>OU426982.1:65356801-65956801 GCA_911387785.2 Aelia acuminata | reverse complement strand
CGCTCATCGCACCAGATTTTTTCCTAGTCGTGAAACATTCCATGTGTGGCCGATTTGTTAAGGTCCAAATACCTATTCTGTAAGAATATGTAAACTCCATAAACTTCAATGGGTAGGTAAACTCCCTTCCTACTCATCCTAACCCTCTTGTTTCCTGCATTGCTTTCACTTCCATTCTTGAAAATCCATCAATGCCTCTGAAAAGAAGATGGCCCCAGAACTTTCTTATTTAGAATTATTATCAGAGTGCTACGATTGGTTACTTTCTCTACAAATCTATATGTGTCATCTTTAGTGATTCTGCTCACATTAACCGAATGTATTAGTTTTTAATAAGAGTCTTGGAATTTAAGTTATAATTTAAATTTGATTTTACCTTATTTTAATTTCAACTAATTTTCGAAACTCCACATGTGGAAATTATGCAAACAACATTTTGGGGAGACCCTTTGTTATTTAGAATTCGCGTTGGGCGGGACGAAAATGTTTTATCGACTCTGGGCGAACTGCCAAGGTGTCATTGCTGAACTTCTATCATCCGCGCCTTTTGCGCTAGTCCTATAAATTTATTTATGTTTCTCAAAGTTGAAAAATGGTTATGTCCATTCAGTGGTTGTTTTATCTTCTCTTTTATGTATGTAGTGTTTTCGCTAAGCTAAGGAAAGGTTCCTCATGGCTGTTGCAGCTTATGTTGGTTCTATAAGGGATTCATATGATGATTATTTCCTTTAGTATAATTTCTAGTGCAATGAAGTTTGTAAACTTCATTGATAGTATCGATGGAATCTTGAACAAAATTATTATTAATTTTGTTAGATTTTATTCAGTAAGTTTATCTTATTGTTTAAATTGCCTATTCCATTCTTAGTTGCCCATACTTCAGGACTCATTTTTCGGCGCTGCCAATAAATATTATTTCTAATAATTAATAGAATAAAAATAAGGTCAATGAAAATGTGTGGCAGCTTTATAAAGTTTTATCCCATTAGGTTAATGGACTTCATATCAAGTCCATTAACGTAATGAGGTAAAACTTAAGCGATGAAGGAGTATCTATCTAAGTGCATTAGAATTTAGGAGTTGGTCGTAACTCTGGCTTGTTCCTAAGTTTTTATTTCTGGAAAAGTTATTATTGATCACTTCAGTCATAATCCTCGAGTAGAGCTCAGACCATAAACCAGTACCATTAACTGGTGATTGACGAAGACTCGACTTGAAACTAAATTCGATATTTTTAGGAGAAACGAAAAATAAGACGAGAGTAATAGTTTTTATTAAATGAGTTCTTCCTTGAAAAGTTTCAAAAAACTAAATCCTTGCTCATAGTTATGAGTTGGTGTATTACGTTTTCTAACTTTTGAGGCTCCCTAGATAATTTGCTTCAATTGTGATTTACTGCTCAGGCCTTGATTTCACTTCTTAAAACTGTCGTAAATTCAAGTAAGTTCTATAAAGGCCCGTCGTAACGTTGGAACTACTGCGTCTCGAAAAGTAATTGAACTGTTCTAAGTTTCTCTTATGATTTACCAACTTTGCTATGGTATAAATATAATATCCTCAAACTTTTCTCAAGGATGAAGCGTTAAGAGTGGTGACATTATATGAGGGGGATCGATTATAATTAGGGTTCGTCATATAATGAAACGAATATTTATTCCCAACTGAAATAAATTATTACAAATATTTTGTGAAAAAACAAACAAAAAAAAAAAATACGTGATGACGATGTGGACATTTTGAATAATACCCAAAATACGAAGGCTTTGTAAAAAAACATTAATATAAAACAAAATCCGAAAATTTCAATTGTTAAAGCTTTATTAAAGGAAATATTTCATAGTTTGTTTTTTGTTAAAAAGGAAACCTTAACTGAATTCCTAGGTACTTCTGATAATAACCATCCCCGAGTAACCTTTGGCTGGACGTGATCCAAAGGTAGGGGGTACAAGCATTCTAATGGAGAGATTGTCATTTTCATGTCTCACAATGACAAGCCGATAATGAGTTCTCACCCTTGGGCAATGTGCAGCTCTCCATTACTCACTGCAATCTAGTGGATATCGACGGGACCTGGGATCAGTAAAGAGGGAAGGTTGACACGGCTGGAGATAAGTTCTCTGGTAGCCTATAATAGTGAGCTCTCAGCAACGGCGGTACGGAGACCCGAGTTCGAATCCCGACCATGGCCAATCTTTTCTTTTACGATAAAATTATTTAAGCATTATATAGTTACCTCTGAAATTGATCAATTGATGATGAAATTAAGGTAAGGTCCCGCTTTCTGTTTTTGACTAAAATATGACCGTTTCAAATTTAGTGAATTAGAAGAAGCCCCTGTATTTTTTTTTTTTCAAACTTGTTCAAATCTCTGTGACCTAGCAATTTAGCGGCCCTTACAATACATCAATCGATGACAGGAAGGGTTTCCCATCCTGAGATAGGCTAATATACAGTTCAAAAAACAATTCGTAATGATGATTTATTTTTTTTAAACCTGGTCCTGAAGATTCAGGTTGTAATAATAACATTTTATTTAATTGGTAATTGCTCTATAATAGCTGAACTATTACATATCTTTTTAATATACCTCCTAAAATGTATGTATCTCCGTTGTTATAAATTTATTTAATTTTTGATACCTGGATCCTTTGTCAAAGATATTAAGTTGAAGACATTTTTCTATAGCAGAACATGAAGATTTTTTGTTACCGACTGATTAAAATGTTGTTTCGGGTTTTATACAAATTACAGTAAACCCTCATTATTACGAACTCGGATATAACGAACACCTCGATATAGCGAACCAAAATAATAACCCCCCAAAATTACCATTATATGTCTGCTGAACCCCTCGTTATAGCGAAATCCCTAGGTTAGTGCGAACTACGAACTAAATTTGATGCCTGAGAATGATTATATTCTGTTATAACGAACTGCTAGAATTGCTATTATTATTTTTTTTTTACTTTACTGTATTACGTAGGATGAACGCGGGAAGACGAAATAGCATCAGTTTCTAGAATTAAGGTGTTTTTTACTCTTAACTAATCCGATTTCCTTTTGCTCTCTCTCTCTTTCTGTGATTCTATTGATTTTTTTCTCAAAACTAGCTCAGTTCTGTTTCGACTTCTGTATTATTCGAATCAGTGTTCTGTAGTCGTTTATACTCTTTGTTTTTTAATACACAACGAGTTTGTTGGTAAACGTGGGTCACAAACATTAATCCTTATCAATCGAGGAAAAATTGAAATTCTCCAGGACATTGAATCGGGAATTCCAAGTAAGAAATCATCGTAGAAAAATATGAAATTCCAAAATCAACATTGTCAACCATTATAAAGAAAAATAAAATAGATTCAACCGCAGCCCAAGAATTAACTTAATCAAATAAACGACTGCGCTCTGCGGCTCGTGAATATTTGGAAAAAAATTTAATAAATTGCTTTAAACAAATGAGATCTCAAATACCAATCTCAGACCCTCTTATTAAAGCTAAGGCTAAAGAACTCTCAAGTGAACTTGGCAGGTAAATTAATGAATCTCATTGTTAAATTAATATGTAGTTATCTAAAAATAAATGACATACATGCGTTATAATTTAACTAGTTCTAATGAATGAATTTCCTTCTAAATATGATCAAATTAGTGCGGCCATTGACTAAAAAAAAAAAAAGAATCCTCGGTTATAACGAATTTCGTTATAGCGAACTATGAATATCAAACCCCCTACCACTTCGCTATATCGAGGGTTTACTGTATTCCGTCAGTACTTATCATGTGAGCTGGGAAACCAAAATCAGACTTTCTTCTTTTTTTCTATAACCATAGATTATTTTTCCTATACTTAAAGATGCTAAGTGAGAGGTGAGCCGTCAATAATTTTGAGGGCTGCATATTTTTCTAGGTTTTGAATTTGTGTATTTGGTTTATGTATTAGTTTTAACTTTTAGTTAGCTGTTATGTTCTATCCAGGGAATAAGAATAAGGGCGGATTCACACTATCGCTCCGCTCCCGGTCCGCTCTCGGTCTTTCAAAATATTCTAAATAGAAATAGAAAGAGAGTATTCCACTATCGGTACTGCTCCGGTCTCGCTCCACTCCCGGTCCGCTCTCGCTCTACCCCATTCACACTATCGCTCCGCTCCCGGTCAGCTCTCGCTCTACCCCATTCACACTATCGCTCCGCTCCCGCTCCACTCCCGGTCCGGTCTCACTGGCAAATTTTCTAAAGAGGAATAGAAAGAGGGTAATCACAATATTGGTACAGGTCCGGTCTCGCTCCGCTCCCGCTCCACTCTCGCTCTACCCCATTCACACTATCGCTCCGCTCCCGCTCCACTCCCGGTCCGCTCTCCTAAAGTCTTATCATATTCACATTATATAATTTTACATAGTTCACGATTGAAGCCTTTAATAATCGAAGCTGTCTGTATTTGGATTTTAATTAATGATTAACTTTCAGTTATTAAAGTATTTATTTATTCATCAATATTACGGCCACAAAGAAGTTCAACTTTTCGTAGAAATAGATGTTAAGAATGCTTTTCTTGATGAAGAAGATAATATTATCAAAACATATAATAAGAAGAATATATTGCAACACTATGATAATTATTAATAATAATTATAAGTTAATGGTGAAGAAATAATTTAATTTTTTTCTGAATGTAATCGAATACGCTTGAAATGTTAAAAAAAAAAAGAAATCACCAAAAAGAAAATAAAACACGAAATCTTGTTGTGAAGCGGTTTTTCCACGAGAAAAATTCATGTTATGTTTGAGATATATTTCGCAATGAATTAATGTACTCGTAAAAATCGGTGACCGATTTATTTATTTACTACATACTCATTGCTATTATAAAATAACGTTTTGAAATATAAATAAATAACAATTTGAAACGAATAAAAATTCAATATATTATGAAAAATGTCAGATCATTAACAAAAAAATATATTAAAGCAAAAAATAATTAAAATATAAATCAGGAAAAGAAGATCACACAATTGGTAAATTGAAGCATTTACCGATTTCAAGCGTATTCGAATACATTCGGAAAATAATTTCAATTATTTCTTCACTATTAATTAAATTAATTTATAATTATTATTAATAATTATCAGTGTTGCAATACATTCTTCTTATTATATGTTTTGATAATATTACCTTCTTCATCAAGAAAAGTACACTTAACAGCTATTTCTACAAACGAAAAGTTGAACTTCTTTTTGGCCGTAATATTGATGAATAAATAAATACTTTAATAACAGAAAGTTAATCATTAATTAAAATCCAAATGCAGACGACTTCGATTATTAATGGCTTCAATAGCTTCAACCGTTCAAAAGTGAACGCTGTAAAATTATATGATGTGAATATGATAAAACATTAGGAGAGCGGACCGGGAGCGGAGCGATAGTGTGAATGGGGTAGAGCGAGAGTGGACCGGGAGCGGAGCGGGAGCGAAACCGATAGTGTGAATAGGCCTTAAACTATGGCATAAAGCGTAACATTTGCAATGGTATATAAACTACAAAGCGTCTCTGTATTTTATACAATTACTCTTTTGTACAAACGTTTTTGTAATTTGCACTGGTTTTAAGAATAGTTATAAAAGTTATTGGGTGGAGGTGATACATTTATTGGGTTCATGCCTACAGTAATCTATTTCCGTCCGAAGCCTTACACTTAAACACTTTCAGTAATCCAGTTTGCTTTGTTGTAAATAGACAAGGATATTTAAATACGTTTCAATATTTATTCTGATTGATTCAAGGTGTGTTTGTCAAATTTTATTGCTCAACGTGAAAAAGTGATGATTTTGATATGTTTTAAAATTTACTCTATGAATTATACGGTTCTATTTATTTACAATTTCTTTTTGATTATTGCGTAGATAAAGTTGATTTTTAGTGCGATGCGGGGTGGGAGAACGTAATTATAGTCACTGGAGTGTATCCACCGTAAAATGAGCCTATCCTATCGCTTCCCCAACGCCATGATCCCAAATTTGCAATAGAGGATAATACCCAGTCAGAATGGATTCCCCAATACCGCCAATCTGGATTATCTTTGCTCCGGCTAAGTTGATTTGACAGCCCTACCTTGTTGGGAGGATTGCAGGTTCGCTTCCGATTCTCAGAGCTTTGCTCCGGTGTGGTGTGCGAATTTAAAAATAAAAACAATCCATTTGTTCCAGAATTCCAACAGTTTGTGTTTTATTTACTAAGAAAAGAGGTGCTATTGGTTGCTTGAATTCTCAGTATTGATTGGATGTTAAAATTACAAAAAAAATATAATTATTTTAATTTTAAAGAGGCCTATTCCCAAAATTAAATTATTTTTTTGAACAAAAACGTGGCTGTAACAGAAAAGGGGAAGTTATTTTTATAAAAGCAAAGCTTGACCTTTGAACTTACGGGGATCAAGAGGATAACGAATCAGAGTCGATTAGAAGGGTAACAAATTTAAAAGGTTGATATAATTATTCATTTATTATAAAGAGATTGTATATCTCATGTCTTTCAGTGTTATTCTCGTTCAGTTTGATGTGCCAAAAAAAAAAAAAAAAAAAAAAAAAACGTACGTGAAATAATTAATTTCAATGAAACTTCTTTTCAGGCCATTTGATTGACAAATATTGACAACGTGTCTTGGGGTTGTTTCTAATGTTCCCTGCAGTTTTTGGACTTATAAGCGAAGTTTTTCCTCTCTACTTTTTACCAAATTGAAATTCAACGATACCGCTTCCGTTAGAAAAATGAATTTCACTTCCTTAAACATTAAGGGAGGTGTAATGTTGAAGGGAAGAAATTAGTAAAAAAATCGTCGAAGACTGTTTCATATCCCCAGTTCTAATTTGTCATTAAGTTCAGGTATGTGTCATTTATTGTTTTGTATATGGGGCCTGAATTCTTGTTTAGTTTTTTGTGAACCAGTAGAGCCGTCCATATATTCTCTGGATTAATCGGGCCTCTGAAGAACTGACGTGTTTATATATAAATATGTTTATACATAAAAAATTAAAATAAAAAAGCAATGAATTAATAGATTCCTGAAAAAATATTAAAGTTTTTGGTTGGTTGTAATTTTTTAAACATTTTGAAAAAAATTAATTATGTAATAAAATAAAATTCCTAATAAATTTATTCTAATTAATAAAATGTTAATAAATTAACAGATCCTCTCCCATTTCGATCTAGCCACTCCCTTACTCAAATCTTAAATATTTTTATAGTTCAATTTGGTCTAGAGCAAAACTAAAACAGAAAAAAAGGAAATATTTTTGTCAATACAAATGTTAGATATGATTTCGCTACATATTGTTTCAATAGCATGTATTTTGAGAGAATATTGGAGGCTCTTAACTACTATTTCTGAACAATAGGCGTGAACTTCTGCAGTAGCTAATATATCAGGGTTATCCCAGCACGAGGCTGATACTGTGGTTGCTGACGTGAGCCCATTGATCCACACGCCTCTCCTGTAATTGCATCTCCTACCGGCCACTCTGGATCCATTCATTATTAACCCCCCCTTCAATTATAATATTTATCGAGTTAATCTATGCTTCAAATTAGTATAGCTTTAAACTTTAATGTATCATGATTCTGGTGATAATGATTAATAAGGATAGATCTTATCATAATGATATTATTCTATCCTTGTCATCATGAACCTGTCGATAGATAATAGACATAAAAGTTCGGATTATATTGTAAATGTTTCATCGAATAAATGATTCGATTAAAGTGGATAATTTTTTGTTATGTATTAATATGGACTACAATATCACTTTGAAACGGTTTTTATATTTTTTATAGTTTCTCTCTTTGTCTATTATCTCTGTGTGATATCTGTTCACGATCTGAAAGTCTCATGAGCAATGTATAAAATCTTACATACAATTACAATACATATTATAAATACAATCTTGCATGCTTAACTGTTAACTCTCTCCAACATTAGGGACATTTTGGTGGTTCTTCTTTCATTAGATTAAAAATCTAACGTCTGTTATTTATTTTAGAATTCAGTTGAACGGTTATCGCGCAATATAGCTCTATAATTTTTCGCTAAATAAGCCTCGTCACAATATTCCGTATTATTTGTGCATAGAAGCTTTCTACTTATTATAGTACCTAATAAAAAAAAGTATAAAATATTTATTATGAATATTAAAAGAACTGCCCATTATAAATCGAAAAGCAATAACTTGATTCTTAAAGCTTGTAATCACGATTTCAGGCAAATAGAAGCGGGTATGGCCCCACTTGGAAGCGCCCATTTACTATTGACATCAGAATAATAAATGGACCAATGGAACGCCACGGCTTAGTGGAACAGGGCAGTTTAAATTTGTTTTCTGTCTCTTGGCAGAGGATCGATGGGAAAGCTGTTCTTCTCCCTTAGCCTTGTAAAAATCATTTTACAACATACTAGCTAGCGTTACTACTTAGGCAAAAGAAAACATTAATCAAGTTTAAGCCTAAGTAAATACTATAATGAAAAAATTGATGAGTTTAAAAAGTACTAAGTAGTCCCATATGCTATTAAAACTATACTGAATTATTTATAAGACCAGAATTGAACTGGTAAGAGCTAAAATAAAGCAGATAAATACAAAATAATCATCTCATAAATTCCGTTGTTTTTGTAACATTTTTCGGATCTTCTTTCGAATAATGAAGCGTTATTTATGTAACTACCTAATATTAAATTTCATAAATAGAAAATGAGGAAAGTAAACAGAGTTATAATAAAATAAATGAATGATCAACAATATGTATATGGGGAATAAAACAAGTTGAAATGTAATTAAAACTAAAAAAGATAAAGAAAATATATTAACTTTACTCGCTATATTAGGGAAAAAAAAATATTTTTGAAAAGTTGAGAATGAAAAAAATAAATTTGTGATAAACAAATAAATCATTTTGTATTGAATTGATGGTGAGAAGAATGCTTGCAAACCTTTTTAAATAAAGTGTCCTTATACCGTCCATTTTTTCTATCCCATATGAGGTTTTGTAATTTTCCTGTGTTGTTATAGAAATTGTTAATAAGCAAAATAATTATTGAAACATAAGTTGCAATCTATTTGATGACTTATCAGTTCGTCATTTTAAATAATGTTTCCCAAACATTATTCATCAGGACATAAAGAGGATGAGAAAATTAGGTTTTGAGGAAATAAATTAAATTTGTCGGGGGTGCTCCTTTAAGACTGGTCCCGGGGTGTGGAGATGCCGTATCGATCAGGCACCGCCCTTAAACCTTTCATTCTTCTTGTATTATTTCTGACATGACTCCTCCAAAGTTTTAATGTCTTTATTACTTTAAGTTCTTTATCAAATGACTGTTTCAATTTTTAACTTTTTATAATAAATTTAATTCAATGGCCTCCCATTACTTATTTTCTACGAACTATATCGTTTTAAAATGATATTTGCATATGATTTGGGTTGATAATAAAACAATCTTCATCGAATTGTTCTCTGAAATTATTTTATATTCTCTTCAGAGATTGAAGTCCCTCGAATACCTATATACCTTGAGTCAAGGTTCGTTCTTAATACTGACATTACTGAAATCGTTCTACTAAATTAAAAACAAACAAGCAAACTAAAAAATATATACATACTTGTAATAATTAAAAAAAATTATATGTAACCTATGATTAGCTTGAGTTTTTAGAACTCATGTACTTCTGTCGTTTCACTAGTAATGCTTTAAGATCCTGCGAATTTTACTATCCTTTTGTTTTCGTTGTTTCCTTAAAAAAAAAAATCAATAAATTATAATGAAATCTTAACGGATCGTATATAATCGTCTCCTAAAGAAGGGCAAAAAATCAATTTAATTCTGAATACCTATACCGTATTTAAGAAATACTTTTTAATAAGATATTTGTAAAAAAAAAGAAAGTGTTGAGACCTGGCGGGTATGACGTTGAAGGGAGAAGGTTGACATGGCTACTTGTTAAGAGTGCTGTAACGATGAGTAGAGACCTCGGTTCGATTCCTGGCCGTGTCCGTTCGTTTTTCTTCAAATGAAAATATTTAATACTATTATATATTTATATTTATATATAAGTAACTATGGAAATTCTAATTTTTGTAAAGAAATGCGTTAGTCGGATTGTGTGAATTTATTATAATCTTACTCTCGATGTGGATTCATATCTGTTTGAAATTAGAACCGTCATGATTTCCGTAGTTCCCAAACTTGTACAAAAAGAGGGAAAATTGCGGAACCCTCTTGAGAGCATAGAGATGAAGAAATATAATATAGGCTGGTAAAGAAAAGTGTTAAAAAGTTGTCTGGAAACCCCGATAGATGTACATCTGAATCAGGGAAGGTCTCGGGGGCTATCCTAGACAACAAGGGAGAAAAGAAAGTGTAATTAAAAAAAAAACATATTTTCATTTTTCATTTTTTCCTGCATTTAAATTTTTAAAATGAATTATATAAATAAATAAGTTTTTTAACAGTTATATCATGGCTTCGTCTCAAAATTTTAATTTTATTATTCCGCCGTGATCCATTTAAGGAATTCTGACCTTAATCTTTATTTGTCCCCTCAAGAGAGTAATGCCTTCTCTTAATAAAAGCCTCTCCCCCCCCCCCCTTCCTCCTAAAGCACTTCTCCAGGTGTCCCGTCTAAGTAATGAAACGCTTACCGCTCACTCAAGCCATTGCTTTTATGGTCTTGTAAAGGTCGATCTCCTACGAATTTGTCTTTTCATAAAACCCAACGCTATCTTTCCACGTTATAAAACTGCTTAAATGTCTAATTAAATATTAAGTTTTTGCTGCATTCGGATGATAAAGATGATATTGGGATCTTGTTTGTAATGAAATCAATTTAAATGAAAATTTAAGTATGTATCACTCGGTATTTGGTTTGACTATCTCTAATTTTATTTGTTAGATGGTTAATGTTAGTCATGACTGCCCAATCATATTTTATATGATTATATATTATCATATATAATTATATATCAATTATATTATATATCAATTATATATTATCATATATGTTTATTAATATATTATGCTTATATCAATAAATATTTTTCCATATTAAATAGGTAAACATGTTCGTTTTTTAAAATACTTTCCAGCTTTTTTATATTTTTCCAGCATCATTCATTTATTTTATTTGTATACCACGTATCGGCATTCCTGCCTTTTTCAAACTTAGATTTCCTGTAACCATTAACTGTTACAATTGAAGATGCTAAATGCCGTCGTCGAACACGGTTTAAAAATTATAAGTTCAAAAGCATCCTATTCTCAGTTGGATATGTTCTATTGTTTTTGGCCTTTATATTTTTTAAATATTGTTTGACAAGGTTATTTAGCCTATTTAATTTAACCATTTTATGGTCATGGAAATCTAACATGGCTACAAACAATGGCTGGAATACCAAATAAAATAAGTTCCAAAGTTTTGTTAAGTTCTGTAACATTGGTTTTGTTACCTCTATCTAATATTGTTATACAATTATTAAAATATTAGATTAATCGTTACAATTGCCGATTGTAACGAACCCTTTTATTCAACAATAAACTTTAAAGAAAACTAGAAAAAAAAAAAAAAAAACACTTGCTAGCTCTTTACTCGCAGACCCTAAACAGTTTAAAAACTAGGTTACAATTTATCTACAAAGAAAACCGTATTCCCTAGTAATTTAATTGGTCCTGATCATATGTTAGAACTTATCTGTTTTAGATTGTGCTCGTAATATTGACCAAATTTGTTGGTTGGACGCCTTAGAAGATCTATTTTCCGATACAATTGGCTCATATAAAAGGGAATTTCACAGACACCTAGCCCTTTGAAATCGCTTTGAAGGTTTCATCCCTGCACAAAGGATATGAAACTCGGATCGGTTTGACGGAATAAGTTGCTTTGTTATCACGAAAAGATAAAGTTCACCAGCCTATTCAAAAGTAGATAATCTTATTTTAATATTGTTGAAATTACAAATAACGTAATTACTATACATTTTATGCACATTCTTTATTATATGGTTGAATATACTTTTATTTTATTTTTTATTATTATAATATTTTTATGGATTTAGTTCTTAAAATGGTAATATTAAGTGGAACTAAACAATTTTAACGGCACAATTGCGTCTCCTAGGTAAGGTAATATCCGTCTCAAATGTTTCAGAAAAATCCATATATTTTTAGGCCTAATTGTAATGTTTTTTTTCCAGTGTATAAGTTTTTTTGGGACAGCGAAGTCTAGTTCGACCTTAGGAGTTAACGGAACTACCCGCACCTTAAGAACTTTGTGTTAGATTCGAAGGAAGTTTTGGGTCCAACGCTCTCCTTCAGAAACAGTTTCGGGAAGCTGACGTACAAAGAGGAGAGTATAGGACAGTTTTGCAACTTGGTACCTTGGCTAACCGAAGAATCTTTGATTTGAAACTTATGTTGAAGGCACTATTGTGTAGTTTAAGTGACCCATATTTTAAGTTAATCTATAAACAATAAATTAAGAAAATATTTTAACCTGCTTTACATGAATAGGGTGGGTGCAGAGGGCGCGATGCGCACAGGCGCTACAATCGAGGAGCGCCAAACTAGAAGAGCTAAAATTACATCAAATCTTAAGTAACATCTAAGCATTACCTTATTGTTTGCTTTTTAATTGAGTTACTATATATTTTAGGTGATCATTTGTACCATAATCCAAAATCCGCTAGTAATCTGAAGGAATTTAGCCGCACCCAGGCGCCAAGCTTCTGAGTTACACCACTATCTGTGCTTACCCGAAATACCCTGAATGTACGTATGTACTTACTAACTTATTCTGGAATCGCGTACTAATCGGGACTTAGAATCATTAGGACTCAAACAGAGAACGTGACGAAATCGTGAAATATCTTATCCGCCTTAGGGACCATACTAAAATAATAAAAATGCTATAAAACCTTCCCCAATGAATAAATTAATTTTTCCTGCACTGCAAACCTGGAAAATAACAGGTCTTTCGTAAACCTCAAATGAATTTTATAAAAGTAAAGTAGAAATTTTACTTTTATCTTACTGAATCATTAATCTTAATTATTTCCAATATCTAATTGTTTCCTTAACCTCCTGGGATATTGTAATTATTCTATAGGTTTAGTTGCATCAACTAAAATAAACTTCAGAAGAGATTTTTTAACTATTGTTATGTAATAATGTATAATTGATTAAACCATTTTTAGACTGGAAAATGGCGATATGGCCGAAACGTCGTCAATGTAACAAACAATAAATGAGATTTATGTATATGAAAATTGTCCTGGTGATTGCGCTATTACAGTTGATGCCAATAAACCTATAGAATAAATGATTTCTGTTATTATGATACATATAACCTTAGAAAAAATAAATAGTTATTCCTACGCATCTAAAAATAAATAAATACCACATCGATTTTTTTTTATTTGTGTGTAAAATTTTTTCACTTCATTGAAAATTTGTTATTTTGCAAATAATATAATTCAGAGATTAATTTTACTTATAATACTATCCAATATGATACCAGAATTCTGATATGATTCCGCAACCATTACCAATTTTTGAACTTATTGAACGATTTAATCTTTTTTTGAAAAGTGTATTTTAGAAGAATAAAATTTAGCATGGCATTATATCTAACGTGATAATCCTCACACGGTCACAATTATTAACGCAATATAACAAAAAGGGTTTCCATAATTAAAGGATTTACACGGTCTTATTATAATACCAATTACGATATTAGTTTAATAAGTGTTATGAAATGGTTGCCATGGCAACAACCACACGTGCCAATACTTGCTTATTTCTAGTTAGCTTTTAGTTTATCCTTTGAAATAAAATGTGTTTTTATCAGAGTTTGAAATCGATAATTATTTTTTCCAACATATCATCTTATAATTATTATTTCTGATTTCTAATTTAAAAATCAGTCTTGATTTATAAATAAAAATTTAAATCGATCTTTGATATTTATTAATTGGATTAAAAATAATGATCACTCACCGAGTGATACGGTATTAAATAAATAATAATGATTAAATTATCATCTTATAATTATTATTTCTGATTTCTAATTTAAAAATCAGTCTTGATTTATAAATAAAAATTTAAATCGATCTTTGATATTTATTAATTGGGTTAAAAATAATGATCACTCACCGAGTGATACGGTATTAAATAAATAATAATGATTAAATTGCGATAAAAAAATTATTGATCAGAAAATAAAAATCACCTTTTAAAAGGAAATTAATTTTTTATAACATGTGGATTCCAAATCTGGTGCTATTTATTTATTATACAAAAAAATGTATTCTTCGGAACATCACAATAATAAACTAAACATTTACATTTCTGATTATAAAAGTATTAGTCTAAAATTATTATTATTGATAATCGAAAAAATAATTCAAAAATAATGATCAGGTTATGATTTTTTTCACTTTTGATAAAAAAAAAAATCACTCTTAATAAAAATCAACAAATGACTTTTAAAAATTCCAAATAAAAATTGCGATCGGATTTTATTTTATTTTTATTTTAATAATTATCGATTTCAAATCCTGGTTTTTATAACCTCGGAAGATTGTCTTTTAATTTAACATATTTATAGTTATATTTATAACTATAAGTATGCATTTTTCAATAAAATATTTTTAGTATGTTCAAATGAAAATGTCCCATTAAAATGGAGCAGGTATTAGGCTTTTAGAGTACAAGTCAAAAAATTATTTCGCAATTATTTAAGTATTTCGAAAGTCTTAATTATATTAATATTAATTATCCTAAAATAATAACTAAATTTTCATTGCAAAACAATATAATTTCATTTATTTTTTTTGAGACATTAAATTCTAATTGAACAAGTTAAACGAAACTATAGTCTAATAATAAAGTACTCAATAGAAATTGTTTAAAAACCCAATTACGAATAGGTTTATTAGTAAGAAGGAAGCGTAGATGAATCCATTAAATTTTTTACCTAGTTTTTTACCTATTAGTTTGATATATATATTTATAAATTTCATTGTTCAGAGTAGATTTACTACGAGTTGTGGTTTTACTATATTGTCATGTTAATATAAAAGCTCACTTATGAACTTTTAACAATATTTAGTAATTTAATATTTAATAATATAAGATCAGCAATTTATAGTTTTTTATTTATAATAGCTTTATACCTCCTCTTACGAAACGACCTTCCGCACATCCCTATCCAGATATCATTGGTTTTTTTCTTCTGTTTTCTAAACAAAATGATATTGCGTTTTTATTTTTAGGGTGGGGAAATTTCAACTTGTAAAATATCAATTCTTTTTTGAATATCCTTTTAATTAAGTAAAACAAATCGTGGATGTATGTCACAAACTTTATCATGAGGGATCATACAAGTCATTGCAGAAGTGAGGTAGACTATTGGTCTTAGCCACGTTAATAAATCACGGTACAATGAATGGCCTAGGATGGGCCGCAAGCTATGGATCATCTCAGACCACACTAGATATGTCATCAGGCGTCTCCAACTCCGTATCATGCTAGAAACACATTTAATTGAATTCTATTTCAGTTCCGGGTTGCTCGGATTAGGATTTCGGTTAATGTATTCTATCCCTGTGCAATATTGATCCCCTGAGTAACTAATTATAAATTTGACCTTCTGTTACAAAATACGAGTTTACACAATACTGCAGATTACAAAATTATTTTAATTTATTAATATGGAATGAATGTTACATTATATTTATGCATCGATATAAATAAAAACAATCTATTATTGAATTAATACGTAAGTTCATTTCTAAATTAAAAAAAAAAAAATCACGGAACGTTACGGAAATAACTCAAGGTATTGATAGCAATCCCTTCGCGTGTTACTTATTCTTTTGAACTCCTTGATTCGTTACACTTTTTTATACATATCACAGAAAGGTTTATTATTATATGTTTAAAGTTCTTAAATATAATATAATATAAAATTTAATATTGATTTAGATATCTCCCGACATTAAATTGGTGGTTTTATAGATGAAACAACTTCAACGAAAAGTACCTATCTCTGAGAAGTGACACATTTTTACTATTAAACTAAAAGTAACCATTTTTCATCCTATCTTTTGAAAGTTCCTAAAAGTATTCGGAACATCTATCGTGCTAAAGTTGCTCGTGATAAGAAGAAAACCCATTTAGCATGACCAATTTGAAAAATGATCCAGATTTCAGAAGTATTAGAATGACAAAATAACGACGTTATAGATAAATAATTTCCGAAATAATGGTCGGAACTAGAGTTGATAATTTATTATATATTTTATTATTATAAATTGGATTGTAGATCAAAGCTGCTATTTTCGAATTATAAATGAATTTCTAATTCGATGACTGCATTTTTATGATATTGTTATTCATTATTTTTGATAATTATTCTGATATCGTTGAATAGCAATATAATAAAAAGTTCAGCTACAGTTTTTCTACTTACAACACCGGAAAGTTTAAAAGTTACTTAAAAATATAAAGGCACGATGTGGAAGTTTGAAAAGTTGAATTTAAGAAGCTGTGAACTCATTATAATCTAACTTCAAAATAATCGCTGCTCGTAGATTTTCGAGCTCACTGATTTTGTCAAATTAGATAATTATATTGAAAAATATTTCAACTGTATTTTTTTTAATCTTTGATACAATCTGATACACACTTAATAGTTAAATGGAATGTATATTTGGAAGTATATGAAATCATGGAAAATATTTCAATTTCTATCAGTGAAATGATAATATTAGTGTGGAAAACCAAAATCTTTATCTTGAAGGAATAACGATTTCCTGTACCTAATGGAAATATAGCGTGTTGAAAATAATAGACTATGTAATGGTCATAGTGTGTCCCTAAGAGCTATCCCCATTTGTTTCAAACACGATCATTAAATGCATTTCCGATTATAATGCCTGCAATAAATTTTAGTAATTTGTATTGATGAGCTTCAATATTCCTTGGAACATAATTGGATCAATATCTCACGATATCAGGCCAGTAGGCCAATATGGGAGATTATAATAATCTATTGCCTGCGTGCTTCGCACAGAATTGTCAAGTGCAACAAACCAAATTAAAGAATTATAAAACCGCATTACTGAAGGCAAATACCAATTGCTAATATAAAATACTAAAGTGTAACTCCTAAATTATTTAACTTTAACAATAGTATATATATTTTAATCAATGTTCACTTCAACTGCTTTTTGAAAAATGTTTAAAAATTACAATAGATATGTAAATATTTAGTAATAATTTTTATAAATATATTGTAATATTTACCCAAACATTTATGGATTATATGTTTTTCAACCGTAGAGTGTTTCTGGTGAAAAAATATACTTTTTTATCTTGGAAACTTTTTAAATACTATGCTTTTTTGTTGAATGCTAAAGATTTAGTTACAAGTTAAACGAGTCACGTAAAGTACATTCCGTTCTGGAACTGATTACCGGGTTTCAGTTACTCTCGGAGAGGAGTAAATAAAACATTCCTACAGCGATAGCCGGTATTTCCTTATCTTAAAAATTACGACCTCCGGCGACAAGTTTAGAGTAAAAATATCCTTTACATTAGGGTTTGGGTTATTTCAACACTTTTATGAAGTTATTAATGATAAACTAGTTACTAAAAAATTATTAAAAGCAAATACATAATCAGAAAGATTGTCGTAAACTAGAACCTGTCAGTCTGGCCATTTAATTTATTTAAGTTTTAATTAAAAGTATATTTATAGGATTTAGATATTTAACTTCGAAAATATTACCTGAGGATATCAAGTTAATTTAATCGAACATGAAAATCATAATGCTTTTGTTATACTTATTGATATAGAGGATAACATTTGTGTTTTTAAAGCAAATCATATTTCTATTGTGCTTTAAGTGGATTTGGTTGAGAAAGAAGGCAAAGAAAAAGTATTGTTCACCCATGAGTAGGCATCCCTCAAGGAATTTTCCTCCTAAAGGTCACTGGTCCAGAAATAGAAGGAAGCTCTTTGATCAGGCCGTGTTTTCATGTTTAATGATATAAATTGCCCCGCCCCATGTTGAATCAAACTTCAGACGTTTTTCTGGTCAATCAGTCTTCTTTGATGTTTTACTTCCAGGCCTTGTTGGTGGCCCAGGCTGGAATAAGGATCTCCAACCGTCTCTATTTTCTTACAATACTTGAATGTTATCGAACATTTTCATAAAGTTATTTTTAAAAAAGATTACCAATTATTGCTATATCAGATGTGATATTTTTTTCGTTCTTTTACTTGCGCATCAAGCCTGTTATTCCTGAAAATAAAAAAAAATAGCCTCCCCTCTGTTGCGGAATGTAGGGGAAAAAATTCCCTTTGTAAGGGCGCTGAGCATTTGTCCCTTACCAGCATTCAGCCTACAATCCTGTGCGTATGTTTTTTTTTTTTTTTTTTTTTACTTACACTATCTTTTTTCTGCTTCTTATTATAAATGGGGCTTTGTAATTCCTGAAGTATTGAAGCAATTTAATATTATATTGGCTTATTATTATTTATTGAAAAAAATATAAATAACTCGGTATTTATTGAATTAAAACATAAACAGAAGATCATTTCTTATTTTCGTCATCTCAGTAATTAAGTGGATTATTATTAAATTTTTATACTTCTCAGGGCATGACTTTTAAAGTTTAAAAGGAATGGTATAAAATCAGGTTTTCATTGTCAAGCGTTGAAATATCGCCAAAAATGCTAAAATAGCTGCTACTGATTGATTAAACCAACTGAATAGATCTTATCAGTAATAAGGTATTAGAGTTGATTAATTGTTCCGTGATCGATTGCAACATATTTAACGCAAATTATAATAACTACACTTACATTAATGGAGACTTGACTTACACACATAATTACTTAGAAGAAACTGACTCCATGTTTCTTTTTATCCACTTAAACAATTTAGGCTAAAGTCGACTTAACCATTTATTCACTGGAATGACAGATATAACAACCTCTGTTACTAAAAAAGACAGAAAATGACATATTTTTTTTTATAGTTATGTGAAGGAGACTTTTTAACTTAATTGAAGACAATGATAATTGTTGAAGGAACCGGAAAGGTCTTTCAGTTCCTATTCTTTTTGGACTGATATTGGAAACCAAAATAAGACGCTTTTCGAATTTTTGTTGAACATTAGGTAGCGGATCTGTTCTAAGGGGAAATGTCTTGATTTACTTGTATTTTTTGTAATTTATTATAATCATATAGTTTCGACTCAATTCTTCAAGGTATGTAATTGAGAATACACAATCCGATTAATGGATCATTTGTCTTTTACTGATAGTATAAATGTGTCTTCAGCTTAGATGGTGGTGACATATTACCATCAGAATCCCAGGAGTATCCCGAAAAAGAGGAATGGATAGACGCAATTGTAATTTAACTTGGTATCATCCATCTATATTGTAGTAACTAAGATAAAATAAGAAAGATAATGAAGAAGAGTGAAGAAGGTTTAGAATTAACTGTTTGGTGAAGCAGCCTCGACGCCAGACTCGATCAAGATGTTTTGTTACAACTGATTTATTTTCAGGACCTGCTGTATAGTACATTTGAATGCTATTGTGCATCGTTAGATCTGCACTACTGTCTGATATTTTTAAGTTCAGTTTGCATTTAATCATTTCCCTTTAATTAAATTATTTAAAACTATAGACTATTAAATTTAATCTGAATCTTTAACAATGAAAAGTAAATTAAATCCCACTCTCAGACCATATCCAGTCCCAAAATTATTCCCTTTTATAACTAGCTACATAGCATTCAACTATTTTTATTTGATATAAAAAGTGGTGGAAAATCTTGGAATAGTTAAACGAACGATTTTGAGCTAGACAAATATGGTTTCCATGGCAGCTTGCCGATAGGTAACAATCTAGTAGGTTATATTTCTTAGTTCACGAGAATGGCAACTACAGATTCGAAGAAGACAACTGCGGCTAAACCGGCAAAGGGAAAGACATTATCACCTGAAGAGATTTACAGTGGATTTCAACAGCTTAGAAATGAGCAAAGAAACCTGGTCAACAAACTCACTGAAGTTGAAATGGACCTTAATGAACACAAGATGGTGCTTGAAACACTCAAGGATTTAGATGGTGACAGGAAGTGTTTTCGGCTCATTGGAGGTGTTTTGTGTGAAAAAACTGTGAAAGATGTCATACCCACTTTGACCACCAACAGAGATCAGTTAATGGCAGTAGCAGAAAGTTTGAACGAGCAAGTGACCAAAAAAGGGGTTGAAATTAATGAATATAAAGAAAAACACAATATAGGCATTCGAGGAGTCGATGACCCACCCCACACCTGACACCATGTTAATATTACGAGGTGATAATACAATAAATATTACGCTTTTTAAGAATAATATATTGGAGAGCATTAATCACAATAATCAAAGTCAACAAACACATGTATGTTTCAACATTAAATACAACAATGGAATATAATTCCATTAACAATACGTTTATAACAAACCTTTTTTAATATCTTATAATAAATCATGGTTTGTGAACTAAGGAAATTAATTCGAGGTTATAGAATCTTACGTAATGATAGAGATAGTTCGACTGCTTCAGGAGGTGTTGCCTTGATAATTAAGAATAATATTAGTTTCACCGAAAATATTATTTCAAATATTTCTAACATCGAAGCTATATAAATCCGTTTAAACTCATCCCCCCTCTAATCATCACAGCTGCTTATAGGCCACCAAACAAAAAACTTCATGAAGAAGAAATTTTAAATCTTTTACCACCAGATGACCATACATTAGTTTTAGGAGACATAAACTGTAAAAATATATATTGGGGTTGCCGTAAATCAAATTCTTCAGGAAATGCTTTGTTAGATATCTGTACAAGGCACAATATACAAATTCACGCACCTCCCCAACCTACTTTTTATAGACCAGGATGTTCATCCGATATATTAAATATTACTTTAGCGAAAGATATTAGACTTCCCAAATCATCCTAGATAATCACCGCTCTGAACGCGGACCACGTCCCAGTGTTAATCAAATTTTCAACTGAAATTCATGAAATGCCCCGGCGGAAAACCCTAATTAATGGAGTGATTGACTGGGAAACTTACAAAGCAACAGATTGTTTTAAAGAAAGATTATTCCAAGGCTCTAGAAATAGATAATTGTATAAGGAATTTCAATGACACCATCTCAACTAGCTTTCTATAGGCAACTATAAGACCATTTACCTTGAGAAAGAAAATATTTTCAAATAGTTGCCCAAAAACAATTTTACTGAAAATTAAAGAGAAAAACCTTGCCAGGAGACAGTGGATGCGCAGCAGAGACCCTGTTTGCAAAAAGAAATGGAACTACCTCAAACATGCAGTAAAAAGAGAGCTGGACGAATTGGCGATTACAAATTATCAGAAGTATGTGGAAGACTTAGATCCCAGGGACCAATCCGTCTGGAAGGCTACTAGGCGACTTTTAAAAAAAATTGACCTAGTCCCTAGTCTAACTGAGAAAGATGTCGTCATCACTAGAGACGAAGACAAAGTAGAGGCATTTGCGGACTACTTCGAATCGACATTCTCCAACCCTTCGTGTGGGAACAGTCAGTTGAATGTAGATGTTGAAGAATATTTGACGACTCCAAAACCTACTGTACAACTCCCATTGGAATATACAAGACCTAAAGAAATCGAAGAGATAATTAATAGGCTAAAAACAAAAAAATGTCCAGGGCAAGATCTGATTCCATCCATTGCTATTAAAAAATTGCCTAGGAAAGCTAAAATTCTTTTAACCTCCATTTACAACAGTTGCCTGCGAAAAGGATATTTTCCTGAATTTTGGAAAAAAGCCGACCTAGTGGTCATCCCAAAGCCAGGTAAAAACGCCAAATTAATCAACAGCTAAAGACCCATTAGTCTTACCAATTCTTGGGAAAGTGCTTGAAACGGTGATAAAAAGGCGGCTGTCATCTTTCTTTGAATCCAATAATATCATTCCAGACTTTCAGTTTGGATTTCAATCCTGTCATTCAACTTCTCACCATTTATTGAGGCTTTCCGAGTCAGTGATCAACGGGTTCGAAATGAAAAAACACACACTGGTTGCATTATTGGATTTTCAGCAAGCCTTCGAGAAGGTTTGGCATACTGGTCTTTTATATAAACTGAAAAAAGTGGATGCCCCAAAATATCTTTTTAATATCATAGCCTCATTTCTTGAAGATCGGACATTTACAGTTAAAATAAATAATATCAATTCATCCGTAAGACAGATTGAGGCCGGCACTCCACAAGGATCAATTCTCTCTCCCCTGCTGTTTACATTCTACGTCCACGACATAGTCCAATCCACCTCAACTTCCATAGCCATGTTTGCCGATGACACCGCTATTTTCTCTCAACACCAAGACATCATCATAGCCCGGAACGAATTACAGAAAAGCATTTCAACTTTAGAAAAATATTTCATGAAATGGAAAATTAATATCAATGCTCCAAAATGCGTGGCTAAGATCTTCACCCTTAGACGACCTAACGACCCTCCAGAATTAAATATCAACGGGAATAAGATTCCATGGAATCTCGCAGGTGAAGCAGTAAAATATTTAGGCGTACTACTGGACCATAGGCCCACATGGAACCACCACATCAATAACAAGCGTATGCAAGGTTAGCAATGCTTTATCCTATTATAAATAGAAAATCGAAATTGAAGCCACAAGTGACAATACTCTTGTACAAAATCATCTTACATCCACTATTGATGTATGGTTGCGAAGTATCGGGTGCTGCATCATGTTCTAAACAAAAAAAAAACTGCAAACATTTCAAAACAAGATGTTAAGAATCGCTGTAGATGCCCCATGGTTTATCAGAAATGAACAACTCCACCAAGAACTTCAGGTAGAACATATAGATGAGTTTATAAAAAATCGATTCAGAAAATTTCACTCCCAGCTGCCGTCTGTTAAGAGAGCTGTTGCCTTCAACCTTGTGAAACCAACAACGTCCCGTAGGCTAAAACCAAGACTTTTACAAGACATTCTTTTATAGCATGTGCATATTTGCTTTATTATTATAATTATTCATTTATTTATTTATTTTCTTCTTTCTAATATACATTTATTTCATAGTTATAGTATGTTTAATTTTCGAGTTTTACTTCTATTTCTTATTGATGTACTCGTATTATAAATTTGCTTAGTTAAGGGTGTCTCCTGCGTGAGACCATTCCCTCACATATCCAATTGTTAAGCTTTGTATATGATTGTTATATAAACCCATGTATGGCTTTAAGAAGCCGAGCTGGAATAAATAAAGATTAATAAAAAAAAAAAAAAAAAAAAAAATTATTCCGTGCAATGTGGGGTTATCTACAGGCCTTGAGGTCATGGAGAGAGGGATCCATGGCGGGGATACGGGGTGTGGTAGTTGATTAGCGCATCAAAACGGTTGTGCGGAAACCCGGGTTCGACTCCCGCCTTTGCAAAAACTATTTACCTTTAACAAGTGATTTATCAATCCCCCCCCCCCCGCCGCTTCCTATTGTCCTCTTTGAATGAATTCTTATGGATCAGTATTATAATATTTAAAAAAATTAAAACCATCCTCTGAAATTTCTTATAGATTCAGAATGAAATGGCAAACCCCTGAGAGGCCTTGATTAAACTATTAGAGAAGAGGCAGCTACGCAGGGTGGCCAATAGGAAAAGGCCCATTAAAATTCCTCCTGCAAGAGGCCTCCTCCTTACTCCTTCCTTCTTACGGTAGCCTCTTCAGCTTATAATGAATTGTAAATTAAAACTCTTCGGCATCATTCCCTTCCACTTTAGAATCCTTTTAGAGGGTTTTCGTATTCTTTCCCCTTTCTATCTCGTTTTGTCATTACTCTCATTTATTTTTGGAGTTTTCCCTATCCTCTAAACTGGAAAATAATTCAAAAATAATTTTTGTTTAAATATCTATTTATTTGATTGATGGTATTTTCTAATTCAGCATTAATTTGCCTCATATTCATTGATTATTGATACATAACTTTAAGCCTATAAAATGTCTATGATTCAAATATCAGCAACTTTTGGATCCTACCTCCAATGATTAGATGAGATTTTAAAGTCAGTAAATAGCTTCAAATTTAATACCTACACAAACTATAAATTTGGATTTCTCTATTAAAATTTCATATTTTAATTTAATGTCTTTTTTTTTGCTTCCTTTAAACTTATTGTTTTCATTTCCCTTAACTCAGCTTTCCGTTTGAGTTAATATGGTTTGTTTGCTGTTATATGTGTCTTTAAACATCGTTAATCAACATCATCCGTTTTACGATTACCAAGATGCAACTTAACTATTGCAATATTAATAGGTTTATCTCGCTTACTCAAATTTTTTTTTTTAGAAAATTTACTAAATAGAACGATATATTTTGGTTTCAGAACCACTGTACCCCTCTTCTAAATAATTGGATTATTTTCTTTGTGTAATGTAGCGAGTAAGCTATAAAGACCGGAATGTTAATAAATTATTATTATTTATTTTTTGGAGATATGTGTTTCATTTTCTTTACAGAACTGATTAATTTTTTGTACCATTACTGCAGTTTTTAAATCATTCGGAAGCTCGAAGTTAATTACTTCACTATCCACTAATGTTACAGTGCATAATTTGTAAATTTATCTTTGTGATGAAAGATTACATGGGATATCACATGACGTACCTGCTACCCCAAATCCATCAAAATGCCAGGAGGATTTTAGCTTCTTGCCTCTCCTACTTAAAAGGAAGTGGGTATTCTTCAATATATGTCTCTCAGACTTACTGCACTTTATTGCTTCATAAACAAACAATATACTTGCATCTGGTAATTAAAAATAGCGGAGCTGATTTTATTTATTACGGAAACAGCTATTAAAATCGATGATGAGTTACATATCGTAAATAAGAAGAGTAGAAGTGCATCAAGATGAATATTAATAGCTCTTTCTCTGAGGAATAGAGACTTGGCAAGATTTACGGGCCTGTGTGAGTGTGATGATAATAGAAGGGGACAATGGAGGAACTTAATGAGCTGTATGGAGACTTGGATATAATGAGGCGTGTATCGTTCGGCGGAGTTGGATAAGCTGGGGGTGTTGTTTGTTGCGTTGAAAGGCATAGTCCCCTGCAGGTTGTTTAAGGCTTCAAACAGTGGGAAGTAGAAGAGGGAGACGCTTGGATGAACTGTCAAGCGACATGACCCAAAAACCTGTGACAGAATGATAGAGTGATAGATAGAAGCTGCTGGACAAGGCTATAGACCCTAGCTCTAGACTCCTTGAGCAAGGGGTGCGAGACCTGCTGTGACTAAAAGATTATTAACACAAAAGGAAATCCGCTTATAGGGGTCGGCAGGTTTTTTTTTTTCCGGTTCCTGTTTGATATGTAGGATCCTATTTATATTTTTTCTTGCCTGTTAAAGACCTCTTTGCTTGTTTGAATTGTTTATTGCATCTATTGCCTATATGTGCATAAGATTTACATAGTACATCATTTTCTTGGGCTTTGGGTTTCGTCTATTAGTTTAGTATAATATTTCGGTTTCGATGCTTGCATCATCAGGTACTTAAATACTGTTGTAAATCTGTCCCAATCTGGATTAAGATATCGCTAGATAAGCGTCTATATAACGCCGGAGTCATTGCATGTCACATCAACACACTTTTTTTCCTCACCATCTCAGAATTTAATGAAATTTGGCACATAGGATACCTTCCTGTAGACTAAGAAAAATACCAAATTTCTGCTCAATATCTCAACAGGTTTTCCAAGTAGAACTATGAAAACCCATTGAAAAACGTACAATTTTGACCTGTCGCATCATCTGAAAATTGAAATCGCAGCTTTCCTAGGCAAGATAGAAAGTTGAAATTGATGTCTTTTTAAACTGAATCTTTAAACTTCTTTATGATATGCAACTAAACAGGGGTTAGGAGAAATTTGTTTTTCAAAATTTCAAATTTGAATTTCTCAAAAAGCATATTTTTTAAAAAACTGAAAAAAATCATTAGAATTGAAAAGATTGTCATTAATTCGTGCTATAAAAATTATGATGGGAAAGCAATGGGTTCATGCTTAAAATAATTATTGAAAATTTTGAGTTTTGCTTTTGGATGGAAAAAAACCATTAGTTATTAAGCTTCTCAAATTGTAGCCTATTTTATCAAACTAATTACTTACCTATAGTTGTCACAAATCTTTGAAACATTGTCTAGTTCTGGATATTGTGATTTGTCACATCCATTTGGTCACATTTCTTAGTATTTTTTTCTTTTACAGTATGCTTGTCTTTTTTCAAAGGATTGTAACATTGTTTTATTTTGTATCTTTCCATGTCTACTTAGTGTAATCCACAAAAAACTAATACCTAGGAAATAAATAGCTAAAAGTAAAACAATATATTTGTAGTTATAAATATTTGTTATTAATCAAAGTTAGTTTTGTAGTGCCAGTTGAAGTTTTTCTGAAGCATTCAACATTTTAATTAGTAATAATTTATGTTCGTAGTGGAATAAAAACATGCGAGTTCTTGTACCCTCCTGCACCCTAGGTCAGATGCATGCAATCATGATATAGTAATTTAAGGTGACTACTTTACTCAATAAATACTGACATTTATTGTGACAGTCTTTGATACACACAAGTGCAGCCGTGTATTGCTATCAAAAGAAAGAATCCAAAACATAAATAATTTTTTTCTCATAACAATTTAATCTCTTAAAAAATTTGAACTCTATATTTTTTACTTTTAGCTATTTTCTTCCTATGTACTGGATTTTTGCGCATTATAATAAGCAGACATGGATAGATACAAAGTAAAAAAATGTTACAATCCTTTGAAAAAAGACAAGCATTCTGTAAAAGAAAAAAAACTAAGAAATTTGACAAAATGCATGTGTCAAATCACAATATCCAGAACTGGACAATGTTTCAAAGATTTGTCAAAAGTGTAGGAAAGTAATTAGTTTGATAAAATAGGCTACAGTTTGAGAAGCTTAATAGCTAATGGTTTTTTTCCATCTAAAAGCAAAACTCAAATCTTTCAATAATTATTTTTAGCATGAACCGTTTGCTGTCCCATCATAATTTTTATAGCACTTATTAATGGCAACCTTTTCAACTCTAATGATTTTTTTTTTAGATTTTTAAAAAATACGCTTTTTGAGAAATTCAAGTTTGAAATTTTGAAAAACAAATTTCTCTTAACCCCTATTGAGTTGCATACCACAAAGAAGTTTAAACATTTAGTTTTAAAATGACATCAATTTCAACTCTCTATCTTGCCTAGAAGAGCTGCAATTTCAATTTCCTGATGATGCGACAGGTCAAAATTGTGCGTTTTTCAATGGGTTTACATAGCTATATTTGGAAAACAGGTTGAGATATTGAGCTGAAATTTGGTATTTTTCTTAGTCTTCAGGAAGGTATCCTATGTACCAAATTTCATAAAATTCTGAGATGGTGATGGAAAAAAGTGTGATGATGTGACATGGAATGACTCGCCGGTTAATATAGTAGATATGACAGAAATATCTGTCAGATAGGACGAATTCCAATTTTAATTTGAAAGATGCATGATTCTGAATTTATTTAGCAAGTATGAAAATATCATCTAAATTTTTTTCTACTGTAAAGTAATTTTTACCGGACTTTGTGTTTTCCATAATTAAAATAGAATTCGATATTGAAATCATATAAATAATATTATTAATATGGCATGAAGACGAGAAGGTAAGAAACAATCCATCACAAAGCCACTACACGACAATGACTATCTTAGTAAAATACAAGAGACGTCGTTGTTGGCCAAAAAGCAGATGATTAGACAGAATCAAAGGGCTACGTGTTACATGAATAGGCAGAGCTACATGTTACATGATAAATACTTCCAATCAACGTCAATACCAATGTGAAAAAAGGTTCATTAAGCATTCTCTTTAAGTAATGAAAAAAACAATTTTCATAGCTCAAAGTCCTTCAAAATTGCCTCTTCCGAAAAAATACAAAAATGTGAGAATTACCTTCTGGGCACAGAAATGTTTTGCGCGTCTCTGATCACACACTATGCTTGTCTTATTCATCTTGCCCTTTAAAAAATATTAATATGTAGATTACTAATCACCATAGTAGATCTTAATAGTTGAGTGGAAAGAATAGAAAGCAGTCTCTTTATACTAAGAATAATTACATAATGAAATAATAACATAATGAACAGAATAGGGGAGGTGCCGCAGTAGAAGGGACGGGAATTTCGTTATCAAGGATATTAAAATATTTTATTATGATAGGAGGGGAGAGGGGCTTGCAAACTATCCACGACAAAGCTCCTCTCGCCAACTTAATTAAAACTTATCAACTTAGCTGTTTTTCTTCTCAGATCGGGCCCCTGCTTGAGGCTGCGTCCCAAGCTCAGTGGTTTATGTTTAATTTAACGCTTCATGCTGGTGGATTTTACAAACAGGGTTAATTCACCGTAAGTCTTACACAGATTTTAACATTTTTTTTAAAACAATAATTTTATAATAAAAAAAAAATTAGGTTGATAATACTCTGGGCGTTTCATTTGGTATCAGTAGCCACGGAAAAAAAAATCTTATTATTCATCATTCACAGCAAAACAATCAGGATAGTGAAAAGTAAAAAGAAATAATTTTTTTTTCAGTCTCCTCTCACAAATAATAGTTACAGAAAAAAGTTGTGGGATTGGGGTCGATTTAAAATTTTCGTTGTAAAAACAAAAAAGAAAAAGTCATATTCAAAGCGAAAATCAGCGCACTTATTTACAAAAATAATAACTTTATTTTTATACCTTAAATAGTAGGTACTAGGAATTTATTATGAACCTCTTTCCATCCACAAGACGTACCATACTATTTCACTATTTATGTAATTTCAGTTAATAGGTTCAAGTTTTAATGAATGGCAACTGACTCTGGCCGACGGTCACAATGACCAATGCCACAAAATGTTTTTGTTGTTAAAATATTTCAAAATTTCTACGTACATACATACTTTAAGATTCATATTTAACTATATTAGTTGATCACAATGTTTTTTTCTTCATTCATCATGTAATTTTTTCATAGCTTCAAAATAACTCTACCACTCAATTTCTTATTATACTCTTACGGTTAAAATAGAACGTTAAGCGTACATATGTATGTTTTGGACTTTTCAAAGGCCTATGTTGAAAATCTATTGACTTTTTTTGGAAATTATTTATTCTATCGAACAAAATGTCTATTTTGTTTTTATAGTTGGTGAAGTTAATGTTTTCTTATCTAAGCCTTTAATAAATGATATTCGTCTTACATTAGTGTAGATCCCCAAAAAACGTATACTGGAATCCTACGAGTATTCACTCATAGATGGTATATAAATGTATATATATTCTAAGGATAATAGAAACATAATAGTAATTGTTTTATATGCAACAAAAATTTTAATGTGTATTATTCCTACTTTGAAGGGTAAAGGTAACTGGTTGGTATTAAAATGAAGTTGTTCAATTAATCGGCAATGTTATCTTTTGAACTGGTATTAAGGTTATAAACAAGTACGTAAAACCTATCTAGATTGTTTCAGCATTGAAGTTTACCCAGATGAATTCCAACTGTTGATAGAAGAACCTAGCGCCCTCCCCCATTATTTGGATCAATTAAATAATAAAGAATTAACATCACCCAAATTGCTATCAGTCCAGTCGAGAAGTTTCTCAAGAAGACTAAGGCGTGGTCTTGTTGGATTAAACTGGATTACCAATATACTTTAGGGCAAGCTTAGATTATAACCTACTCAAGATTAGCCAACGAGCTCCATCTCTTTCCATTAATGAATATTAGCTAACCTTTCCGGGTATTGATTTGATCTAAAGGCACTTCTCCACATGAGGTGACTGAATCTTCGTCAGTAGAAGTTTTTGCATCACTTCGCATTGCATAGTTCAGGCTGAACAACAGAGACTGCAGACTATAAAAGAAAACTTAAAAAAAAAAAATTGATTTTGCGCTATGATTTTTGTCATTCCCGAATTTCTCCGACGATTGTTCTTGACTCCCACGGATAAGAGATTTTTTTTTTAAACTTCGATTTGACCGCATCTTTTTTGATTAATCGGGAACGCCTTTTCTCTTGCCAGACCTTAAAGGTTCTTTACAAGGGGTCGTAGGAGTTAATGCACTCTGAGAGCGAAATTATATGAACACAAATTAATCCAGTCATTTTATTGGTTTTTAAAACAGAAATTTGATTATGAGATTATTTTTAGATAGATATAATCTCGATTAAGTCGCAGAAATCGTTGTTTTTTTTTTTTTTTTGGAGAGTGTGAAAAAAGTTTTTAGATTCGAATTTGTGCGATCACTAATTTGTAGGTTAAGAGGATGTCAATCACCAAAACGGTTGAGGGCCACCGCTTTAGAGTAATGAACTGATTGTGAGTTTGGCAGCCTCCTGAATATTCAATGGTTTCTCCTTTTACCGTAATTTAGGAGCCTTGAAAATGTTAAAAAACACTCTATCTGTTTAGTTTTTTATTCATTTTTTAATTAAATATATTCTAATATGAAAAGAGATTGCTATTTGACATGCCAGATAAAAAAAAAATAAATAAAAATTATGAATTGTTCAATGGAAACTTATATAGTAACTTCAGTATTACCTAACCTGATATGGTATTCCGCACATCTCTCCATAAAACTTTTGCTATTAACAAAAAATTCAAACAGAGAAATCTATAGCTGACATCTTGCGCTTATCGCACTTATGTTTTAGTATCCCCTTGCGGTTTTTCTGTCTTCTTCGTTTTTGCTGCTGTTATAAAAATAGAGCAGGTGAAAGGTGTTATCTGGGAAGGAGGATCTAGATGGCAGGTGAGATCTGGGATCGAGTTGGCCAAGAGGAAAACCTGCCCTGAGGGACGGATGTTCCCTACGGTGGGACAGTCCCTTCCGTTCAAACTGAAGGCTTTCTTATTAACTTAGTCCGGCTCTGTTATCCTGGAGGGGGAGTTCTTATTCCAAACCTCGGCAGTGAGTAAAACTTATAGATATATTTTTGGTTTTAATATCTTGAATAAAACTTAAAAAAATAATTCAGTTCTTTAAAATAGCTCTCATGGAAAATTGTCGTTCGATACATATCTTACACGATATACTTTCATTGGTAAACCCTTTCTAGATATTTTTGTTTGTTCTTACTACTAGTTATTATAATGTTGGATTTTAAGAAACAGTTAAAACAAAACAGTTAAAAGGAATTAAAACAAATCAATCATTTTTATCAATAAACAATTAAAAACTTCTGAGTATTTCCTAATACAACAATTTTCTGATCAAAAATTAGTAAAGGTAAATAAATTCTTAAGAGATGTTTTTACGTTATTTGCGGTTTTCATTTTCCATGCTTTAGAAAAAAAAATTCTGGATTTGATTTCGAAAATAAAAAGAATAAAAAAAAATCATAAATTGTTTTAGTCTTAGGCTTAATAGACAACCGGGATTTTAAAAAATACACTTCGCCGGTCGGCAATAATAGTGTCCTAAATTGAAATAGTAAAATTAAAATTGATGAAAAGGAAAATTTAAATTTTCATTTTTCCAATATTTATTTATAGGTATTCAACTAGTGAATAGTATATTATAATTTATTTATATTTGCGCATAATTCGAAAAATGACAAAAAAATTCCCGACAGCTGACGGGATGTGAACCAATTGAGATATTTTGTTGATAATAAAAAATATCTCATTAGTTAGGAATTGCCTATGAGGCTGGTCAAATACAGGTTCTCCTTATAAAGCCGACCCCCGCAACTATACGTGAGCCCTCCGTTGTCCAAGCCTTTCCCTAGCGGATTCTTGTTGGCAGAAAAGTAGGGGCGTTATTCTTACAACTCAGGAGGGGTATTTAAAGATGGATCTTGAGTTTACTATTAATAGAGTAGGGGCTTGGGGAGGAGGCGGTAATGGGAAAAGTTTCTACCTTTGGGCCGAGCGAGATGCGAAGCAGGGAGGGGGCAATCTATTGGTTTCAGAACGCTTCATATAAGCCCAACCTTACAGCTCACTTCGGTGAATGGGTTTTACTTGTTCATTATGGAATCCATTACTTATATTAGCTTGGAACAACATCTAGATGAAATATTACCTCAGTAGGTTTTCAGGTAAATGCATTGTGCCCGCATTGTTGTGGTTTCTGACCGTACATGTATCATAATCTTAAAAAGATAATTACATTTGAAGTACATGAGCAAGTCTGCTTATTTGTGTAATACCAATGGATTTAAAATGGATAGTGTGTTTGAGATGAATGGAAGGTGGCTGAAATGCTCTATAGTGGCTAATAACTCAGTAGCCCAAAAATAATGTTTAAAAAACAACTATTTAAAACCAAGGAGGATTAGATTGGCAGAAAATTCAGTTTACTGAAGCAGGGAAAAGGGCAAATTTCATATAAATTAAAAAAAAAAAATTATGTCTTAAGAATTTTTTACTTTTGTAACTTTTGTTCGGAAACTTTTTTTAAAGAATCAGAAATTTTTTTTCTATAATGAAAAAAATTATTTTTTCTCGGTCTTTGATAGCCATTGTATTTTTTCAACAAGGTCTTTTATTCAAATTTCATTATATATTTATTGTATGTTAAATTATCGAATTAATCTATAAAGCATAATAATCTATTAGCGAGCTTGTAGTTAAGGGAAAGACGGAAAAGAGGAAGGAACTTCATTCGTAAAAAACTCACAACCTTAGGGGGTATAAAATATAGATTCCTTCTATAAAGTTATAGGATAAAATCATGAAAAATCTGTGTCTCTCCTTGGTCTCTCTACCCCTTATCTCACCCTTATTCTAAGGTGAGCGATCGGTCCCCATTTACTATTCAAAGTAATTTTAATAATTATATCCCTGCTCCCACTCAGATACTCAAACTAATGTTATATCCGTATAATGCCATATTCACTAAACGTTATATGATTATGTATGTAATAATTTTGGCTATAGGGCGGGCTCTTCATTGATGAGCGGCTCTTAATGTTGAGCATCGCCCGAGGATCTGCCCTGGTTCGGCATCGATTTGTAAAGGCGCCCACATTAGCAGCCGGCTGGTTACCACCGATATAAATGGAGCTAGAATTTCTGTCACTCTTCTTTGGAATTTGGTGATTGTCAATCATTTATTTGGATATTCATATCGGATTAATGTTGGGTAAGTTACCTAAACCGTGTTGATATTTTCCAATTGTCTAGGGTTGTTTCATTTTACCCTATTGTATAGGGTAGGGTTGACAATGCCCCAAAGTCCAAAATTAAAACGAGGTAGCGGACTATATAATAGTTTTATACCTTAAATATTAATTTAAAATTATCAAATATCAAAGTAAATTTATTAATACAACCAAAACTAATAATATTTCGTTATATTGGTCAAGTATCTAATAAAGAAAATTATTGACAAAATATTTTTGTCATTAATCAATCGATACAAATATTGCAATTCCCTATTTTTATTGAAGCCAAGTTCATAAGATGAAGTAAGAAAAATCAGAAAGTTTTTTTGTTTGTTTTAACGTCACTTAATGCTTCTAAGGCTAATCGGACGATGCTACAGTGGGAGTCCTAAATTTTGCCTATCCAGGTATAATTAGGATAGGGATCTTTAACGAGTACTTGACATCGAACAGGCTGGGGGCCTTCATTTTACGTCCTATCCGTGGGACGGCATAGACAAGGATTTTTTTACTCCCATTAAAAAATCCTAGAGCCACCTCGGGACGCGAACCCGCGACCTTTATAAAGTTTTTTTTTATTTTGTTTTTATAAACTTAAAATAAACTTAAAAATTAAAATAAACTTTCACATAGATACGTTTTTCCAGAACATATTTGATATTTTTAGTTCTATTTTCGCTGAAAACTCAAGTTCGGGAATTTCTCTTTAGGCAGAAATTTGAAAAAGCATGAGAGTGTTATTTCATTCATTTTTCCGTTTATCATTCATTCATTTTTTCAAAAAGACCTTTTTTTTTAATTGATAGCTTTTATGAACCAGTATTGTAGCTAAAGCTTAATAAGCTACCCCCTTTTAGTAATTAGTTATATTTGTTACATCATTCGAATTAAATTATGTTATCTTCTTTATCATTGTTTAATGAAGTAATAAGATATATGGATGTTCTAAACTAGACTAATCGACGCCAAATCATCATCGGACTAAAACACCGAGATCTGACAAAGAGCTAAGATAAATATTTATTATTATATTATTTACTTACAGCACGTTGTTTGTTTAACGTTCCTATAGGCAACTATGGCTAATCGGATACAACAAGCAATTCTTCACACTTCAACGACCTCGGACAAACAGAACCGTGATAGTTTATTAATCTCAACATAACATGTTGTAAATATTTGCTAGCATAGCATCTTACGTTACTAAAGGTCTCGGGTTCGCATCCCGTCAGATGGCAGATGGTTCGTTTCGTTTGGAACGTAAATAGAGGTCCCGAGCCGGTGCGATGTCAGGTACTCGTTTAAGATCCCTATCCTAGTTATATCTGGATCGGCAAAATGTAGGACTCTCACTGTAGGATCGTCCGCTTAGCCTTAGTAGCATAAAGGAACGCTAAACAATCAACGTACGTATTGTAGATAAATAATGTAGCGATAAATATTTATTTAGTTTGCATAATGTTTTTGAATATGCATATATGCATATGCAATATATTTAATATCTATTTAGGGTTTATATTGTAACGTGAAACAAAACACAAAAGATATGGTTTAGAATAGTTCTAGACTGTTGTTGGAACGAATTAAGAGTTGGAACTGGCCATAGAACCTTCGAGGCTGGTCTTCTTACGACTAAATATAAGGAGCGATGGACTGGAAAATTAGTCTTGTTCTGAAACTCAAGTCATATGGTTATTTCTGTGGTACAAAGTGATAATTTTTGTAACCTGTTTAATTATTTGTGTTTCAATAATTTGTGTGGCATTATAAATTATAATTTTTCTTTGAATAAAAATTGCTCAACCCATATAATAGTTACAATATTATCACAATATGTGTAAAATCTTTCTCATAACTTTTATTGCCAGTTTACTTTATTATAATTAATATTATTCTAAGCCTGTTTCATTTCTTGTAACGTGTATTTATTCTTTCATTTAAAATGAATATAAGCATGATTGAAACCTTTATACAAACTTATAAAAATTTATTGGAAAGTAAATAAAAAATATCTCAGCCTTAGGGTGTTTTACTGAGAGAGCTAATGATAAACCTTAACGATGTTTGTGGAGGTTATCTAAACCCAGTGGGGGCCACATTACAGCCCCTGATCACCCGCCCGTTAGCCCCCATCCTCTCCGACAAATTACGCCTCCTTTCTAATTAGAAATCTGCTAGCCTTTGCCCACACTAATTTATCATCTTACGAAAATCCAACATTGATGAAGCAAATACATCATTACGAAATTAACTTTTTTTTCAGGTTTCCGAATGCTAATGATATATTTATCCTGGCAGATGTTCCTGGAGTTAATCCATACATTAATCTCTCTAAAATAATGCTAAAGACCTTAAAAGACCTCGAGAAAAACGTGAATACTGTTTTGAACATAAATGCTGATAATTATAATAATTCGCTGCCATTCGGCTATAGATTCATACCGGTATGCTTCCAAACACGTATTTTCTTATATGGGTCAATCTTGAGCCTCCCTCTTCGCCTAATGGCCTTTACTGAATATAATACAACAGCAAAAGAAACTGTATTCTGCTACAACGTCCTTCAAACTTAATAAATGCGTTCAGACAAATGAAGATTTATTCTCGCCTTAAAATCTATTAAAATAAATAAAAAATCTACACTACTATATTTAATACATATATAGTTTATAAAAATAAACACAATTTATGATGCAGAAAGAAAAATAATGCATATCGGAAAATGATTAATACAGGAAATTGATTGTGAGGAGTGAATTCTAGGTAACAATTAAAGCTGACTATAAATTCAAGTAACAGTGCTTGAGTTGTGCATTGTAATGAAGGCACAGCATTGATACTAGATTAGCCAGTGTCTGAGGAAGAATTTTAAAATGAGGAGTAAGAACAACTATTGATTTATTCCATGGAACTTATAAAGGGAAAGTGTTCTAAATTGCTAACTATTCAACTCTAAGATTTACTCTTTTTGACTAAATTAAATGTAATAAAATACTTACATACTTGAGATATCAGTCCGAAAACAAGTCGAAATCTTTTTGAATTAATATAGTTTCAAAATCGCCGTAGCTATCATAAACTTCATAAACAATAAATTACAATGTCGATATAAAGAAAAATTATCATAGGAGGGGGCGTATAGCGTATAAGAAAATGTTGTAATTTTAGTATTGGGGTGATTCTCAAACTACGGACAAGTTATACATTTTATTTTCGAAATTTTTCAGTGTGGTTAAAAAAAAAAAAAAATAAATGTACATGTATTTGGACCCATCCACAGAAAATCTAGCAGAATAGAAGTTCATGATCTTTGCTTGAAAATCAGATAATTTAATTTAAAATTTCATTGTCACGGCAATGACTAATTGTAAAACTGTCTTAATTCCATTTATTGTTTAGTATATTCCACATTTAATGCAGAATCGGATGATACCATAAGAATTGCCATAATAATTTTTTATTAAGGGAAACAAATTCTTAAACATAAAATCATATTTTTTTTTCAGAAATAAAAAAGTCATCGTAAAATAACTTAAGCAAACATTTGACCCCGATTCGCCTTATTCATTTATGAATTGATGAAATTTTTCAGTGTGGTTAAAAATAAAAAAATTTTTGTATTTGAACCCGTCCACAGCAAATCTAGCATAATAAAAGTTCAGGGTTATTGCTTGAAATTTAGATTATTCAATCTGAAATTTCATTGTCTCGGCAATAATTTCAGTACTACGTCAATGACAATTGGATTTTCTACTTTTAAATCTCCCTGAATTGCATCAATTGTTGTTTCATTGATATATTTTATATTTATAGGATAAGACTAATACATGTTTTAAAAAAAATAATATTAATTAAAAGGAGTAAAAAATACTCATGGAATAACGACTTTTTTTAAACAAATGTCAGTTAATTTTTTTTTTCTTTTTTTCTTCCCCACCTGGTATGATGCAGAAATGTTCATTATTTAAAAGCTGTTTTATATTCTTTCATTATGTTGCCTTACAATAGTCATTGTCATGGGCAAGGAATTGGCCACGACAGGAAATATCCACGAGAATGAGGCGGGGAAAGCTCCGCGAGAATGAAAAAATGACATTTACAAATTTTTCTTTTAAAAACTATATGATTTACGAAAGAACGAATGTCATAATTTAATAGAGCGAGTAAAGGGGAAAAAGAAGAAAATATTTTTAAGCCGTAAATTCATTAAGAACAGCGAAAAATTCGGGTCACGTGAATGAGGGTAATAAACATAAACTTCCATTTTCGATGAAAGAACACCCCGGCATGGGCCGAAATAGTTCAGAAGGCAATAAAAAGAGGTGAAATCTTACTCGGCAGTATTGAAATTATTGAAATTCTCTCTTTGGGTCACTTAATTCCCTCTTGGTTGGTGTACGATTCGATAATTCATCCGTCTACGTTAATGGCGTCATATCCCAGTAACAATTTTTAAGTATTTTTTATTGGTTTATAATTTAAACCAAATTGTTGAAAATCGTGTTATTTTAATTCTTCTTCCCTTACATTACAGTCAGGGTTATACATCTTTGTCAATTAATGAGTACTATAAAGCAAAATATACATTATTTAAGAAAAATCGTTACTGGTGACAGCCCACGAAAATGACGAATAAGATAAAAAATCATCAGATTCGATCAGTAGAACATAGAAATATGTTATAATTTTCATTTCATGAGTCATATATCTGCTGATACAAAATGTTTACATCTAAAAAAAGAGGCCACAATGCCGGGTTTGGCTTTGAATATGGAGTGACAAGAAGTTGCCCATAGTTTGAGAATCACCCATTAAAGGCCTATGATTTAATTTAATTTTTATGACATTACAGCATTTTATTGATTGACTGCCTTTTATTTTAAAAATTTAATCGCATAATCGATAATGAGTTGCAATGTATTTGTGTAAATTTGTACCACATTTAGAATAAAAAGGGAAGAACTCCTAAAATGGTATGCCTAATAAAATTAGGCAACGGTATACTCAATAGAAACACTTTTGTGTGTCGTCCAGCACACATTAAGCCATTTGATTGAGCCTCATATTCGAGAGCTGAATTGGTTGTGGAAGAAAAAATTAATTATTTTTTGGAAAGTTAAGGGTAAGTCTAAGTTCATAAGCATATACAACTACTATTTCATTTTGTGTTAAATTTGTTTCCCTTTTTTTCAATCGTGATTATTCATCTACACTAATATTGATTAATGAGCGAAACAATTTTCTTTACACCTTACAAAAAAAAATTATTTGATATACTTAAAAAATATGTATGGTAATTAATCTTTGCATTATAGAGCTTTACTCTTATTTTTGGATGGTCCCTCTTACACTAATATTAAAATTTTAGAACTGCCTCTGTTCGGCGAATGAAAATTTAAAGTACCACCGGCCATGTGTTGGCCAAACTCTGCCCGTCAAAGTTTTAATATCCGCAAGCGAGAGTTTGGATGGAGCCAGTAAATCCACGGCTTCATACTTACATATGGAGGGAATTGTGCAGCGTTTGTTCCAAATAACGTAGCTCAAATCTCTCTTGTATTTTAAACTAGTTCAGATATAAAAAACAATTACTGAAGGATTTGTGACTAACTATTCATCTGCTTATTGCGATGTTGTTTTTAAGTATAATTTCTTTAGAAATATGTCTTCATTTCCTTAGTGTTAAATTTACCACTGTCCATTTGTTAATAAATGAATGTGTATATATATTAGTTAGAACACGAAGTATCTTAATTCTTTTAGGTGTAATGGTTCAGTAGTAATGATACCCCAACATCGCAGTCACCGTTGTATTTCTCCGATGATTATTTAGGATGGGCGGGTTCTTGAAAAGATCTAATCAGCATCATGTGCCCAATTGACGAGCTGTTTAAATGGATAAGTAGAGTTACTTCAATTAAAAAAAAAAAAGAAAAGAAAGATAGGAATTAGGTTTTGGAGAATTAGACATGGTGACTTTTTAGCCAGACATTACTGAACGAACGTTCCTGGTCACAACTAATTTTTAAGCTTCATCCCTCTCAAGAAATGTTCAAATTCACGTTTATTGTATGTTTCAATTTATGTTTATAGTGTTTTCAATTTCTCTTTCATTACGCCTGTAGTTCTTGTAAATGATGTACCTATTCTTCTTAGGTTACAAGTTATCACCTCCGCTGCTTACCATTTTCCAGCCAAATGTGCTGCTTAGTCAGCCTTTTCATCTTTTTTTCAATCTTTTTCATATCGAACCGGCGGAAATGAAAGACAATAGCAAACAAATGGGACAATAATGATGGAATGCAGAGGAGGGAAGAAATTAACCTGGCAGACCAGATCAGGTACTAATAATTCACTGATGGGTATTTTCTAAGTGATATATAAGCACTCACCTGTGAAAATGTAACAACGCTCCTCAATTGGTAAAACATTTACTTAAAGAATGTCCTCAATGGGAAAAGTAGAGGACGGAAAAGGAAATGAAAATTTTCGAGAGTAACTTCGAGTGAGCGAGCATCTCTGTTTCATTTCTTGAAGAACTTAGCATCATAGATTGGAATTTAAATTATTGCTGGACATCGACCACTCTTTGAAGTAGAGCCACCCCCCCTCCCAAAAAAAGTTTCGTTTATTGTTTAAAAAATTATAAATCTACTCCGTATTATTTCACAATGGAGCTTACCTCAAACTTCATGAAGAATGAAGCTCTATGTGAATATTTAGTCTGTTTTAAAAATTAATAATATCATTATGGAGGTTGTTGTTATTTCTACAGGAAAGAGCGTCTTCTTTGATGACAAGAGTTGTTGGAGGGAGGAGGGGATGGCATGAAGTACACACTTTACAAGGAATGAGTATACTCTAGTTTCTACTAAGGCCCTTAAGCCTGTCCCCTGAAGGGAGGAGAAAAGAAAATCCTACTAGAAATAATTGATATTTATTTTTAATTAAACTCCTTCAATCTCCGTCATTGCTAACATAATCTATTGTTACCTCTTTAATTTTTTTTTTAAATTTATTATATGTCATCAACGGTCAGCCCCTTCTTGGTCATCTCTTGCTTAAGAGGTATTTACCGAATTATTTTTATATTGTATAGAAAACTAACGAATGGTGATAAAAGTTAAAGTGTTGGGATATCCTAGATAGGTAAATGTTTAACTTATTTATTCTCCGAAATCGAAATGCTTTCAATGAAACTACTCGACAATATAATTTTTTACCGAAAACGAGCGGTCTGGAGTAAATGTTTTCCTTGACTTCCGCTGTTTTGGTCTTGATTAACAGCGTAGTCTGTGGTAATATCTTTATTTATCTGAATTATCGATTGATCTTAAAATTATTTACAGTCAGCGACACGTATAACTTCAAGCAGTCCTAGTACTGTGATTGATGATCTGACGCAATATTGCACATGGGTCCATATTATTCCTGACCTGAGCTTTTTTCAAAGTAAAACTAGTAAACGACCTTAGGTCAGGAGTGTGAAAAGTTGTATGAAGTGTAAGTTTGACTTATTATATACCTAAAATGTTTGGAAATTCTCCCTTTTGGTGGCTGTAACATGAGAATTTCGCGACCTACACAACACGATATTTCAAGTGTCATCATAGATACATCATAGACATATTTAGTATTTGTTTGTTTTAGGATTCTCTTATTAAGAGGTTTCTATGATCAAATGTTTACCAGAATATCGATGCAAAGCTTTGACAAACGATTAAAAAAAAAAAAAACCTTTTAAGCGGAAAAATATAAAATGGCTGGGGTTAGAGATAGGGTATAATTTGTATAAAATGAAGCTTTTAGCATGAGCTGTGAGATATTGCCCGCTGGCTGGCTTACAGCTTCCGATAGCAATTCCCCACCACCCCCTTTTCCAACCCCCCCACAACCCCTATGCCCTTCAATAAACCACTTCCCCCTCTTTGCTCATTTCTCCCTTTACAGCTTCCTGGAGGAAATATTCCTCCTCTTGGCACCTCGTCCTATTTCTGGAACTTATGATGGAACGTATGCGACTTATTTATTTAATCGAATTTTCCGAAAAAAATTTTGAGGTCACAGAGAATAGTTATTTATTATACAAGTGACGAAAGTAGATCATTTTACAACTCGAGTGAAACGTTTACGTTTACCTCGCTTCGCTCGTCTGGTAATTTCACGAGAGTTGTAAATTCTACTTTTTTCACGAGTGTAATATTAAATTTTTTCTGTAATCGTGTAATACATGATCAGATCTAACCACAATATGAACAAAATTAGGATGTTGTGAAGATTATGGTATGTTGTTGGTAGGTTATAAGCATGGTTGTGAAAGGTTATAAAATGTTATAACAATAAATTGAAAATGTTTAATTAAATAAAAAATAATATAATAATAATAACATTTAATCAAACAGTGTTTTTTGAAGTTTTTTAGTAATATCAAAGATGTCTGTTTAAATTAAAATGATTGTGAAGTAGTGCAGTTATAAACAAGTGCAGGTTATAAACAAGGAAGGTAATTATTACTATATTTAAATTTTTAAATATATTGATTATTTCCACCAATAATTCATTCACATTTCAATTTATTTTGTTAAAATAAATTCTTACAATGTTAAGAAACATTTAAAAGCTTTTAATTTCCAACTTCAAATTATTTTTTAATTTATACTTATTACTAATTAAGAAGGCAATTCACTTTCTTCACTCTATTGCAAAATGTTTCACTTTCTTCACTCATTTCAGTTTAGTAATGTTACCATTATTCAACGATGACAGAAAAACTATTTTTTCCTTCTAAAAATATTATTATAATTTTTTTTTATGCCTAGTACGTTTTCCCAAGACGTCGTTCTATCCATACCTTTTCTTTCGTATTTAAAAAAGGATATTTTTTCATAACCCTTAGAGTTCATCCCATTTTGGTACCGCAAGTGCCTCCCTTTGAAACAAACAAGTTGAAATTTGTTTAGTAGATTTGATTTTTTAAGAGTAAATAGGAACCATAAAGTTGTGGGAACATTTATCATAATTTGGATGGCTCTTGTATTTAATTTCGCATTTTTTTATATTTTTATACATCTCTTTTTCTAATAATGTTACAAAGTTTAAAATCTTTATGCCAATCAAATCGATGTATAAAATTACTAAAAGAGGTTCTATAATATTTTCTCTCACCCTTCTATATCTTTTTTCTTTTTAATGATTATGCACTTTTGCTGTTGCTCCAAATTAATAACAGAGTTCCAAAACTTCGTATATAAATTGATATTGTTAAAGAATCTTGAGGGATTTTTGTGAATCTTAACATTTTTATCCAATCACTACAAATTCTATGAACTGATTAAGATAACAAACTAAAAGACTTATACAAATGACAGAAAAATGTTTAACTAATTATAGAATTAAATAATATAGCCTTTACTTTAGAAACTATAAATAAATAAAACAAATTTTTAAGTTATAAAAAAATTTATTAAAAAAAAATAAAGAGATTAATAATAATTATTATACGAGGAATAATTATTATGGTTCAAGAAATAATAATTCAAAAATACTGGTTTCATAAATTTGTATATGATTAAAATTGGAAAATATACCAAACATTTTAATAGTACACCCATGCTTGCTTAAAATATAATAGAGAGAAATGAAAATTCTAGACAGTGGCGGTTTCTAACATTTTCGATTCTATTTATTTACATATAAAATAATTTTACCAAATCGGGTGTTGAAGGAAAATGCAGAATACCGAAATATTAATTTAAAATATAAACAAGTTATAAATCACGATTAATTGTTTAAATAAAATAAATTTTCCTATATATAGGACACAAAATATTTTAGGAGTGTTTTTTTATCTAATAATAGTTAAGTAATTAATTAAAAGTAACATTTCTGTTCACCTTCCTGGGGTTCTCTTCTCATAGACCCGTTGGTGATTCTCGAAAGCTAATTAAGTTGATTCATTACTAGGTACATAAATATTACCCATATACACTCCCTTCTGCACACCATCATTATAAAAAAATATATTTTCCCAATTTATATTCAAAATCAATTTATACTTTCCAATTTTTGAATATAAAATTGAATATAAAATTAACTTCAGGGTTGAATGAAAGTATCTATGATAAGTTTTCAATATGAACTAAGGACGTCAAATTTTTTTTTTTATATTAGAAGTTTTTTATTTGTTGTTTAAATTGTTTTGATGACTTCAAGTTTAGGGGGCTCCGAAACGAGTGCTTATAAGGAGTCAAACTGCTTTTCAGTTCTTAGACGCTTTATCTTTTCCATCATCAAAGCGGGTTCTGGAATAGTTCAATTTCAAAACCTTCAGATTATAGAAGTTCTTAGGTCATAGCTAATTAATTCTTATTCTTATGTTATTTACATGGCTTGTCTGTTATGCCCTTTCACCATATCTGACATTCCTAACTGGATCACCGAATTGTTCTTGGAGTAGTTTAGCGGCAACTTTGCCAGACAAGATCCTGACAGTGACTTATTGGATTGATAAGGAGGCAGCCGAGCCGCGAGAGTTGAGGCTGACCGCATCACGTAGTTCCGGTATCGCCATTGTTTCCTCCAGAACCACAATTGCTGTATCTCCCAACTTCCACTTGGGCTATGTGCTCGGCTAATGGGATGATAACCTCCATGTCACCTTTTTAGGTAGCTTCAACTTATACTTCATTATTCATTATTCAAGGCAACTAAGGTGGGATATATATTTCATTGTCCAGTAATCGTAATAATACCATTTCTTGTTAGAGTTCATTTATCTAAACATTTCAAATTATCGCTAACTAATATGAGCAATCCTAATTCATTAACGATGTTTCTTTAATTTTAAAATGCATTTCGCTCTACTACATCTGACTACTGTTAGCGAAGGTTAATAATTCAAAATCAGATGTTTTACATCCTATTATTTAATCACTGTATAAAAACGGGTCATAGTTCTTCTTAGTGTTTCATTCACATCTTCTAAGTATGCTTAAAAATTAATTGCTTTCGGCAGGAATAAAATAAAATATATTCCTCCACATATAATGTGTTAGCAATAGGAAGAGTCTAAAGCCAATTCTGTACCACCATGCTATTTTTCCTATAAATAGATTAAAATAAACAATGTACTCTTCTTTTTTTTTTCATTAATATATAAGAAGTCTAGATGTAGTATTAATTGAAACCTACAGTGGCTGTTTTTAGGCAATTTTCCTTCGAGTCCAAACAGTGATAAATAAATGGGTCATCTCTGCTGGAGGTTAATGATTTAGTTGTGCAATAGGGGAAAACGGTGAGCGCATGAAAGTAAATTCAAGGGTGGGCAGCTATCCTATATCTTCAAAGAATCCATGGATTATATTTAAAGTGGTCATGCATCGAGGCGCAAAACCTGCGGAGGGGTGGGGACACAATGTATAAATTATGTCGAAAAACATATAATAGATTGATACAACATACTTTGTACTCTCAAAAATAAATTAATGCATCAAAATTCTAGTATTTTTTTTTTTTTTTTTTTTTTTTTTTTTATGTCCTCCCTACCTTGCCTTTCAGCAACACGGGTTTCGGCAAGATAAAAACGCAAACTAGTGTTTTTATCTCGCCTAAAAAACTTAATTTTGATTTTCCTCTCAATTCAGGATCTTCATTCGTTTGAAGAATGCTGCCTTCTATCCAACGGTACTTCTGTCTGGTCTATCCTTGCCCTCTGTCGGGTGGTCTTCCAGGTGGTGGTCCCCTTCTTCCAAGATATGTCCAGTCCGACGGCTTCTTTCCACCCGTAAACAAACTGTTTGTAGTACGGGAAGTTCCGCTCTGTCATCAACTCAGGGAACTGGTTCTCCCCCAGGACGTAGAGCCCAGTATCCCTGATGAGCTTGGACCTCAGTGCCTCAAAGGCAGTGCAATTCAAAACGACATGCTCAGCCGTCTCCGGTACTCCGCATGCTGGGCACAGGGGATCTATATCCTTTCCAAAGCTATGGAGTTTAGCCCCGAAAGGCCCCATACCCAGTGAGGAATTGCGAAATCCAATAGTCCGGGAGGACCCACTTTGCTTCCAGACGTGCCCACACAGTAGGAAAGTACTTTTTCAAGGTAGACCCTTTCGTGTTTGCTGCCCGCCGCTGGTTCCACTCTGCGGTAGTGTCCTCCCGGATGACTTCTTCCATTTTCCAGAGTCTTCTTCTACCCTTGCCCGGATATTTTCCGGAAGACCTGCTGAGCCTTGAGTTTTGAAATCCCGTTTTAATTTGTCTTACCGCAGGATGAGGTCGAGAGGAACCCTACCTGCTTGGACCTGTACCGCCTCATGAGACACGGTCCGATACGATTTCGTAACCCACAGCAGAGCCGTCCCTTGAAATGTCGCCAACCCACGTTTCTGCCTTAGTGTGAGATTCTGGGACCACGCAGGGGAGGCATACCTCAGAATACCCAGTATTTTGGTTGTTATTTTAAATTTCGTATCGGGTTGTAGAATCATACAGAGGTCAGAATACTTTTGAGCCATATTTCGAAATTAATAAATTTAAATGCATTATAACATCATTGGGTTAAAGATCAAAAGATTATATGAATGCCATCTGCAGTATGGAATTCATCAATTTGTACATGCTTCAACACTAGCCTCTTTGTGATTAGCATTAACAATTTACCAATATGTAGGAACTAATTCTGCTCTGATTCATTGTGCTCGCCCAAATCATTATGTTTTGGGAACGGGTTTTAGACCCCAAAAATCCTGCCTGAGCCCTATGACTTCCCTTAAGTGACTGTTCTTAACGAGAATTACGGCCGAGATAAATCTAAATTGAATGAGATCGCCCCAACGACAGAAACTAGTTAGTAGTTGAGGGGAGTAGGTAGGGAACAGGATCCAGGTTGTTAGTGGAGTCGTGATCTTCAGCTCGTCTTTGTTTTTATATTCGGCCCTGTCGTGAAAGCCTTCCCTGCTCCATATCCTTTTACTATTGTTTAATGTTTAATTTCATTCGGCTATAAACTTTATCAAATAATTTCTTTCGGGGGATGAAGCGGTCGTAAATAAAGCTGGTTTATAGTAATCCTATTTTTCCTAGTGTACATTTAAATGTGCCATACGCACAGGCTATTATTTATTTTTTTCCGCATTGCCAAAATTTTCCTTCATACTTTACTAAATTCGGTTGATTTTTCATCATTCTGAAGATTAACTTTTTTGCTTGATCTAAAAAATAAGTAGTGAAGTGAATACAACTGATTATTTCGCAAACACATGCTTTAGGTTTTTATTAAAATAACACTGCGAGGAACCAATTTTTAACATACGATTTTGGAGCCTTACCATCCCTTTCGCCAAAAAAAATCAAATTACAACAATTTGTAACTAAACAAATATTAGCTTCATTTTTGATTTTTAGTTAATGCATAGTTTGTACAGTAGCTTCATCAGTATGGCCGTTCCAACAATCGATATCCTGTGTTTAGTCCGTTCCATAAACATTGTTCAAAAATATTTTTTGTGTCAGTAACAGTTTTTTTGTCTTTCTGTCCCGAGCTGGAAGGAACGCGTAGGCTTGATCTCGACGGAAGGGTGAGGTTGAGTGTTTGTCTAGGAAATGGAGGAAGCAGCGACAGCGCCCGTTTGAAGGATACGAGGTTATTTTCTTTTTGTACATTTTTTCCCCACAAGAAGCTTTTTTAAAAGCAGATGTACAAACGTTGCTATATAAAATCATGCAAATAAAATTGAAAATAAACAAAAAGAAAAAATACTGCCTTAAGAACTCTCTTACTGCTATCAATGTAGTGTTGGCCGGTGGAATAGTTTTTTTAATAATGTAGTATTAATCTCACCTTACGTTATTTATACTGGTAATTAATTTTCATTTTTATTGAATAGACTCCTAGTACTTAGCTTTTTCTCTAAAATATTAGGTTTCGCCATTTTAATTGAGTATGGTTAATTGGGGGAAAGAAAGATATGAATATAGATAGAGGACGAAATATCAGTCTATTTCATTAGATGACGGTCGCAAATTAAATTCGACTGAGTTGCTAGAAACTGAATAATGACATTCCTTATTCCAGAAAAATGTTAATTCGTAAACATGATAATAATTTGAGCTTTTTAAATTTTTCCCATTTGGAGTAAATCTAAGATAAAGTTTAAAAACATATTTGTATATGCATTTGAAAGATTATTTTTTGTTCTAAAATCTTAATCAGGTCTTTGACTCTCAATAACAGTTCTAACTTTTTTTATTATTTTTAGTTTTAGGGATTTTATAATCTATTGTAGATATATAAAACTAGGTCGGATTAGTTTCACCATTTATGAATCAAGAACGGCTAGACCGATTTTTATGAGTTATGATTTCTTAGATTTGTCTCCGTCCCGCATTGCAGAACAAGTATTAAACATTGGAAAAGTTTGGGGGAGTGAGTAAAGGGGTGGTAATTATTAGCTTTAATTTTATTCGCATTCGAGGAAATTCGATGTACATTTTGTTCCCGGGTGATAGTAGTACAAGAAGGTTAAGTCAATAAAACGTTATCAGGATATGTTTTGAAGGGTTGGGGGTCGTAGAAGGGAAAATTATTCATTTTTTACCGGCTTATCCGATTTCAACGAATTTTGACACACTGCTATTTAGCAAACTCACTGGCACAACCAAGAGGGGGCTTGGGGGCTTAATCCCCCCAGACGACAGAGGGAAATTTTTTTTCTCACTAAAATCACATACTGAATTAAATTTAAATTTTACGTAGTACTTTTTCATTCACTCCATTTTCAAATAAATAACAGTATATATTGTACTTGACCGTAATATTTGGATTTCTTTTTAAAAATCTATAAAATGATTTAAGTGCTCCTCCTCTGATAGTAATACCGTTTGCGCTATTGAACGCACTTCATTTTTAATCTTATAACTATAATTAAATCTCCTTCGCAAATCAAAAAAGTGATATTTTTACACCCATACTATATGATTCCATACTACATATGTTCACTGTATGGAAGTCCCTTTGTCTTCTAATGTCCACTCATATTTTGGAGAAATTACGAAAGACAAAGCAGACAAGGAGTATACAAAAGAAATTTAACTAGATAGATAATATTACGCAAGGTCCAGCCTATTAAACGTCGTGACGAAACAGGAGCGGATTGGGAGGGATATTGATGGAATTTTGACGCTCAAATGTGAAAGTGCTGTTATTAAAGCTCATAACCGATGTAAATTATTCCCTGTTGCAGCATCGAATAACCCCTTTAACCAACTATCTACAAATAACGTAATTCACCTTTTCACTTCCTTCACTGAAAATGAACACCATCTGAAAATGAGAAAGCAATTGAAATATTTTTAACCAAACCCAATCCTCGGTTAATAGACATACTGGATATAGATTGACCCTAATTAACGTGCCTGATTTAATACTAAAAGTAAATAATGATGATATGTGTTATTTTAAAACGGATGAACCGTATATGCCATAAAAAACTACCTCAATAATATTAGGAAATTATGTAAAAGAATTTTATAGTTTTTTTCTATTATGTGTATTTTTCCAGGAAAATTTTATACATCCAACACATTTTCATTCTAATTGTCGTCTTTATTTTTCTTACATTTGTACAACGTTTCGGACTTGTTTGTCCATTTTCTAGTACGTTGTACAAATGTAAGAAAAATAAAGACGACAATTAGAATGAAAATGTGTTGGATGTATAAAATTTTCCTGGAAAAATACACATAATAGAAAAAATATAGAACATCCAAAGAAATAAGAAGAAGAAAGAAGAAGAAGAAAAAGAAAAATTTTATAGTATTTCTTAAAGCCTTGTTACACAAACAAAAACATTATCTAAACAAATGTTGTTGCTTTTCTTAGCGTATTGCAATTGCAATAGATGTATAAAAGTCTAAATATATAAATAAAGATATATATATATATATATATATATATATATATATATATATATATGAACAAAAGGATTATTTATTATTGGATGAATTCCATTTTTCAATGATTTGATGGTGATAACGGGAATATTCTTTCCACATTTTTCTTTATCATGGTTACATCTTATGGTTTTCTTCAGTTAAATTTAAAAAAAAAAAATCAAAAAATAATTATGGAATTATCATTGTCTTATAAATCACCAACCTTTCCTTTACACCAGTGTGAGAAAAGTGCAGTTCCTGGGTCCACCACAAAGTAAAATCCAATCCCTGAAGCATTTTATTCTGGAATCTGCTTCTTAAACTACTGGATGTGATGTAATGTTTAATTGGTTACTACGTTACTACTCATTAATTATTAATTTATAGACTATTAAAACACAGTTGGTCTAAATAATCCTATTTCATTATGCAAGCAAACAGGGAAGATAGGAAGCCATCCAATATACATAAAACGTTACCATTTGCTGGGTTAATATTTACATTGGGTCAGACTTTGGGATGGCGTTTTGGATGGAGGGTGGCCCCTGCATAATTTACCAAAAATTTAATTTTGGCTTTCTCTTAAAACCTCAAAACTGAATTTTATGACGATTCATAAACATAAAAATCCGTTAGTTAATTGAAGTACAATTGTGAATAGTTTTTATTAATCTGCTATAATATTTTAATGTGTCCTAAGTTTTTTTGTTGTTTTTTTTTCACTATCAATGTTTTATAGTTATATATAACTAACCAAAATTTGTGCAAATCTACTGAGTTCATTTTTGTTATGTGGAATTGAGGTACATGTCAAGCTTGTTCAAGATTATCTATAAATTAGGTATTTCTAGAGTTGAGCGCAGTTCTTTAAATTTTATTAACATCTGCATTCCTGTCTTTAAAGGCTTATAAATCCCATTCAATGATCATTAATAGCAAACTTGTTTATTCCAAGGAAGGATTTTTGTTATAGATTATCTAATTCTACAAATAAAATTACTGTACTTTTTCTAGGTCATATTCAAAAATGTGAGTAACATGACAAAACGTATAAATTACAATTGAATTAAAAAAAAAGTCGATTTCCATAAGGAAGAGATAGCCTATAACTAAATAGTAGAGCTCATAATAATATAACAGTTTTCTAGAATTTTTTCTCACTTTTTATCTTAATTATTTTTGCACTTATGAACTATATCTTTTTAGCTAATGACTTCAAAAATTCTGTTAAAATATTATTGGAGCAACTAATCATACTTCTTGATCTTGTCTTAAAATTAATATTTCGAGGGTGTATAGTTGCAAAATGGTTTAATTTTATAGCCGGAGAATTTCTCAAGTTAGTGGCAAAACTCCAGCCACATTCGCTTATGAACTTGTTAACTTCGACTTGCGAACTTGCCCTGATCGCAAGCTAAGCCCCACCTCCCTCCTAAGAAGCTGGATGGACGTGACCAACTGACATCACGTCTCCCCTTCTTCTCTATTGCTAACTTTTGGGAAGAAACTTTTTTTCGTATTATAGAACCATTCGTTTGTGAATTTAAATTTAAATTATAGTGGAATTATAGAATGTGATTTCAATTTTGGAGCTGATTAATAGTAGATAACTTTACCAGTACATTCTTTTTTTATATATAAAGAATTCTGCAGTACTTTGTCGGGTAAATTCACCATTTTATTTAGTGGATCCTCATTTGAGTGGCTGAGGGAGCCCATGGCTTCTGGCGAACCTGCGTTCAAGAGATGTATATCGGTATTAAATTCAGCGTATAGGCTTTTAAGAACGGCCGAATAAAAGGTTCGTTTCTAAACAACCTAATGTCGCCTTGTTTGTTTTAGTCAATCTCTTATTCCTGTAAGTTGACATAAAGAAATAACATTAAACAAAGAAACAATAAAATGAATTAGTATTTGAACTACTATAAAATGAGATGTGAAAACGAATAAAAGTTATAAAATTACCTTTATTTTCCCATGAGATGATCTGATAAGGAAGTTATTGATGCTTGTTATACTCGAGAATCCCCCTTCAATCCCAATAAACTTTTATTGGGGAGATCAGTTTAAAGTGCAACACTCGAGTAGTACTGAATTGGTATTTTTCTATATTAGTAAGATATGTCTACATTTTATTTTATTTTTACATTCAATATGGCGATCCATTGCTCAAAATTTAGTCGAGCCATTTCTATGACAAGTTGCTTAGCCGATATTATTGGACATAGGATTGACTAATGAACCATCGGTCTGCCGACAAGTAATCTCATCGCCAGCTAATCATTATCAAATTGTCATCACCGGCGGGAATAAAACCAAGGACGCTGCGGACCCTCATCATTTGTCACTGGATTCGGAACGAGCCTCAACCAACATCTAAAATAGAACGCTGTGTCGCCTGCCAGCTGTGGTCAACTGCCTACATGCAAATGCGTTCACTCACTCCCGTCCCTACTCCCAGCTCGACCCTATCATAACAACTAACTGGATTTTTGTTTATTTTTAATTTCTTCCATTTATGGAATATATGTAAAAAAGAAATGAATGCGAAATCGATATGATAATGAATGCGAACCGGATTTTTATGCAATTGCCTATTAAATTCGTCTGTATTTTTTAAAGCAGGTTTACGAATATCTCTCCGAATTAGTGTATTTATACCCATTTATATTTTTTACGGTTGAAGATCATTTGCATTCGTTTGAATATTCGTAAATATTTTGAGATGTATGATATTTTTTTAAATTCGTTAATTCTCTAAATGTTTTTATTTTAATTTTTTGCCGAGCGCTGTTCCAGGCAAAATTATCCAGCCGAAGTTAAACTTATGCTAATGAAATTCATAATATTAAGTGAATACACTAATGAGGACATTTATAAAGAAATTCTTACGAGTTGTTTCAGAATTGATTGGCGTCAAACAAATTATTTATTAGTGCAATGTTTTATAAAGAATCAAATACCATGGGCGCAAACCTTTCTGAAATTTCGGGGGATCCAATTTAAATTGTTGGTATCCAGTAACGTAGTTAGTTCTGTTCTGAAAACCTTTATTATTGTTTTTATTATTTATTCTAAGCATTAAATACCGAAACTAAAGTGTTCTGCTTATTCTGACAAAAGCTATAGAAAAGTGCCTTTCTTGACTTAGAATTGAAATTGAATTAGAATTGTTTTAATAAATACTTAATCAAATGGATGAATGGATCTTATTCCTTCGCTTTGAGGATTTAACATTAACAACAGGCACTTGACATGAACGCCTCAATCTCAACAGTTAATTATGTTACGCCACGGGTCATCCGAACGGTGAACTTTTATTTCCAATTAAATGAATATTTATTTTTAAATAATGAGATATTTTCATTAAATTTAACAATAATAAAATAGTAAAAAATCAAGCAAGCCATTGGGAGTCACAAAAGGGAGGGTTCAGATCCCACGAATGTCCTCGATTTGCATCTATTATAATACCTTATAGATACATACCATAAGTTTCTAATGGATTATAATTATTTATATTAAATTAACAATTCTTAACCATAATAAATTTTGATTTTATAATAGTATTAGTTCAAGATAAATAAATGTTTTATTATTTATTTTTATTGAAATTTAATTTTCCATATCTGTTGTCCATTTTTTTTTTAAATATTTATTGATCTATTTATTTACTTTTTTGTAAACTAAATACGTTTTTTTATTTATTTTTGTTACTGTGTATAAGCTTTTCTTTATTAATACATAATATATTGTATTATTGTTCAATAAGGGGAAGGAAAAAAAGAAAGGGTTTCGATTGTTTTTATGACATTTTTGTTGTATGTAGGTATATAATTTCGATTTCTATTCATAATGAAATGAAATCTTAGTGGTTTTGAAACATTTTCTATTAATTTATTGAAATGTAGTTGTATTTCAATAAATAAATTTCTGGAACATTATTCTTCGGTACTACTACTGTAGAGCGTTATGAAGGGATATTTTTATATGCCCGCCTTCAGTTTGCCCCGCCGACTTCTAGTTTGTTTAGGGAATCCCTTTTTGTCGGCGCCCTTTCGTTCCCAATTATCATTACTTCAAATTAGGACCTTCCCTTTCCAAACTCATTTTTCTCCCACTTTTTAACTAAACTGATGCTGATTGCTCGGCGAACGATTCAAAGCTTTCTAATCTTACGATTACTTACGTACAGGATAATTTTCCTTTTTATTTGGTAGTTATTTTAATATTTGTAATCATTCATAATGATTTGAATGGTGCAACTCCATAAGTTCTAACAGTGCATAGTTCACTACTTGAAAAATACGGAGCTAAGTTTTGGTAGGAATTACGTATGATGGAATAGGATTTCGATTATCCAATAAATCAACTTTACTATCAATCAGTTCATCTTTTCGTGTTGTGTTTGTGGTTAGTAAAATGTTTGGGGCCATACAATAACCTAAGCCGACGAAAAAAGCGAGAAAGTCGTTTTAAAGCAGGTTAACAGTGGCTAGACATTTATTAATCTATTAAGAGGTTTCTTTACGATAATGAATGCCTAAATTGCAGGCTAGACACCAGGGGTGGAAGGCAGAAAGATGCATTACCTCGGTAAAACTACCGAACGAGTAGAAAATAACATTGTTATTCTCCTTTTTCTCCTATGTTTAGCTAAACATTTAAACTGACGTTGAATTGTTATTTTATTTCTATTATTGCCGTTTTTTGGTAATATTAATACTATAAAAGCAGTAACTTCCTTCCAAACACATATCAAAAGGAGTAATTTAACCGACAAGATGTGAAAAGACTCGGAAACTGATTCATTTTTGAGTATTAACCGTCATTAAACCTTAATTAAAAACTATAGCGTGTGTGATATGGATATAATTAATTATGTATCATAAATTCCTAAACAATAATTCTTATACAAGAAAATAAAAATGTCCTTTTGACATGTTCAACTCTTGATAAAATTTTGATTACACGACTGCAAAGAGTTTATAACTTCATTTATGGTACTTTAGTAGTATTTTTATTTAATTTTTCATTTACGCACTTTTTCATCTATATAAACTGTGTAATATTTGCTTTTACACTAAGAAAATTTTTAGTACGTTTTACAAGTTTTTAGGTGGTTGTGATTATCTATGTTTTTAATTCGGTTTAACTTTGAAAGTGCGGCGGAAGTCGAATGATGGTGAGGATTCGATTATAGGTGAATTCATGCAACTTGGGTTAAATATTTAATCTCTTACCATTTTTAAGACAGACTGAAATTATGAATGGATGGCCCCTCGATGCTGTTAATGTGTTAATGATAACCAGTCATAGGCAGGCTATGACTGTACTGTAAACAATGTTCTTATTATGCATTGTGAGTTCTGATTATTGATTATTTTAAAATATCTAAACGAAGTAATAAGGCAGAGTTTTTAGATTATGTGCTCTATAACACCTTAATGGACAGCGTAGTTGAAGAAGAAGATCGACGACCTTAATAGAAATATTGAAGAAATACTTGCAGAAGAGACGAATTTAATTCCTTTTGCATCTTTTTCTTTTCCGTTTCACTCATACGAACAGAAAATACACAGATGTGAACAAAAAAAGGACAGAGTAAACCTCTCTGTAACCTTCTGGGTGCACTTTCGAATAACATTAGTACCCTAGACCACTAACAAAAGTTAATTACCCAAAAGACGTTTCTCGAATTAAATAATTTTACCGGACTTAACTCTGGTTGCATGAATACTCCTAATATCACGGTCACATAACCTGGAGAAATAGGCCGCGCCCAGAAGCCGCTCATCGAAAGTTTTACCTTTTATTTTTATTTTTTTTAGTACAGAGATGATTTAGTCAATTTTCTTCGTGAATTCTTACATATTTCGTTTTTATTATTGATGATTCTAAATGTAAATATCTCTAAAATTTCATTGACTTAACAACCAATCTTTTAAACCAAGATTAAGAATAAGTGATGTTTTCAACAGTCTAAAATCTAGTTATTCCTTAAATTAACAACATTTCCATACAAGGCTAATAAGGTTTTCAAAAGTTTGAATAGTTAGATTAAATTTAGAGCAGAAATAAAAAGGCTATTTGTAGGGAAGGGCCTAAGTGTGCTCCAGTGATTTCCTCGAGAGGTTTTTAAATTAAGTTTTGAAATAAACTGGAGAATATAAACTTTTGATGCCTCCCACTCCCCTTTACCCTCGAGTGTCCTCTTCAGGGCTGTTTGCATTATAAAAGTATCAAAGTATTATATAATCATGAAACATTGTTGATATTTTCTCTTCACTTCTATCGCATATATGATAAAACTGGACTTAATTTTATTATTGTATGTACCTACACTATAATAAATTGGAGTTCAAAGTCACAAAATTGTTATTCAAACAGTTCTGTTTTTTTATACATGTTAATTTTAATAAATGAAACAATGCTAATACATGGTTCTAGCGTGCGAGAAATGTGTGAATGCGGGAGTGTTCATCGGCGGGAAATATGTGGAAATTATACGTGAAATTTGATTTTTAAACCGAAAATACAGGAATTTTATTGAATAATTTACTTAAAATATTTTCGAGTTAAATTAATAGAAATTAGGGCCAATGGTGGATTCCGTTTTATAATATCTTTTAAGGATTAGAATAGGAAGTGCTATTGTGGCGTAATAAACTTAGCTGCTCTCTACGATTTATTAGAAATGGGTATCGATAGCCAAAACATTGGTATATACATAGAAAGAAAAAATGGTTGTTTTGAAACATTTGACTACGTAAGAATGTGTTTTTTTCTTATAGAGCAAAAAACGAATAAAAAAAAAATATCAGAGATAAGGGATGGGATCTACTCCAAAAATATTTGTTTTCTTCCTCAAATACCATTTGAATCATATATTATCAGGAATTCCACCGTGTGTAATACCCCTTCCTGAGCAAGTTTTTTTTTCCAGCGAATCTTCGATTCTTCTTTGGCATTAATTTTGGAAATAAAAAAATCGAAATCACTAAAAGGTTTTTGATAATATAACTACATACGTTAATTTCAACTGGATCCACGGCTTTATCTAACATATTCATATCCATATAAAGTGTTCGGAATAAGTTAATAAAACCTACAAGAGCCCGAACCCTTATAGTGTATGTCAATATAAGATAACTTTATAAGAATAAATTGTAGCCACTTTCCTGTAATTTGCATTACCTCCCATTATATTCATTCTAAAGTAAACTGTTTTTTTTTTTAATTTTTCCTTTATGGGGAAAGTAGTTTCTGAAGGTGGGATGGAGGTAATACGGGAATTTTAGTACTGCTAGGACACCCTGTAATACGAAAGGACCATCAAAGCTTTATCCTCCCCAACTCGAATCTTTCAGTAGAACGATTCAATATTTATATTATTTTCATTCGGAAGACTTCAATTTTTTGTACCCTTTCCTATTTTGGAAGATATATGCCCATTGTTTCACAAGATGACGAATATTGTTCCAGTATATATTGATATTATCATTTTTTTTATTTAATCACTAAATGAGAATGATAAGATTTTTTTTTTAACATCAACCTAAACACTCCGGAAACAATTTGTATTTGTTTTTCTCGTTCAATAATTCGATCAGGTATTTCAGGGAAAGCTATGTTAGGACCATTCATTATTTATTTCAGATTTTTCTTTGTTTATAATTCCATTTAAGGTTTCATTAATTGCAACGGATATAGGTGTATATCTAGAGGCCTAATTTCAAAGGTCAGAATGTAGCCTTTAATTAAGTAGATAAGAAGAGAACCTGTATCCCCTATCTCTAACTCCCTCCAACTGGCGCACACTAATATATCACTCACTTGGATTTTTACTTTCTATCTCAAAAAGATAATTAAAAAAATAAAAATTAACAGATATATACGAAAAAACAATCTCATTTAAAAGTAAAATTGATGGTGTAGCCAGTTCATTATGAATCATAAGTAAAGTATATTATAATGTTAATATTCATCCATTGATGTTTTTAATTGATAAGGAATTTATATTGCTTGTATGGTTGATTTTTTTTTTTTTACTTTCACTTACCTATATATGAAATATATAGTAAGTGGAAGTATTGCGATCGTGAAAAAATTCGACTTCCGGTTTTCAACGGAAATACACGTTTTGGGGTCCCCTGAGTCGAAATGACCAAGTCCCGCGAAATGGTCTGTGTGTGTGTGTGTGTGTGTGTGTCTGTGTGTGTGTGTGTGTGTGAACAGACTAGCTCAAAAACTATAAACCGTGCGATCCTGAAATTGGGTATCTAGTGTAGGTATATGCCCGCGATGTGACAGCATAAATTTCATCAAAATTACTCAAAGGGAGGGGGTACTTTATTTAATAACTTTTACGTTTTTTTCGATTTTCTCAAAAACGGCTCTAACGATTTTGATTAAACTGAGTATTTGATCGATTTATATGCCCGAAATATGACTGTAAAAATTTCATCAAAATTGATTAACCGGAGGGGGGACTTTACTTAATAAATTTTGTATCATTTTCACGTGTTTTTTTTTTTTTACTCAAATACGGTTTTAACGATTTTGATCAAACTTGGTATTTGATGTATTTATATGCCCGAGATGTGACTGTAAAAATTTCATCAAAATTGATCTACGGGAGGGGGGACTTTACTTAATAAATTTTCTACCATTTTCACATGTTTTTTTTATTTACTCAAAAACGGTTTTAACGATTTTGATCAAACTTGGTATTTGATGTATTTATATGCCCGAGATATGACTGTAAAAATTTCATCAAAATTGATCTACGGGAGGGGGGACTTTACTTAATAAATTTTGTATCATTTTCACGGGGTTTTTTATTTACTCAAAAACGGCTTTAACGATTAACAAAAATAAGATATGAATGTAGAAAAATGTGTGACTTTGGGAAATGATAATTAGCAAAACACGTCAATTTTTAATCTAAGTAAGTTGGTAAGTGAAAGTTGTGTGTTGCGCGCACGCACCAGATTTTTCAAAAAGGAGTTAGTTCGGTTTTCGGTCGAAAATGTTTAACTCGTGTTTTTTTTGTTTTTTTTTTTGTTTTTTTAAACAAAATTTTATTTATAGTGAGTCTATTATAATCTTAATATTCCTCCATTGATTTCTTCCTTGAATACGGAATTTATGTATATTACTTTTAAAGATTTTTTTTTTTCAAAAAGGAGATTTTTGGTCGAAATTTTTTTAACTGGCGTGCTATTTTTTCCCCCTCTTTTCTGATGAAACATTTTATTTATGAAAAAAAAATCCTGTAACCTAACTGTTTCTTTTTCAATCTTTAGACGGCAAACATGCCAATTTAATGATTCTATAAAAAATTATTTTTATAGAATTTATTTCTTTTGCTTAAAAAAATATTAAATTTTATTGAAACATTTAATTTATTAATTTAAATATTAATATTTTCCCACTGTAGCATCGTCCGATTAGCCTTAGTGGCATAAAGTGACGTTAAACAGACAAATAACAAATAATAATATTCATTTTTTTTTTTGCTTTTCACTTGAATTGTTAGATTGATTGATTATAATATCCAGGAAAAAAACGGTTTTCAAAAAAAAATGTTGGACCGTTTTGCGGGACCTACACGTCACGAATAGCTTAGAAAATTTATGACCATCAAGATAATTTTCACGTTCTTTTTCTTCAGACCTTCGCTCCAAACTTGTCAATCCCCCTATACTGATTAATGTTGGTTTCTTTATTTTTTATTGTGAAATAAACCGATATAACTATATCTGTCTTTCCAGTGAATAAGATGTTAAGTCAATTTTCCATGGCACGTTTTTTAAAGTTTGAACAGTTGGTATAACTACAGTTTTTCATTATTAAAGAAATTTCGTCAAACATACCAAAACAGTGGCTACCAATCACGGCCATAAAACCATCAAAATAGATCTTATCAGTAATGTGATATTAGAAATGACTAATTGTTCACGGACCGATTAAAACATATAATACTTGGTTATATTTTATAAAATTTGAGTTTTAGTAAATAAGTATTGTATTATTCGTCTCTGACTTATGCAAAATAATTAAAGATTAATTAGGGATATTCATTATTGAGTGACATTTAAAAAAAACCTGTTATATCTTCTTTATTTTAAAATCATTTTCCACGCGAGATAATGTTAAATTCAGCTGTGAGGAGAATATATAGCGGACGAGTTGTCAACCTGCCCGCTCGGGAATTAAGCCGACTAAGCTGCGAGCCTGTTGTGCTATTAATTTACATCTCCGCTAATTGCTTCACTGGACATTTAGCTTTAATTTGCTTTACCTTGTCTATTCACTTTAAATTATTATTCCTTGGCAGTCCTTCTCCATCATCCCTCGAGGAAACCTGCCAACAGATGTGGAACACCCTGACATTTCAAGTCAGAAATTTTGTTAACTTCGTTTTCGAGTAGTTGATGGGTTCATCAGTTTGAAATTATTACTCTAGAAAGAAAATACTCACCCTAAAGTGTTTCTAAAATTCAAATATAGGTTTATTATTGTGAATGACCCGATTTTACATCTGGGAGGGATTGTTTAAAAATTACAATAGTATTGGTGTTTTTCGTTATTTAAAAAAAAAAAAAAAAGAGATCCTTCTATTAATTGATGCCTATTATAGGTTTCATATTTTTTTCAAATGTAATATTTACATTGATTTGAAAAGCCATTTTAAAAGAATGTATTTTTAATGTGTTTTATTGCAAGTCTTCTTAAAACGCAATACTTACATTCTTTTTTTTATATATATTTGCATTACTATTATTATTCTACTCCATTGAATTCTATTCTATTTGTGAGTCCATTCTCTTTTAAAGGGTCATTGTCAAAATATATACTTACATGGCGCGTTTAAAATTCAACATTGGTTAACAACCGCAAGTAAAAGCGACTGGAACATGCAGCCGGTGTTTTTGTCAGTTCGCGACCGTATTTTCTCGATTTTGTTTGGAGTTGGTTTAGTTTAAAAATATATTTATTTCTAATCTTATATAATTTTCGAATACAACGATTTGTGAAATGAGGACTATAAATATTTCAACGTCAGCCGTTTTGGTTCATGGAACTACCCAATAAAGTGAAAAAACTACACCATTTTGTTCACATTGTTCCAGAAATTACTTATTCCACTCAAGTAAATATACCTCCAGATTTTCATCAATTTATTAAGAATCAACGAGATATGATTTATACTGCTGCTGTCTGAGTACATAGTGAAGGTGTGACTAGTGATGTGTGTGTGATCTGTTGTTATCCGCTTACTTCAGACGATCTTTAAGAGCTATGAAACCTTCGAGTACAAATGTTACAACTAGACTGATATTATACTAACTGCCTATATGTTCTGTGCCTTCGTATATGTATGGATCTAGAAACACCCTTGTACTTACAAGTATAATTGTTGTTGTTAAACAGTGTTCTATTTGGATCGTAAATATTAACTTATTAATATTACTTAATGTAGTATCTGGTCCCAGGTTCTTTTCTTTTTTTATGACTAAGCTTGAAAGACCTTTACCTCGACTCTGTGGAATGTCAATTGCCGAGGCATTGTTTAGCATGTCATTATACAGTGGCATTTTAAGAACTGAATAACACCAACCGGAATCTCATCTTAGAGAATCACCTCACGTTGCTGTTGGATCACTGAGAAGAATTTCCACAGACCGTAGGAAGAGAGGCGCCTTCCTCCCTCTGGCGGGGTAGCACAGGTATAGGGCTGCACCTGGATTGGTCACCTGTCCGGGGGATAAATCTATGGGGGGAATTCCAGCGCTACCAGCTTCATGGTCCATTATGGCTGAATCATTTGGGTCCACTGAATATAAATTTTCGAGTGTCAGCCCCTGCTTCTCGGTTGCTTTTCAATGGGATGGTCTCTTCTTGTAAGTTTATATCTTCAGATGTAGCTGATGCCTTTATATTCCGTCGTCTGGATCTATAATTTTTTCTTATTAATGCTAATTTATTTTTAAGGATACGGTGCCGAAAAGAGATACAAACAGTTTATAACTATATTTTTGCCAACGTTCCGAGATGCGATGCAGGTCTCTCTAAATCAGTGCATGTAGTCGAAGAATAAAACATAAAACAAAAATTATGTACATTACCAAAGACTATACTTGTACAAAATACTTACTTGGAACTCGGGTACAAAAATAAAAAAACAAGAACTGACCAGACGATAAAATCATCTATAACTTTTAAGTTAAGCGTTATTAACATCTATAATTATAAGTTAAGCGATAGATCATCACTTAACTTACGAAACTAAAGACTAATTTATAACGAACCTAAAGCCTATTTGGACTTACGGAGCAGATCTTTAGGGTTCCGCAAAACAGGTTCACATAAACAAAATTTCTAACCACACAGTCAAACATTCTTAGGCAAATTTAAAACGTTCCATGGTAAATGTCTAACACCATACACAAAGACATGGACATTCATACAGTAAGTTTATAGAAAATTATTTCCTTTTAAAATATTTTTCAAACCTTAAAATAATTAAAAAATGCACAAAATCACTATTAAGATATCGTATCTAAATTAAACGGTAGTAAACTATTAATCTAATATACTCGTATATAGCTTTATTTACCTGTACCTACCTTTTTCGAAAATTAATAATCACATCATTAAATAAATGAATACAACTTTAGTAAATTCGACGGATCTTGCATTTTTTTTATAGTAATTTTATCTAAAAGTGTAAATTAATTTTTATTTATTATGATATTTTAAGTGTTTTTTTCGTAGCCTTTTTTCTAAAGTAACTTGAGCCCCCCCCCCCCCTACTTACTTTCAAGTATTGGAGTAAATTTTTGTTTCTTTTGACACCATCGGGGCATAAAGTATAGTTTAAAAGGCTATGATAGAGAAAATGCTTGAAAAAGAAAACGATAAAACATAGGTCTTCCTGAATAAGAAATTGGTTTACTAAGAAAGAAACCTTATAAGACTGCAAACATTTGCCTAGGATAAGAGGAAATTCAATGTAAACTTCAAAGAATCCTTTGATAAACTATTGAAACAAATAATTGCCGTCAGAAGGCTTAGATTTAAACATATAATTAAGTCGATGGAATTTTAGAGATATCACTGAAGAATCCTAAAATCAACCACAATAAATTGTCAGTTAAAAATTAATAGCTGTTATTCAAGAATACATAGCACCTCTCCCACTTCTATTGAAGAAATATAACTTATAGCTAGGGTGCCCGGCTTCGCTCCGGTAGTTGTGTGCTAGTTTTAAAAACAGAAAAACTTTAAAATTAAAGGAAATATTGAACACAATTAGCATCTTCTTGAAACTTTCGTTTTAACTTGGTATCAATATTCTGCAGACTTGAGATCTGCAGAGTCCGCCCATATAAGGAACCCTGTATGGTGGTCCTATTTGATCCAGAAGTATAGAAACTACCGAAGATTCATAGAAACTTTTTTTAAAGATTTTTCTTCCATTTCAACCTTCCTTAAGATATCCCCCCATAATTTGAACGGTTTCTGCATATCTCGAATCTTACTACTATTACAAAGTGAAAACCAAAATTTCTTGAAGGCACAATTTTTTCATCATATTTCTTTTTATCTTGAACTATGAGGGATGATAAAATCTTGAATGCTGTTATTGGAGTTAGTCGTTTTGTTAACTGGAATGCTCATCATACGTAGTAACAAAACTAACTTCTTTCTCATAAATACAGTAAGAACACTTCAAACTTTTTATTTAACACATTCATTTATATTTAGTCAATTCATCTCTTTTTTTATGTCTAATTTTATTCGCTCACTGCAATACTAAGAAATGTTCACTCATATTGCATTAAATTTACTTAAATATATATTATAAATAGATTAAATGTAATGTGCTGATCATATATTAGCCTTCTTATGAGAAAACTAATTTTTGTAAGGAATCCAGTTGGTTTTCTAATTGATTGCTGAGATGTAAAGTACTTATTTTATTTTGAAACGCAAACTAATTATTTTCTCTTACTTTTTTAGTAATTTAAAAAGAACAACTGAAAAAATATAGAAGGATTACATACAGAATGAATGGACAATAAACATTGAGTGAAACGCACCCTAGCGCTTCCTGGTAGCCTGGAGCTCGAACTAAATTTTTCATTCATAAACTCGTATCTCAATCTCAGGTAGGAGAATTAAATGGTGCGAGAGGCTTAAAACTCCAGTCTTTATCTCTTCAATTTTACACCCTTAAGAGAAAAACGGAAACCTTCTTCTCCGTAATACACGGTGGGCCAGACCCCCCTACCGTGCACCCCCCCCACATCCCTATAAATTGCATATCGTTGTGTTCCTTGTGATAAAAGATTAAGAAAAAGCCAATGTTCCCAGAAAAAAAAGTGGCCGCACTAACCGAAAATGGCGTTCAAACATGGCGGAATGACGACTTTGATTTTAGTTCGTTTTTTGATTACTGACATTCACCATTATGCTTAATTTCACCATAACTGGTATTTTATTAAAGCTAGATAGTTCTAGATTCAGAATAAATAAACAAACGTTCTAAAATAATTAGTCTTGACAAAATAAAATACAGTTAAAGTCAATTTTTTCAAGTCACTCGCGTAAAAGTTAAAATTCCAAGTTAATTTGTGATTAAACGGCCATCGTTAACGAAAAACACCTTGAAATAAAACATCTGGAACAATTATTCTTCTTTAAAAATCAGTGGTCAAATTTCAAAATATATCAACTAGTTTCATAGAAAACGGACCTACAAGGCGAAAAGGCGCCGGTGACTCGGGCGCATCCAGTCCTCTGCCACATCGTTCAGTTCTCATACATCATATAATTACAGCGGGTTTAGGATATTATTTTGAATGTATAATCGAGCCTATGTAACTGCAAGTTTTTAATTTACAGAAATAATTAATATAACAATTTTTTTTTTTTTTTTTTTTTTTTTTTTTTTTTTTTTTTTTTTTTTTTTTTTTAAATCTGATAAATAAAGGATATAAATCTGATAAATAATAATGAATTAGTCGCAGATTGCACATTATCTAACTCTCACTTATATTGACATAAACTGGTTATCTTGAAATGAAATAATAATGTTTATTGATTATTTACAGATTTAAAAACAACCCAAATAAAAAAGATAAATAAAAAGTTCTGTTTGTTCGTTGATATTTAGAAATTATTCGTAATACAATTTAGGAAGTATATACATAACACAATTTAATAGCTCACGACAATTAATGAATTAACAGTTACACGATGTGTGTTTGTATATATATATATATATATATATATATATATATATATATATATATATATATATATATATATACACACACATATATATATATATATATATATATATATATATATAGATACATATTATGATTAATTTAAAATTAAACCACTACTGGAGAGGAAAACCAATTAAAACATGTAAGTATTCATGCATCTAATGATCTATAATCCACGAAGTTGTGGCCTTTTTCGGTTTCTGGTATATAACTACACATCAAAAAGTTTACTTTCTCTTTTTTATGAAAAAAGCGTATACTAATACAAATAAAATGAAATATTTGGAGTTGAAATCGGATTAGTTATTTAGCCAAATTCGAACATGAAAGATCGGTAATTTTTATCATGTTGGTGAAAACTCATGTTCCCACGCCTAAAACTCGACAATATGTACTCTAAATGAAAAATGTTACATATACAAGTTTTAGGACATTAAATATAGCATAAAACAAGCCCATTTATTTTTAAATTAACTTATTACTAAGTAGAGATACAAATGAAAACGTGATAGTATTCGTAGTGCTCGATTCCTTCTTTTTGCGAAACCTAAGGGGATATGATATAATATTCACAGAACTAACTATTTAGGTGGGCTTATTTTATGCTAAATTTAATGTTCTAAAACTTTTATCTGTAACATTTTTCATTTAGAGTACATATTGTCAAGTTGTAGGCGTTGGAACATGAGTTTCTACCAAAATGGTAAAAATTACCGATCTTTCAAGTTCGAATTGGGCTAAATAACCTAAAAATGGAAATCCGATTTCCACTCCAAATATTTCATTTTATTTGTATTAGTATACCCTTTTTTCGAAAAAAAGAGAAAGTAAACTTTTTGATGTGTAGATATATGAAGGAATGAAGATGTAGTTAAAAGAATGAAGTAAGCGCTACAAATACTTACACTTTTTCATTTGTATCTCTACGCAGGAATAAGTTAATTTTAAAATAAATGGGCTTACATTATGCTAAATTTAATGTCCTAAAACTTTTATCTGTGACATTTTTCATTTAGAGTACATATTGTCGAGTTATAGGCGTTGGAACATGAGTTTTCACCAAAGTGATAAAAATTACCGATCTTTCATGTTCGAATTTGGCTACATAACTAATCCGATTTCAACTTCAAATATTTCATTTTATTTATATTAGTATACCCTTTTTTCGAAAAAAAGAGAAAGTAAACTTTTTGATGTGTAGTTATATGCCAGAAGCCGAAAAAATTTCATGGATCAGCCACAATTTCGTGGATTATAGACCTTAGATGCATGAATACTTAAATGTTTTAATTTGTTTTCCTCTCCAGTGGTGGTTTAATTTTAAATTAATCATAATATGTATATATATATATATATATATATATATATACAAACACACATCGTGTAACTGTTAATTCATTAATTGTCGTGAGCTATTAAATTGTGTTATGTATATACTTCCTAAATTGTATTACGAATAATTTCTAAATATCAACGAACAAACAGAACTTTTTATTTATCTTTTTTATTTGGGTTGTTTTTAAATCTGTAAATAATCAATAAACATTATTATTTCATTTCAAGATAACCAGTTTATGTCAATATAAGTGAGAGTTAGATAATGTGCAATCTGCGACTAATTCATTATTATTTATCAGATTTATATCCTTTATTTATCAGATTTAAAAAAAAAAAAAAAAAAAAAAAAAAAAAAAAAAAAAAAAAAAAAAAAAAAAAATTGTTATATTAATTATTTCTGTAAATTAAAAACTTGCAGTTACATAGGCTCGATTATACATTCAAAATAATATCCTAAACCCGCTGTAATTATATGATGTATGAGAACTGAACGATGTGGCAGAGGACTGGATGCGCCCGAGTCACCGGCGCCTTTTCGCCTTGTAGGTCCGTTTTCTATGAAACTAGTTGATATATTTTGAAATTTGACCACTGATTTTTAAAGAAGAATAATTGTTCCAGATGTTTTATTTCAAGGTGTTTTTCGTTAACGATGGCCGTTTAATCACAAATTAACTTGGAATTTTAACTTTTACGCGAGTGACTTGAAAAAATTGACTTTAACTGTATTTTATTTTGTCAAGACTAATTATTTTAGAACGTTTGTTTATTTATTCTGAATCTAGAACTATCTAGCTTTAATAAAATACCAGTTATGGTGAAATTAAGCATAATGGTGAATGTCAGTAATCAAAAAACGAACTAAAATCAAAGTCGTCATTCCGCCATGTTTGAACGCCATTTTCGGTTAGTGCGGCCACTTTTTTTTCTGGGAACATTGGCTTTTTCTTAATCTTTTATCACAAGGAACACAACGATATGCAATTTATAGGGATGTGGGGGGGGTGCACGGTAGGGGGGTCTGGCCCACGTACTATAAGGATTCCTATGGCTAAACGAAGACATAACTTCCATAATCCTACGTGGAGTCGTTTTTGAGCCTTTTCGGCACGCACATTGTACACTTTGCTTTATAATATATATTGATTACACCATTAACAAGATATCTTCGTTGATATTGGAAAAGGTCGTATGTCAATTAACAGCTGATTTTCAAGAGAACAAAAGAATAATTTTATTTGCAATTCATTTTTTACTTTCACTTACCTATATATGAAATATATACTTTATTTAATAACTTCTTACGTTTTTTTCGATTTTCTCAAAAACGGCTCTAACAATTTTGATTAAACTTAGTATTTGATCTATTAATATGACCAAGATATGACTGTAAAAATTTCATCAAAATTGATCAACCGCAGGGGACACTTTACTTGATAAATTTTGTATCCTTTTCACGTATTTTTTTTATTTACTCAAAAACGGCTTTAACAATTGTTGATCAAACTGGGTATTTGATGTATGTATATGCCAAAGATGTGACAGCCAACATTTCATCAAAATCGGTCAAACGGAGGGGGCACTTTATTTCATAACTTGTTTTACAATTTATAACATTCTTTCGATTATCTCAAAAACGGCTTTAATGATTTTGATCAAATTCGCCATGTTTAATGAAAATAAGGTGTTCTTTAATATCAGGTAAGCTTTATCGTTATTAAAATGTTCTGAGGGGGAGGGGCCTTTTTTGTTTTCCTCTAAAGTACCCTTGTTTTTGTTTATATCGAAAAATTAACTGTCACTCATTACGCCTAAAAATAAGAAATGGCTAAATATGAAATTTGAAATAAATCAAGTAAACATATTGAGGAGAAAAAAAAGAAAAATATTCCGTCAACTCATAAAATACGTTGAGCACACGCAAACGGCGGAGTACGCCTTTAATGACAGACCATTGTTTATAATTAATTAAAATTATAATTAAATTAAAATTATTTGTTTCATAGCAAATGAAGTTTTCAACAACTACATAGAGAATTATAAAATCAGACGACTTGGAGTATTATGCTTGAATTGCCGAATTACCACAAGTAAAAACGTTTATTTAATAATAAAAAAAATATTGTTTTTTATAGAGCAAATAAAAACAAAAAAAAGAAATAAATGTGAAAAATGTGTCTTTGAGAAGTGGCAATTAACAAAACACATCAATTTCTAATTTAAGTAAGTTGGTAAGTGAAAGTTGTGTGTTGCGCGCACGCACCAGATTTTTTAGTTTTGTGTTTTATTATCGAAAGAAATATTGAAATTGTTATTGCATTCATTTGTACAACTTTTTTTGTGTTAGGGTTTAAATTTTCGTTATAGGTTGGTGTCATTCAGGATTAATGACCTCTATCACCTTGTTAATGACCAAGCGAATCCTAAAATTCGAATATTTTTTACTGGGCGTGATTCTTCTTTTCTATTTACTGATGACATACTTCGTCTTTCAGGACCCTAGAGCTACTCCTTTCGATTAAAAATCCAATAAAATCGCAATATCGAAAAATCTGGTGCGATGCGCGCTACACACAACTTTCACTTACCAACTTACTTAGATTAGAAATTGACAGACGTTGATGAGAAAATAAAAAAAAACGTGAACATAAGAAAAAGTTTATTAAATAAATTACACCTTCCGTTTCATCAATTTTGATGAAATTTCGACTGTCGTATCGCGGGCATATACATTCATCAAATACATTTCATCAAAATCATTAAAATTTTTGATGAAAAAAGTTTTTGAGAAAATAAAAAAAAAAAAACCACATGAAAGTGAGACGAAATTTATTAAGTAAAGTGCCCCCTCCAATTGATCAATTTTGATGAAATTTTGAAGAAAAAGTCATATCGCGGGCACATGCACGAATCAAATATCAAGTTTAATCAAAATCGTTATAGTCGTTTACGGGAAAATAAAAAAACAACGTAAAAATTAGACAAAATTCTTTAAATAAAGTACCCCCTCCGTGTGGCCAATTTTAATAAAATATTTGCTGTCACATCGCGGGCATATTCATACACCAAATACCCAATTTGAGGTTCTTACGATTTATAGTTTTTGAGCTAGTCTGTTCACACACACAGACACACACACAGACACAGACACAGACACACACACACACAAACACAAACACAAACAAACACACACACACACACACACACACACACACACACACACACACACACACACACACACACACACACACACACACACACACACACACACACACACACACACACACACACACAAACCATTTCGCGGGACTTGGTTATTTGGACTCAGGGGACCCCAAAAGGTGTATTTCCGTTGAAAACCGGAAGTCGAAATTTTTCACGATCGCAATACTTTCCTTACTATATATTTCTTATATAGGTAAGTGAAAGTAAAAATTGTGACGTTTTTCTTATCAACGACGATATACAGATCTCAGCAACCTTCTGTAAATCGGAACTTATAATTTTGAAATACCTACTGTGTTATTGATTCCTGTGCGTTTATATATTTTTATAAATAGAAATGATAAATCTTTCTTCAATGTGTAAAAATAATTGATTAAGATTTTATGCTATTACTTAAAAAATTGTATTTTAAGATTATATCTGGTGAACCTCTAAAGTTACCAATTCGAATATTATTTATTAAATTTTTATTTATGGTGTTTATTAAAATATTTAAAGGTGACACATTTATGTAGGTGTGATCATCGGCTATATCCAGACATGTTAGCATGTAATAGGGTTTTAATTACTAATATATCTTATGTTCTAAAAATTTCACGTTAGTCTGAATCTCTGTTTGATTTTGCAATGTCCCTTTTAATATTTGTTTTAATTTTTATTCTATATGGACTTTTATTATTATCTCATTTTTAATATAAAGGGTCAAATAATATAATCGATTCTTTTTTTAAAGGGTCGTTCTATGTTCAATACCTATACGTATAAAATAAGGGAAAGTGGGTATCTTTATATGACAAACTTGACGTGAAAAACTTTTTATGCTCTACTTTGGAAGTTGCTATCGTGTTATGAGGAAGGGCGATGAGAGATGGCCTCAAAAAAACTCTTAAAAAAGGCAATATGGGAAGGAAAAGAGTAGGTTTATGAAAAAAATGTTAACAAGCGCTGAAGAAGTTGTGATCGCAAAAAATAAAATAAAATAGACTCGAGAGTGGGCTACAGGACGGGAAAAGGAAAATCAAATTTTCTTGGATTCTCAACATTTAAACATATTTCTTATATTTTTAATCTTCCAGTTTACATTTTATTATATTTAAATATGTTTTGTTTATATCTTATCTATTTATGGTCTAAAGGCTGTTAAAAATGTATTTCTTAAAAATTAAACCTACCTGCACCACGAAGATGAACACCACCATTTTTGTTTTTATTAAATTTAACACCAAGCCTTTAAATAAGAAGATGAATATTTCCAATTAGTTAACAACGTTAATAAAAATGTGAACAAATTTCATTAAGTTTCATAAGTAACAAAAAAAAAAATAATAACTCGAAGCTCTTAAAAATTGGCTGAGCTAGATAAACAGAAACATTTAACATGATTTTGTTTATTACTTCCTTAACTGTTTTTTTTATTAAGCTTTAGTCTTTTTAAAAAGTAATGGTTCGTATTGAATAGTATATCATTAAAAGAATATTTTAAAAATGGAATAAATATACCTTCAGCTAGTTTTGGTCATGTTATGGTTGGTTAGTTGGTATTATATGTATTCTTACGAATACGAATATATTCATATCCTGATTTTTATGTGAATGAGAACACAAATTTATTCATGCTGGATAAATACTTACTTATTTATACTTATTTACATGCTTTAATGTCAATACAATTACATTCACAAATTTTCCTGCAAATACAAAAAATTCACAAAATTAGTAGTGAATGTATTTATGATATAGCTTATTTACGACAAGAACAGATAATTCAGTTTGTGCTGATATTTGTCTCGAATTATTTACGTTCAGTTAAAAATCTAATGTTATTGCCTTGAATTTTATTTTAATCAAATGTAGGTACATGTAGTAAGAAATAAAAACATGTATTTCATATTGTACTAGCAACAAAAATTATTATGGCTATAGAAAAAAGTAAAAGCTATGTTTTTCTTAATTGGAGGGTCGAAACCACCACATTCTACTATTAATGATTAGAAAGTATTATAGACATATTATTAATATAAATTATTTCCTGATATAGTGTGGTCGAATTTTAAAATTCGGTTCGCTAATAAAATTGCCTTTAAGGAAAACGTTGAATGAAATATAAAATTGAGTTTTTACATTGTAACTTGACATGTGCTGTGGGTGAATGACAAATTATGGCATAGTACAGTTTGTGAATGCAACATGTAAATTTATTCTTTAGTGTACCCACGCCATATAAATGTCACCTGTCTTGTTTTATTTTTACCCAATTATGATTATATAAATCGAGGGGTTTCCTTCTTTCTAAGAGGGGGTTGTAGTTCAGTGAATTATTCTTAAAAATAAATATATTTCCACTAAATAATAAGGACTCTACATTTTCCTTATTAGGACTCTACGATTTCCTGCACATTCCTTTCTATTCAAAGGTTATTTATATAATTTTCTATTTATTTACCCATCTAACTTCTCATTTCAAATTTATGAAAAACGCAAAAAGGTTTAGAGAAAATAAATGTTGCAGGACAAGGAAATCGTCCTTAAATGAAATTTGAATGCGAAATGAAGACAGATTATTAGTTTTGTTTATTGTATGAAGTTAGCAGTAAATTTTGTTAATTATATTTTAACCTTTATTTAACACTGCCTGTCCCTGAATAGAGAATAAACCATGTTCAAACAAACATATTGTATCTAAACTTATGGAATATGATTAATTTATTCTTTTATTTATTTATATTTTCCGTAATTTGCGCCTGAACAAGCGCTTGTAGCAACTTTGTTGAATATACAAACTTTATCTGCGATTTGCTTAAGTTAATTGAGATGTAAATCAAGCAAATCACAGATGTGATTTTAAAATTATAAATAAAAATACGAGGTATTATTATTGTACCACAGACACTTGATATGATAAACTTTCAAAAAAGAAATAAGGGTATATGAATTGCATTTAGATAAAATAAAACACACGAACAAACCACACTGTCAGAATCATGGAGATACTGGAGATATTTCACCGATGGCCATTATTTCCGTTTTACAACGAGTGCGAAAATTCTGAAAAGTCGGTTTAAACGAGATTTGTCATGGATACGTGATAGCGTTGGTCCGACGTTAGCTTATCTCAGCTGCTATCTGTTTTCCGAATTGTCTTTATATGACAGTTAAGCCAAGTATGCTGGAACTGTGGGAATGGTCGGTGTATTCGTAGTTCTTATTTATGGAAGATCGCTTCAGCATGACCAAGTATGAATATCCTCCCAGTGGCAGTGACTTGAATATTACGAACTTCATGGAAGATTTTGGGTTTATAAATGTGTCCTAAGCAGTTCAAAGGAAACGAAATGTTTATTATTTGGATGTATTATATATGTATTGGATGTTTAAATATTTAATATAAGCGAATATTTACACCGTGAAAACCAAACGAGCTCAATTAGATCATCAGACCGATGAACGAACTCCTTTCAACTTAATTTTATATCTAACCGATTTTTAAGACCCAGTATCCCATTTGGAGCGGTAATAGATGCGCTCTGGAGGGGTACACTCTGAGCTGTGGAGGGGTACAAGGAAGGGGGGGGGGGAGAATGGCATCTCATTGCTCTCAAGCATTTTGCATATAACAACATTAGCATATAGATGTTATGGGTTCAGGGCGTTGGCTTCTCATATTTTATTTTTTATTGCACCATAGACGTCGCGTCATACTTATTACGATATGCAGTGTTGTTGTTAAGTTGTGTTAATGAACTGGAACATTATGCGAACATTGTACTATATATTGTTGAATTGACGAAATTGGATTTTCAAAAAAAGACCTCCTCCCTTTTAATAAAAAATAAACTTATGATTAAATTACCCGAAGCGCAATAAAATATTTTTTATAGCAATATATATATTTTTTTGTTGAGAGGGATTGGCGTTTTTTGTTATATCCGAACATAAAGCGGAAAGGCCTAATCTGCAAAGTTTATGGTAAAAGTGGAAAGAACTAACAGAATAATTGTATAAAAGTACCAAAAACAAAAAGAATCACAAAAAATCTCCTGTGAAATGCATTTGTAAACTGCCCTTCGAGCACAACGTATTTGATATCCAATTATTAGAGTTTGCGTAAGAATTTCCCCCTAATTGGGTAAGTGGTTTATACTCCCAAAAGGGAAGGTAGTATTGTTTATTATTTATTTGGCAAACAACTATTCAAACCAGAATAACATCCCCGTTCGGTACGTTAACAATCTCGTAATCAAACTGGCTTCAACTTCTGACTCATGCTTCAGAAGTTTACTGGATCAAATCATTAAATATTTTATAATAATCTCAACACATACAACTTTATGCATAGATACACTTTCTGTCTATCTACATTTTCTGTCTTTGATAAACTCTGAAGTGGGGAGATCTTGTGCAAACTAATCTCAGAAGACAGATGCTGGCCAGTCATCAACATCAATTAAATTATTTCGATACCATTTGTTTACGGGATTACAGCGTGTTAATTTATGTGTGGTTCGATCAGCATGGCCGCTTGTCCAATATAATGCCTAGATATCTTCTATCGTTCTCGATAAAGGTGATGGGTGTTCCGTTCAAAAACAATTCGGTGTAGTCGGAACATCTTCGTCTTCATTATGTTTTATTAGGTGGAGACCAAGTTTCCAAACATTAAACACCATGACGAACAAGGATTGTTGCAAATTCATGATTTACAAAATAATGATTAAATGGCAAGATAGTTGGAGATCATCACGCTCAAAACTATTACAGGTTGGACCTACGAAATAGAAAACCAGTACTAATTAATTATATAAATAATGAGAAAAAGTGAATTAATATCTTTTTATCTTTGGATGGGACGTAAACTGGAGGTCCCGAGCCTGTACGATGTCAGGAACTCGTTAAAGATCTATCCTAATTAAACCTCGATAGGCAAAATTTAGGACTCCCACTGTAGCATCCTCCGATTAGCCTTAGTAGCATAAATGGACGTTAAACAAACCAACAATATCTTTTTATTGAATTTTCAATACGAAACATTGTTAAAATAATAATTTTATATTTTGGATCGGCTGTGTGACCGGAACCGTAGATCGTTTCACCTAAGCCAAAAGCGCACCTTGTCCAAAGCGCTTCTGTATAAGTAAGGTTATCATAGATAACCTACCAAATAAAAAATATTCAAAGGTCAACTAATTAAATTTATGGATCATAATTATAATTAAGATATTCATAAAAATTAAGAAATACACAATATAAACAATGGTAACTAATATATTTATATATTAATGTAATCATAATGTGGGTAACCTCCTATTTTTTAAATTATTTTAAATAATTTATTTTTGAAGAGAAAAGATTTGGCTCCGCCGGGAATCGAACCCAGGTCTTCCGCGTGACATGCGCGGTATGCTAACCATTGCACCACGGAGTCGCTTCTAAACGGTGCCAAATCCTTTTCTCTTCACTGCGTGGTGCCACGGTGCCAAATCCTGAGAGGTGTCAGTGAAGAGGAAGGATTTGGCACCGTTTGGAAGCGACTCCGTGGTGCAATGGTTAGCATACCGCGCATGTCACGCGGAAGACCCGGTTTCGATTCCCGGCGGAGCCAAATCTTTTCTCTTCTAAAATAAATTATTTAAAATAATATATTTATAGATATCGTCAGTTGAGATTTAAAATAAATCTGATTCGCTTGAACCGATTTTCTATGTATTATTACCTCTCTAATAATTAACTACATTTCAGTGGTAATTCCTAAAAAAATGTTGGAGGAGGCCCATATATCCATACCCCAACGATAAAAAAAACAAAAACATACTGAAAGCGAAAAAACCGCTCACATTTTGTTTTTTTTTTACCAGAAGAATAAAAGCTTTATTAACTGTACTAGATTTTTTTTTAAGAACTGGCTAAACCAATTTATACAACTAATTTTGTTTTTGAACTTTCGGTAAGGGGGCAGGTGGGGTATAGAGATGCGACATCGAAGGCAAAACATCGATGTTTTGAACATCGATGTTTTTGCAATCAAAACATCGATGTCGATTAAACATCGACCACAAAACATCGATGTTCAAGAACATCGATGTTTTTTGATATCGATGTTTTTTTATTTATACAGTCTTTAAACATTAACATATTAATGCCTAAACGTAATTAAATCGATGTTAAAGTGTAAAGCATTTTATAATTCATATTTAATAAATAAAAATTTCGATTTTTTCGACATGTTTTGACAATTACATCATATATGTTGTTTTAAACATCGATGCTTTTACCATAACAAATTGGTTTTGAACAAAAATAAATATTTTAAAACATCGATGTTTTGGAGAAAAACAAAGCTGTTAATAACATCGATGTTATTGACTAAATCTAATTTTTTTTAACATCGATGTTTTTATCAAAAACAAGTATACTTTAACATCTATGTTTTGACAATAACATCGATGTTTTGGATAAATGTGTATTAACATCGATGTTATGGACAAAAACAAAGCTGTTAATAACATCGATGTTATGGACTAAAACAATTTTTTTTTAACATCGATGTTTTTATCAAAAGAAGTATACTTGAACATCTATGTTTTGACAATAACATCGATGTTTTGGATAAATATTTATTAACATCGATGTTATGGACAAAAACAAATTTTTTTAACATCGATGTTTTTAACAAAAACAAGTATCATTTAACATCGATGTTTTGACAATAACATCGATGTTTTTAACAAAAACAAAGCTGTTAATAACATCGATGTTTTTAAGAAAAACAAGTATACTTTAATATACAATAACATCGATGTTGTGGATAAATATATATTAAACTCTATGTTATGGACAAAAACAAATTTGTTTTAACATCGATGTTTTAACAATAACATCGATGTTTTTAACAAAAACAATGTTGTTAATAACATCGATGTTTTTAACAAAAACAAAGCTGTTAATAACATCGATGTTTTTAACAAAAACAAAGCTGTTAATAACGTCAATGTTTTTAACAAAAACAAGTATCCTTTAACATCGATGTTATGGACAAAAACAAATTTGTTTTAACTTCGATGTTTTCAACAAAAACAAGTATACTTTAACATCGATGTTTTGACAATAACATCGATATTTTTAACAAAAAAAAGCTGTTAATTACATCGATGTTTTTAACAAAAACAAGTATACTTTAACATCAATGTTTTTAACAAAAACAAAGCCTTTAATAACATCGATGTTTTTAACAAAAACAAAGCTGTTTATAACATCGATGTTATGGACAAAAACAAATTTGTCTTAACATCGATGTTTTTATCGAAAACAAGTATACTTTAACATCTATGTTTTGACAATAACATCGATGTTTTGGATAAATGTGTATTAACATCGATGTTTTTAAAAAAAACAAGTATCATTTAACATCGATGTTTTTAACAAAAACAAAGTTGTTAATAACATCGATGTTTTTAACAAAAACAAAGCCGTTAATAACATCGATGTTTTTAACAAAAACAAAGCTGTTAATAACATCAATGTTTTTAACAAAAACAAGTATCATTTAACGTCGATGTTTTGACAATAACATCGATAATTTTAACAAAAACAAAGCTGTTTATAACATCGATGTTATGGACAAAAACAAATTTGTTTTAACATCAATGTTTTTATCGAAAACAAGTATACTTTAACATCTATGTTTTGACAATAACATCGATGTTTTGGATAAATGTGTATTAACATCGATGTTTTTAACAAAAACAAGTATCATTTAACATCGATGTTTTGCCAATAACATAGATGTTTAGAACAAAACCAAATATGTTTTAACAAAAATATCGATGTTACAACTTATTCGTTTCTGTCAAAAACATCGACGTTAAATACAACTTTGATATTGTCAAAACTTAGATGTTAAATAAATCTTTGTTTTTGTCCTAAACATCGATGTTATAAGATATTTGTTATTGTCAAAAACATCGATGATGATAACAGCCAGTTTACTGTTAAAACTAATTTGTTTTTATCCAAAAAAATCTATGTAAAACCTATCGGTTTTTCTCAACAAAATCGATGTTATTGTCAAAATATCAATGTTAAATTATAGTTGTTTTTGTTTAAAACATCGACGTTAAAACAAATTTGTTTTGTCCAAAACATGGATGTTAAATACAACTTTGTCGTTGTTCGAAACATCGATGTTAATACATATTTATCCAAAACATCGATGTTATTGTCAAAACATCAATACAGTAGATAGAACCTCCATTATCCGGGCCTCGATTAACCGGGGATCCAATTAACCAGAGTGCCGAGGAGCCAATATTTTTTTGTTAATAAGCTTTTTTTTAATTAGTATACCATTTATTTTGCATGTATAATATTTAAAAACAACTTATACGTAAATATTTAACGATTAGATAATGGTTAACTATCTAGTATGAAATAAAACAATAAATTGAAAAACACAGAAAGCGAGTATTATATTATGAGATGTTTCCGGTATCTAATACTCCAATTCCTAATCTAGGAACGGTATTATTTTCAAGTCTTTCCAGGAAACTCCTAATCTGGTCTGTTTGGCTACAAAACAAAATATTGTCAGTTGTAATTTAGTCTCGATTTAAATACTTACGAAGTAGCAAATGTCGGAAAAAAGAAACGTGTCGTTTTGAACTTTGAAGAAAAATTAACTATTTTAATTATTAATTAACTGTATTTTGAAGAAGAAAAAAGACATTTTCGACTTCGTATCGTCTTCGGCCCATAATATATAAAATCATACATTTACTTTTTTTAATTTAATGTATATAAAACGTATTTTGTATTATGTTATGTATATAAAACGTATTTTAATTTAATGTATACCTATAAAATTCGTATATAAATATCTATAAAAATCTAATGTCATTGTCAAAACATCGATGTTAAAACAAATTTATTTTGTCCATAACATCGAGTTTAATATATATTTATCCACAACATCGAAGTTATTGTCAAAACATAGATGGTAAAGTATCCTTGTTTTTGTTAAAAACATCGATGTTAAAAAAAATTGGTTTTTGTCCATAACATCGATGTTATTGACAGATTTGTTTTTGTTAAAAACATCGATGTTATTAACAGCTTTATTTCTCTTAAAAACATCGATGTTAATGTCAAAACATCGATGTTATTGTCAAAACATCGATGTTATTGTCAAAACATAGATGTTAAAGTATAATTTGTTTTTGTCCATAACATCGATGTTAATACATATTTATCTAAAACATCGATGTTATTGTCAAAACAAAGATGTTAAAGTATACTTGTTTTTGTTAAAAACATCGATGTTATTAACAGCTTTATTTCTCTTAAAAACATCGATGTTAATGACAAAACAAAGATGTTAAAGTATACTTGTTTTTGTTAAAAAACGTCAATGTTAAAAAAAATTTGTATTTGTCCATAACATCGATTTTAATACATATTTATCCAAAATATCGATGTTTTTGTCAAAACATAGATGTTAAAGTATACTTGTTTTAGTTAAAAACATCGATGTTAAAATAAATTTGTTTTTGCTCATAACATCGATGTTAATACATATTTATCCAAAACATCGATGTTATTGTCAAAACATCGATGTCGAAAACAAGTTTGTTAATGTTAAAGCATCTTTGTTTTAATTACAACATCGATGTTAAGAATATATATATATATATATATATATATATATATATATATATATATATATATATATATATATATATATATATATATATTGTGGTTTTTTTGTCTAAAGCATCGATGTTATTGTCAAAACATCGATGTTAAAACAAATTTATTTTGTCCATAACATCGAGTTTAATATATATTTATCCACAACATCGATTGTCATAACATAGATGGTAAAGTATCCTTGTTTTTGTTAAAACATGTTAAAAAAAAATTTGTTTTTGTCCATAACAACGATGTTATTGACAGATTTGTTTTTGTTAAAAACATCGATGTTATTAACAGCTTTATTTCTCTTAAAAACATCGATGTTAATGTCAAAACATCGATGTTAATGTCAAAACATCGATGTTATTGTCAAAACATAGATGTTAAAGTATACTTGTTTTTGTTGAACAAGTATACTTGTTTTTGTTAAAAACATCGATGTTAAAACAAATTTGCTTTTGTTAAAAACATCGGTGTTATTGTCAAAACATAGATGTTACAGTATACTTGGTTTTGCCCAAAACATCGATGTTAAAACAAATTTATTTTGTCCATAACATCGAGTTTAATATATATTTATCCACAACATCGATGTTATTGTCAAAACATAGATGTTAAAGTATACTTGTTTTTGTTGAACACATCGATGTTAAAAAAAATTTGTTTTTGTCCATAACATCGATGTTAATACATATTTATCCAAAACATCGATGTTCTTGTCAAAACAAATTTTTTTTAACATCGATGTTTTTTAACAAAAACAAGTATACTTGTAACATAGATGTTAAAGTATACTTGTTTTTGTTAAAAACATCGATGTTAAAATAAATTTGTTTTAGTCTATAACATCGATGTTCTTAACAGCTTTGTTTTTGTTAAAAACATCGAAGTTATTTACAGCTTTGTTTCTATCAAAAACATCGTTGTTATTTTCAAAACATCGATGTTATTGTTAAAGCATAGATGTTAAAGTATACTTGTTTTTGTTAAAAACATCGATGTTAAAACAAATTTGCTTTCGTTAAAAACATAGATGTTATTAACAGCTTTGTTTCTGTTAAAAACATCGATGTTATTGTCAAAACATAGATGTTAAAGTATATTTCTTTTTTTCCAAAGCATCGATGTTAAAATATATTTTTATTTGTCGAATAAATCTATGTTAAAAACATCATTGTTATACCTAAACCATCGATGTTAAAACATATTTAGTTTTACACCTAAAAAAAAAAAAAAAAAAAAAAAAAAACGTCAGCTATTAAAAACATCGATGTTAACATCGGTCCTAAAACATCGATGGTCGGAAAACATCGGCTGCGTAACATCGATGTTAAAAACATCGATGTTTTGCGCAAAACATCGATGTTTCAAAAACATCGACATCGATGTCGCATCCCTAGTGGGGTATATTCCCCGCTGGGACATCCCCTGCTACGTTTTCTTATCTTATTTTATTCGCATTACACCTACTAATAATAAGTTTAGTGTATCAATGTTATGAAAGATGATTGGGAACATGAATAGATCTCCTTGAACATATTTATTAGAATAGATCCCTGAAGCCTTAAGACGGAACATGTATTAAGAGAGCCGAGTAAGTAAGCCTTTGGCAGAACGGGCCCTTTCATTGGCCGAGGATGCGTCCTTAAGGCTGCCCCTGTTCGTTTATTCTACCTGCCTTCCTTGCCTCACTGAGTCGTGAGGGAATTTTCAAACTCTCTTCAATGAGATTATCTAACGTGAAAAGTACAACTTCTTCACAACTCTAACTTCGTAAACGTTTCGGACGGTTAAGGGAACCTTATTTACCTTGAGTGTGTGTTATCAATATTTCCTTTTATTCTTAAGAGTTGAGAAAATTATACATAAGTTCTTTTCATTTTATAATTATATGATTTTATAACTAGTGTGTTTTCTTAACTTATTCGAAACATATTATGGGGCTTTATGTTACTTAATTTTTTAAGCAACAGAATGATAATAAAAATATTATTTGGGGTTTGAGAAGTTGGATTTAAGTTGGAATTCTTGTTGAGTTTGACGTAGACTTAACCTAATCAGTCAACAAATTTTTAATATACATTAACTAATTTTAATTATTCATGTAATTCTAAGACAAATTCTTTTTTCATCAGTCCATACTTGATTGTTGAGAATAATAAACATTATATAAGATTTTCAGTGAATTTCTAGAGCAGGGCTTAGTAAAAAAGAAAAAAAAAGGATACAAATATCTAAAAAATAATTAAATTATGAATAATGGAGGGGACAATACCTATAAAACGCCTCTTCTTTGAACTATATCTCAACCCAAATGCACAATACTTCCATATACGTTTTGGTCAATCTCTAATGGGTTTTCTCATAGGCTTAGCCCACAGCTTATCCTCTCATAGATCTTTTTATTATCGACAACTTAAAACTTAAATTTCATTCATCGCGATGCTATAACGCAGTGTACTGCATAATCATTCACTAAATATATTCTGTAATCTAAAGTTTGACAGATACTCATAATTTGATGGTCAACCTTAAATTTTTCTAGTGTAATTCAAATTTTATATTTTTGAGGAAATATATTGTCATAAAGTTAACTATTGTATGCACAATTTTTGCTTACGCCAACTGTGATGTTGCAATCGTAATTTATATTTATTTCACTATCATTACAAAAACGTCTTCATGTGTACTGCCATTTGAATTTATATAATAAATGTTCCCTTTTTATAAGGGGTCAAGATTGGGGAATATTTGAATAAAGGTTTGCTCTTGGACAAAGTTGGTTAAAGCTATTTGAGAATTAAGTAGTAGGAGGCGGGCTGCCCCAATCAAGAGCCCCATTTATACCGGCCCGGGGCTATTCATTTAGGGCCCTTCCTACGTCTTTCCCCTGGGCCAATCAGGGCCCTCCGACCTCATCATAATGCAGCATCGCTCCAAGCACTTGGGACCAATCTTCTCGAGTTATCAAGAAGTAATTTTGAATACCTTCCAATTGAGATTCGAATACGAGGATAAACTCCTGCTTTTCGAATGAAGTTTTGGAAGTGATATTAATTGGTTTTTGATATTAATTTACATACTTCAGTCGGGAGTCTGTCTGTTTGTATCCTTTAATTATGTACGAGTTGCTCCGATGGAATAGGATTTTGTTTTTACAAGTTCTTCAGGTTGAATAATTACATAAGATTGAATTGACACGCAACCAAGCGTCCGCAGGATTTGGTCTAGAGGGGCAGATGGTAAAATTTTCGTCTAGGGGGGCAGGAAGGTAAAATTTTATACCTTAGTCCGAGATATTTTGACCTCGTAAGTCCCAATTAGTTTTTCAAATAATACTTATTTATATTTAAAAGTTAAAATATTTATTTATACAATGGTTCAAAACTATAGTAAATGAATACGAATTTATTTAATTTGTATTTTTGGTTTCTCAAAATCCCTGGGGAGGGGGAGCTGCCTTCCCCTGCCACCCCCCTCCCCTGCAGACGCCCATGCACGCAACTGCTTATAAATCTGTTTCGACTTATTCACAGTCTTATGAAAAGGAACCCAAGAATAATCTCATCTATAGGATTATAAAAAGGGCTATATATTCATCAATTGCCTTTTGACGGGCTCAAGCAATTCATCAAGTTTGTTATCTATTCAATAACATAGAAATATTCTTAATCAACTTTTCTATTTTAAATTTTCATCTTCTATTAAATTATATAAGCATGAACCTAATAGAATCTGATTTAATTCTTAACTTCATATCTATTACATATTTTATTTTGGATCATAGCCTTTGTGATAAATGAATTTATCATCACTTTCCTTGCTGCTCTTGATTTAGCTGAAATTAATCTTTCAGTACTACCGATAAGTACCACTTCTCACTACTTCGTCTTCTATAGACTTTTTCTCCCTAATTCAAAGTTTGATGAAGGTAAAATGAAATTAAAAGGTAAAATAAAATGCATCATTAAAGATTATAATAGACATTCAAGTAATAAACGTATGGGGTTGTTAATAATAGTAAAATAATCCTGAAAAGCCTACGATCTTGCGGTTCTTTGTTTTTTATCCATATTTATGAATGTGGTTGCCTTCATTCTGTGGATTTATTACCTTTTGTCACGTAACGTTAGTTTTAATGCACATGTACTGAGGGACAGACTCCTGGGATTTTTCAAAACATTCCTTAAAATTTCTTCATCCTTTGTTAAAAATATCTTTTTTTGGCCTATTTAATATTAACTTTCGATTTTGAAAGCTTCTCCATACTTCTTCTCAGTAGATATTGTACTATTTGATAGCGCAAATGAGATATTTTATCAAAGGGCGAATTAGTCCGGAATGGCCGTCAAAGAATCTTCGAATCGTAATTAGTATCTAATACTAATAGTTTACTTAATAATATACATCGTCTACATGAAAATAGTTCACTATTAAAGAAAAATTTTAATTTCTGATAATTTGAATAGTTATACTTATATGGGTATAATATATCGTTGGAAATCTAAAATTTGAGAAATAATGATATTTAGTTGATAAAGTGTTAGAGGGTTATAGAAACAAAATATTGGAGTATCAAAAAATTAATAATTTCTGCTTTCTCATTATTTAACGGAAAATATTGGTTTCTATATTAATTAGTAGCAACTGTCTTGAAATTAAATCAAATCTTAAAGAATGTCAAACAATCTTTTTAAAATCGATTTACAATGGTAAACAAGAAAACTATTTAGAGTGAAGCCGAGACCATTGTTGTGAGAGAAAGCGAGGTGCGTGCTTCTCAAAATGTTTATCGATCGGAAATAAAATACATACGGCATTTCCCAGGCATATAAAATTTACTTTAATAAATATTTTCTTTGTCTTTCTTTCTTCTTATATATTGATTTAAATAAAAATATATTTACACAGAATAGAATATCGCCATCGTTTTCTGAATAATACCCGAGCGCTCGAAAGTTATAAATTTAGTTCCAATTTTCGGCCGTAATTATTATGATCCCCTTACATGGTTCCTGTTTACAATACGTCGTAAAACTCGATTGTGATTTCTGTAATCCCCTAAAAAACATAACAATTTTAACTAACCCCCGGAAAGCACAGTGTCCTATGAGTAAGTGGGACTAACTTAGGAACTCTTAGAAACCACTGTATGAAGTACTGAGGGATCAACTTTCCAATGAAACAAACAGAATTAATTGTTATTGAAAAAAAAAAAAAAAGGTTTGTGTTCCCTTTCTAGAAGCACTTAAGTACACCATTTTTGAAAAACAATGTCTATTTTAGGTAACTTGTGTGATACGGGAACCGCACCAGATTTTCAGTCAAAGAAAGGAGGGTGGTTAGTGAAAGTTGTGTGATGCATTCACCGCACCACATTTTTTTAAAAGTTTATTACTATATGAGTACCGTTTGCTTAAGTATAAATATCCTTTAAGTTTCTTCTCATATTGGGTCATTAAACATTTACTCTAGTTGTACAAATGTAGTATTTCCTACATCCTTGGAGGTGACAATAACATGGATAAGGATGGAGGTTTTTATCAGGTATGTAGGTTCGAGTGCAGATTTCAGAGTTATCTATAAAGATTAGTTTCTTTCATGTACTTATCGCCTATAGATAGATAGATAGATAGATAGATTGTTTATTTAAGTTTTTATAACATAAACATTAATATTTATATGAAGAAAATAAACATATTGCTTGGATATAATCCGTTAGCAGAGTTGTCAAGATAAAATATAAACATATCTATGTACTTATACATGCAAGAAAAAAAGAAATTAATCTTAATAATTAACATAATTACAAAATTATATACGATACTTAAATTAGTATGAATCTAAATTAATAATTGAATTCTTTAATTAATATCGCTCTGTAATGTAGAGTAGCCTCTACATATTTAAAAAGCGAAACCCAATCCTGACTATTTAGGTAGCTACAAAGTTCACTTTGTGTTAATAGGGCTTTTTTTAAATATTTTATAAGGTATGGTTTGTGAATAGGACATATGGCAATTACATGAGTTGTGTCTTCTACTTCTTTCAAATTACACACCGAACAAAACTGACACAAGTCTGAATTGAAAGGCCTATAATTTAAATTTAACAGCTCACACCTAGCTTTTAATATTAATCTAACACTTTTAAAAGGTAACTCGTCGGAAAAATAATTAACATTATACTTTAATATGGGATACAACCCGTGGAATTGCCCATTTCTTGCCTTTGATTCGGCCTCTTCTTTTTCTCTATTTACTATAATATTTAATAATTTATTTAGTATCGGCTTCCAGGTATCCACGGAGTAATTCACATTTTTTATCTCGACCCCGTATGAGTCATAGTTTTTTTCCAAAATGCAAACCAGTAAATATTTTTATTAATGATTTCTGTCGCTAATAATTTTGGGAGTCTACTACTCGGCAAATTTAAAATTTTCAAAATATAATTGAAATGTAATTTTAGTGTGTATAGGAACATACTATTCATGCCCATTTACAAATTTCAAATATAATATATATTTTATCGCCTATATTGAAATATAAATCCGAGAGCGGCTGACGTGATCCCTTCTGATAACTATGATTCGAAGAATAGTTCCCAATGAAGACCCAGGAACATAAGGGAACAACACTAAAATGGAAACTAGGGGGGTCGCCTAAATCCGAAAATAAATTCGAGAGGAATAAAGGAGAGGCCTTGTGATTGTTATACCTGAGCTGATGTACACAGATGCTTTCCATCCTCTTACCGGGCTATTTGGAGGACCTCGGATTCTAGTGGCCTACTGTTGTGTACTTGTTGGGGGAACCCCAATTTAATAAAGATTTTCCTGCTAGATAACGAAAACTTGCCTTTCAGCTATGGGGTTAGTCGGGGGGGGGGGGGGAGTAGCAGGCTTTGGAAGCTCCCAATACTCCAACAGCTGTTTTGATCTTCCCTCTCCCCTCCCTCCCCCTACTTGAACATTTGAATTTCCTGTTCAAATGTTCACATATAAATTACTAGCATTCCCCGTCGCGGCTTTGCCCGCGAGCCTTTAAAATCAATTCTAGGATCATTATCTTGAGTATGTTAACAAAATCATTTTAAAAAATACATTGTTCCAACTGAACCGAAAAGGTAATTTTTACTTAAAATTTCTTTGTAAACTACATTTGTTGTTTTTCCTTCCGGCGCTAAGATTACTAAACTGCTAGAAGAACTTACCCTAGAAGCACTTACGTAAAACTGATCATGAAAAAAACAGTCCTCCCTTAAATCAACTCCTGCAAATTTAAAAGTTTGCCCTTGTGATTTATTAATAGACATAGCAAAATATACCTTAAGAGGAAACTGCAGTCTCTTAAACTGAAATTCCGAAGGAATGAGTGGTATTCTTGGTATAAAAACTGATCTCCTCGAGCACATCCAGTGAATATTGTAGCCTCCATAACATTTTTTTTAAAGCTGTTACCTGTAATCTAGTTCCATTGCACAGTTTCGGAGGATTCAAATTTCTCAATAACATCACTTGTGTTCCTAGTTTAAGACGAAGTTTATGGGCCGGAAATCCAGGTGGGTTAAGCGAATTGAGAAATTCTACTGGATAATTCACTGTTTGATCTGCTTCTATTACTTTATCAACCGATTTATATTCTACTAAATCTCCTTCAAATAAGTCAAGTAATTGATCATTAATCTGGGATGCTCTGTCATTTTTGGGACTTAAAATTGCACGCTCACTAAACCACTCCATAAGTTTTTCTCTAATTTTAGAAATATCAGGATCAACTGTGCTTATAAGCTGACTTAAGGTATTGACCACTTTTCCTAGTGTTTGTGGTATTAAAATTTGACATGTAATACAACAATTTGCCGAAAATGACAACATTTTTGTTGAGGATTCTCTATAATATATGATAGGGATCGAAATAAATACGCACCATCCCCAATCATGGGAATCGTAGAGTGCATAATTTGATTACCATTAATATTTAAATAATCAGTAGCCATATTTTATGTGAATGTCTATTTTAATGATATACAAAAGTTATTCTAGTATCAGTCCAATTCCGAAACCAAGTAAACCAAATTATTCAACCGATGAATCCCTTAAATTAATTAAAAATAAAAGCCAAGTCAAAATCAAATTTTTAATCATTTAACGAACGTATTCTAAACAATTGTTAGATGTGAACCCTACAAATGTTGGAGGGGGAAGCTGCCGGCTCGATAGAAGAGAGGGAGACGCGCAATGGAGAGAGTTCACTAAAACCGCCGAAACAAAGCATTGCTTACTCGTCGTGAACGCTTCATTTTTCGGCTTTAAAACATGGTTTTCGATGGCCCATAGGGGCTTTCGAGTTAAACTCGTCGTATCAAGATCTTTAAAATGAGTCCAAATTAGATATTTTTTCTCGAAGTGCAAAAATAGGTGTCCGATTGAGTTAAACGACAATTTCGCCATTTAAACCCCTAAAGGGTTACATTTTTTTAATTCCTTTCTTAGTGGTTACCTACATCGCGTTTAAAATCTAAATTCCGAACTTCAAGCTTCTATCATTAGTAGTTTTTGCTCTACGTTGATTCTGTCAGTCAGGACAAAGCCTCTTATATATATAGAGATACAAGAATATGTTCATATTATTTATATGAACTTACGTCGGGGCATTTTAACTAAGAAAAGAAATATACATATACCTCGTACTATTATTGAGCCAGACAGTTCATGGTCTGTTTATTGTATTCCTATATACAGAGGATGGAGTTTCGTTGGCTCTTAAATGGAATTGTTTGTTTATCTGTCCTGTTTTGAACTAGTCTTAAATCCCTTAACAGCCGTCTTTATCAGTAAGAAAACTTCCCAAACAATTGTTCACCCAGCTATCGTATCTCATTCGAACCGATACCTGTCCTTCTCTTTTAATATAATTTCAGAAAAAAAATCAATTCGTATAATCTAGCGGCATTACTGGAAACAGATTTACTGAAGCTGTTGCTCAAAATATATATAAAGTGGATGGAGATGTGAACGAATCACTTCGTAACGTTAGTTTTGACGATTTAATTGTGGCCAGACCACCCCTGATGATGAACCACGTTCTGGGTGGGGCATTGAGGCTTTATAAAGGGCGGTTAATGAAAATCTGTCTAGCATTAACCGCCAACTGCCGAATATTCTAGGACCTCCTAGGGATACAGAACATGACAGAGAAACAAACAATATTGAGTACCGAGCTACAAAACTTTTTTCATCCTCAGAATTGAAAGTATTTTTTTTCTAACGGAAAGAAAAAAAAAGTTGAAAAATTGAATTGTTGATCGAAGTGCATAAATGGAAATGGTGAAGTGTCAAATAAGTAATTTTGAAATTAAAAAAAAATTGATAAACACTAAAGTCGAATTTGTATTTAAAATGAGGGAAAAATATAAGTGACATGTTTGATCATGATTGCAACACGGTTTTATAATTTATACATTGGCTATTGGTGACGGCTCTGCATGTTTCAGATTGTCGGATATGAAACATAATGATATTTTAACCATGGAATTATTTCTGCCTACCACAGCATGTATGGAATTATTATACTCAAGTTGCTCCATTGGTAGTATTGTACTTGATTTTGCTAGACGATATTGTTATTTTTGGCAAAATCCATTGGAGATGAATACCTTTCTGGTAAATAATTTCAATATTAGTTTCTTCCATCTCAAATTCCATCTCTGGAAGTTAAATGATCTCACATTTTCTTCAAGTTTCGTTATCGACAAGCATCGATACTTAATATCTAAAAATATCGAGTATCGATACTTTAGGGAACGTATCCTATCGAAAGAAGTATCGGTTCTTAAATGGTTACATAACGTCCTTAGCTGGTGACACTTGCATGTTGTCTATAGTAAAAACGTCTGACAAACAGCTTTTGTGATAACTGTTGGTGCCTCTAGATTAAAAAATCTTCAGATAGGGAGGCACTCACTGCTACTACACTTGCTACTGATTGAGTATACTAAGATATCCCATTACTTTTTCTTTTTTATCGGTTTTTGGGACTTACAGCCTTTTCCATTTACATGATGCCTCAGTTTCAACCGACAAATTTACCACCTGTATACATTTGTGCATATACTCTTTTATTGTATATCTGGTCTGTAATTTTAATAATGCTAACAATATATAATAGATAACGAAACCTAATCTGTGAATGTTTGTCAAATGCTAATACATTAGCGATCGTGCATTGGCTCTGGTGAGTGTCAAACAGACGGGCAGCAGCCTGATGCGCGCTATGGGATGGGAGATGGAATGGAAGAGGAGGAGGTTGAGAGATCGATCCCTCGGGGCACACCATCAATGGTGACTAACCCGCGCCTCCATCCATCAATTTCCTTTTTTTTTCAATGATAAAAGGCGGATGACAAAGCTGATAAATGACCATCTGCTTATTTTCATTAAATGGAAATTGCCTATCGGCCTTTCCTCTGCTTCATTTGGTATTGATCGCCTTGGATCGACTATTTTCGATTGTGCTCCGCTAAGGTTATTCCTTGGTATCAATAATAAACATGTTTCATGAGAAATTTTCTAAAACTCCAGAAAAGGAAAATTATATACTTCCGCTTTCAATGCCCCTCTACTATTTTCAGTCTTTCAGATAAAAATCTATTGGCTATTGGCTATACCTTGGCTGGGCATATTTGCTGTTGCGTTGTGTAGTTATTAAGGCCCAAATCAGAATGTTTTGGCAATATATAGGCATAATCGATTTTTAGATGAAAAAAAAAATCTTAACCTTCCGTTAAAAAATTAGAGCTAATCCTCTATATACAAATATTTTTGTCCACTGGAGGTAGAGGACATCATTCACATTTTTGTATTTTTCAGGACAGCTAATTTTTCATATCTTTCAGATATTAATTTGTCTCTTTGTATCAGGAAGTCAGCTTAATGATTTTTTATTTTTTTTTACATTCTTGACATTGAAAAGTAACTTGAAGTATTCATCATAGTATCGAAGATAACAGTGTTAACTTTAATTACATTAAAAAAAATGAAGATGGTCTCTGTCCTGTGGAACTCACTTATGGCAATTTTTAAACTAGTACCTAATTAGCAGTTAGCACTTTAAAGTTGTTGCGCTTGAGAGTTCAATTGTGCTGAGTTTGATTCTGTTAATTGACTGGCGTGCTATAGCTCCTTCTCTTTGTTGCAGTGTGGAGGGTGGGCTGTAGCGTGGAGGTGGTCCTGGAGAGCCCCGAAGGGGGCTACTTCCTGAAGCAGCCGGCGGGGCGCGCTGCGGAGCCCCCCGAGCCGCCGGCCCCGGGTCCTCCGGGCGCGGTCCTCACGACGGAGAGGTTCGCCGTGTTCCAGACATCGCGGCCGCTTGCCGTGCGGGCCTCCTACGGGCCCTTCTCCACCAAACAGACCGTCCCTGCGAGGAGCCTCGTCGCTGAGCCCAGCTCCAACAGCAGCGACCTGTCCTGGGGCAGGCACCTAGATCTCAGCGCCCATCTGGTCACCAAGACGGTAAGCCATAACCTTCTTAGCTATTTTTATAGCTCATCAATGATTCAATATTTAAATATTTGATTTGTTGTTTCAGGTGGAAAGGGACTGGCCGGTGATACGGGTCGTGATGCACACGGGTGCAGAGCCTGGAGCCCAGAGAGTGTGTGCCGTAGTCCACGCTACCCTAGGCGATGGCCGGATTACAGGCGCCTGCTCCCCCGACAGCCACGAGGGAATGTGCTTGGTTGAGTTGGTCGTACCGTGGTCCTGGTGGCCACTTTTACCTTCCAGGCGCACGAAGCCTACAAAGGCTCCACCTCGACTTGTTGCTCTTGCTTACACTGTGATAGAGCCGATCAAGGGGCCACAGTGTACTCCTAAAGTCATGATACAAAGTCTCACACCTCTGGGTAGGTTTATAAATCTATTGGTCACCAGTGAAAAGTTTATTTATTTTTTAAATAATAAAAATTAACGGAAATTTTATCTCAATTATATATGTACACTCCGGGAGAAATAAAAGTGTACACCCTGTTGTGCTTATGCATCCTTATTGCTGTCTTATAATTTACAAATGGTTCTTTTTGTTTTAAAAGAAATAAATAATTACTGAAATATGGATATGTTACAATAAACTTTTTATTTTAAATTTATTTTTGAAGAGAAAATTTTTGGCTCCGCCGGGAATCGAACCCGGGTCTTCCGCGTGTCACAAAAATAGGTGGTCACCCACAATGATGGTTGAATTAATATAAAATATTTTTAATTTAGTTATAAAATTAAAACTATTTTTTAAAATTGGACAAATAAAAGTGTACACTTAATTTTTTATAAAAAATACTTAACAAGTACCTAATCTTTAATTAAAACTCAGTGATCTATAACAACACCTTACTTTCTAGCACTTTCAACAAGCGTTTATTCATGAAAAGACAGAATTTTTAAAAGATCTTGATTTTTTCGAGTGACTTCTGCTGGTTTTTGGATACCTCTCCAGAGGCCATCATCAGTATTAAACGCACTTTTAGCGTACGCTTCATCCGAGAGACATTTCCAAAAGTTCTGGATGGGATTCTGGTGAGCGAGAAGGCCACTCCAACAATGTGATCCCCATTCATGAAATCCGTCCATGGTTGCCTTTGATTTGTGACATGGAGCATTATCTTGCGAAAAATGAAAATTTCCGTCCGGAAATATCTGGGTTGTCCATGGGTACATCCTTTCTTTGATCATGGTTAAATTTTGCTTTCTATTAACTCTTCCGGTAAGCCTTTCAATCTGGTAATTACCAGAGGCCGTTATCATTTCCAAAACCATCACACCTCCTCTTCGATTTTGACATTTTATTTTGTAGTAAATAGTTTTTTGGCCTTCTTCTATGTAATTGTATTCGTTATCAGGCCCATCTTTAGAAAATATTTTCTCGTCCGAAATAATTTAAGAATTTTTTTTCAAAATCGGAATACCCGTGGAAATCCACTCGCGATGCATTTTGGTTTGGGATTTTTTTTTTAATTTTTGTCCAATTGATATTCATTTCAGAAAGTTTTCCATGGACGGTTTTCGTTGATACATTAAAATTTAAATTATACCTATTTTTTTGTGTCGACGATAGTTCATCTTCCATTTCCAAACGACGAATTTCTTTCTTTATCCTTGTGGCAGTCCTAGCTTTTCTTTTGGCCCTCTCTTATTCTTGACGCGATAGTAATCAGTTTTGAATATTTTAGCAACTGTAGCCAAGGCCAGACCAACATCTTTCTTAACCCGAATAATTAAATCCATAGAATACTGGAATACAATATATTACTGGAAAGCAATACTCAATGAGTGGGTATTATTAGAACCCAGATAAACTAACTGTACACTTTAATTTGTGTACAGTAATTAATTAGGCTCGGTTGTTTATTAATCCTCTTGATGACAGCATTATCCCCACCAATTGTGTTTACCTAAATAAATGTGTTTTTATTTTCTGTAATGGTATAGTGTTTAAAAATATTTATTGCCATGAATTAAATCAATAACAGTTTCAACTGTACACTTTTATTTGTCCCAGAGTGTAAATTGATAGCTCTAATTACAATGTACATCTTGCTATTCAAATAAGGCCAAATTATGATAAGTATTGTGTAAGGATTTTTATATTTATGTCAATTTATACTGTTATAAGGTTTTTATTTTTTTTTTTATTTTTTTTTTTTTATGATAAACAATTACATAAAACTGGCATTCTTCTATTAGCTAAAAATAAAATCCTTGGGATGGATCTCAAAATAAAGTCTCAAACCTTTATTTTGAGAAAAACAAAAGTAAAATCAATTTTTAACATAGCACTTTAAATGCTAAGCAATAACTCAATAAATTAATTTATAAATCAAGTTGTTTCCTCCAAAGTGTTAAAAATCTGCAAAGTGATGTGCAAACAAATTAAAATATAATTTTGTAGCCTGAACTTATCACTTTTTGTGTGCAGCCACAGATGGTCGGTTTGGCTTTATACCAACAAGATATAAATATAATATTCTTCACAGTAAATAAAATTCAAATGATATACTGAAAACTATATCCAATAAATTAAACTACAATAAGAAACTAAAAAAAAATATTTTGAAATGGTCACCTGTGGTGTAGTGGTTAAGCATAACCAACTACTAAACACAATGTCACAGTTTCGTAGCCCAGCAGGTGTCCCTAGGATTTTTTAATGGGAGTAAAATGATGTCGTTCGGAGGGAACCTAGAAAGGAAGTCCCGAGCCTGCATGATGTCAGGTACTTGATAAAGATCCCTATCCTAATTATAACTGGATAGGAAAAATCTAGGACTCCCACTGTAGCATCTTCCGATTAGCCGTAGTACCATAAAGTGACATTAAATACATAAACAAAAAAACAAAGTAAAAATAAGCTTACATAAACACACAAATCCCCACTTCTGACACCACATGTTGCAGTTGTTAGGAAATGAATGTCATATTATATTAACAAATGATCACTAATTGTTAAGACTACAATTTCTTAAATCCAATATTTAGAATTATATCTACTATCTAACAATTAGAACAATAAATATTATAGTAATATAACTTATAAACTTATTAATTATGCTAATTAATCTAAATTGCAATTCTTTTAACTAAATTCCCTCAAAAAATTCAACTAGTGCCTAGATAACACTTATCACAGCTAATTACAGCCATAAGGAAGGGCGATGTTATGTTGATCCCATGATGGTGAACTTTTTTTAAGGATCCGCTGTTTCTATGGATGGTGAAGGTCTAGAAGGTACTTCATCCAAAAAAGGTTTAGAGTTTCTAGACTGGTGTTGATGTTACCGGCACAGAAAGCTTTCTATGGCACTTTCAACTTTGAAGCTCCTTTGCCTCTGTCCTTTTGATATCTGCTATGTCTTCAATTGGCTGTAACAATACTTTTTTTTTCGCTAAACTGAAATTTGTCTAATTCTGCTATTTGAAGGTCTGCCCATGATCTTCTGCCAAAACAAACCTCTGCAAAGCCTAGTTGTTCACCAGGGGTGTGGTTCTGCTCACGTCATTGGGCTCTCTAGGCTTTGTCATACACATCCCCCTCGTGCCACCTTATCATCCACCATGATTAAAACTTTTGTTTTGAATGTTTAATTTAAATGAGATTCTACCATCAGGCTATGAAAAGTTCTACCACCTGAAATTTATGTATGGGCCCAACATTGGTTGATATAATCTGATATACTTTGTTAGCTCATTCTGATTAAGTGGAGTCTTTTCCTACAGGATAGCTGAGGACTTACTTGATCATTCCATGTCCATTAAGCGCAAAATTGTTTTCAGGAATGGGTTATCAGTTCTGCAATATTTACCTTCTAGAATGCAGTCAATTAGCTACCAATAGCCCCACTGCTATGATTCACTAAAGTCTGTTTTACCGCCTTCTACCATATTTGAATGGACCCCTCCAAAGGACATCAGCTGCAGTTTGAAAGAAATTGACATTTGATTGTTCCCTTAAAACAAATAAAATAAATAATGAGTAACTATTAGTTAGAAAAGATAATAATTAAGAGCTGCTTGCTAAAAATTTACACTCACACAAAAAAAGCTTTAATGTTAAAATGTTACAGGAATGGTCCAGCTTGTTCCGGCTAGTCAAGGGTACAATACGTTAAGCACCGATAATCATGTTACCATGCTTGTGCCACAGAGGCCTCTTTATCCAACAAGTAAAATTCACATTCCAACTTATGTCACTATTAAACCTCCTGCACATGTGACTGGATTTATGCTGAGGTATTTAACACTATAATTTTATTATTTATTTCATATTAAGTAATACAAATGTATCTTAACATCTTGTAAATTCCTTATTCATCAGTGTTTTGTAAAAATGGCCAATCCTACATATTGGTGATTTTCAGATATTCCTCTTTTTAGGTGCATGACACCTAATAATTATCAAATCACTAACTTCCACATTTTTAATTCTCCCTTGTAGATAGCCTGATATCAGAATGGCATAAACATCATACTGAAATGCTTGATAAATAATAAATTGTTGGGTTTGCCTCATTTTACAGACTCCTGATGATATGATATTTTGATAGAAATGTTATGGATACATTGAACTTTTAATTTTTAAGGTTTTACATATGTTCACTCATTTTAAGGTTTAACATATGTCAAAAGAGATGGTGAATTCCATAGGCATTCATTTAACTTTTGGAGTGGACATAAGTAACTTCTAATTTATTTCCAAAAATTGGTTATTAAGAACTATGTTAAGGCCATCAAAGAATAATCTTTAGTTTAAATCAAATTAAATTAAAGTTTGCTGATTTTCTGTTAACGTTCAATTTTATTTCAAATTTGAGTTTATGCGCTCCTCAGAATTTGAATCATAATATCTAGGCAGCGAAAAAGTTTTAGATGTAGAAGTATTTTTTGATCTGGTGGACTAAAAGATATTTCTGTCAATATGGTTATAACAGGACTTGATAGAAACAAGATTAATTCTTCAAAGTTGAATTTAATTGAGTGAACACATCTTCCATACATAGAAAAATATATAGCTTAAAAGTTATCCCATACAGACAGGAACTGAACATTAGGAAGAGGGAATCGCTTGGAACAACCATATTCAAATTTATCATATGATCTAACTTCTAAAATTATATTAATAATATTTACACCTTGGACACTAAAGATCAACATTAATTCAAATAATAATAATTTATAAACAATAATTACTGAAATACATAAGGGAGTAAAGGTAGGAAAAAGGACTGAACTAGTGAAATAAAATTGACAGTTCCTGGGTTGTTTTATGTATTCACCGAAGTTAGTACTTAAGGTAAACAAATGGGTGGACTGGGATGGCCAAGCTTGCTAGAGTATGACCTTATTCAGCATCCTCAAATCTAATGGTGGCGATTCAAATCCATCTACTATTTTTTATTTTGTGGCATACCCATGGAATAAATTTCAACCTTCCCACCATGGTTAGAACAGGTTTGTTACACTGTAAGAATAAATCTTGACTTTCCCGCCAGGGTTTGAATAAGTCGACCATGGTTAGAATAGGTTTATCTATTCTAACTGTCTATGCCACACATGGTCAAAAAAGTTAACGAATAAATAAAAATGTTTAGGTCAACAAAATTTTAATGAAGTTTGAAGAATTAAATTCTTATAAAAATGTTAGAAATATTATTGATCTTAATTTAATTCCATAACATATTATATCATACTTATTATCTTATTAGGGGGTCACCTATGGGGTGTAGTGGTTAGCATAGAAACCTACAATACTAAAGGTCGCGAGTTCGCGTCCCGAGGTGGCCCTAGAATTTTTTAATGGGAGTAAAAAATCCTTGTCTATGCCGTCACTTGGATAGGACATAAAATAGAGGTCCCGAGCCTGTACAATGTCAGGTACTCATTAAAAATCCCTATTCTAATTATACCTGGATAGGCAAAATTTAGGACTCCCACTGTAGCATTGTCCGATTAGCCTTAGTTGCATAAAGTGATATTAAAACAAACAAACATCATACTTATTATTAACTGTATATTTCTATGGCATTGGACTATTGTTAGCGCTTTAGAAACTAGAGACATAGTCAGTCAAGCCCTCCCTACCCTTCATTGTATGTAGAATGTTGTTACATCCACTTTCATATTTTTGCTAAAACTGTAAATACATAATGTTTAAATTATTCTGGTCTTATCAATTCACACATACCCCAATAAAAACTTTTACCTAGGAAAAAATATTACATTACAAACCCTCATTATGAGTTTCCCTCTTACAGATCTAACTCCTATTTCATCATTCGTTACTTCTGAAAACTTAGTACAATTCCAGATAAACAAATGATAATGTAATGAATTTGTGAACTGAATAAAAAAAAAAACATGTGTTTTGATTAGAAAATAAAGAGTGAGATTTAAAAAAAAAAAAAAAAAAAAAAAAAAAAAAAAAAAAAAAAAAAAAAAAAAAAAGAAAAAAATGATGAACCTTTGAGCAGGTTAAAAACAAGGAGTGTTAAAACAATTAATTAAAGAAAGCTATTATGTTATTATCGTGGAGTCCTGTTGTTTTTGTTGTACAGTGAGTACCTTTGTTGTTTCTCAGTTAATAAATCGTTTGTCTTTTGTGTAAATCACTTATTTATTGTGTAATCTATTTATTTGTCTAAATACTATCTGTTTAAGGTACAGATAGGGTAGTGAAGGGACGGTAGAGCCCCTTTCACGGTACAACTGGTGTCAGAAGTGGGATTTGCACAATAGATAGTGATGAATTAGTTTAAATAAGTAATTTACCAGATAAAGTTAAATGAAATTGGACAGTTTTAGTGATTAGGGACCTGAGATTACTTAATTGCCGGAAATTCGACTGATGATGATCTAAAACTGATGATTTAAAATATTTCTATGAGTGAAGGTACTAGAAGCCGAGTCAAAGAAATGGAGGCAATCATGCAACTGTTAGAGACTATGAAAGCTGGTCAGGATGAAATGAAAACTGGTCAAGCTGAGATGCATGCTAGTTTAGCTGCTAAAATAGAAGCTAGCAAGGAAGAAATGAAAGTTGCTCAAGCTATGATGGAAGCAGCCTTGACTGATAAAATACAAAAAATCGAAACCGAATTCGATAGGAAACTAAAAGTACTTGAAAACGAAGTGGAAAAATTGAAGAGCGGTAATATAGAATGGAAAGGAGAAGGAACATCGCGAGCGGAAGGACAGCGCATGAACACAGCACAAAACGAAAACATACTGAAGGTGAAAGCTCCATCATATGATGGTAAAACATCGTGGTCTGCCTATCTACGACAGTTTAACGCGGCCGCTTCAGCAAACCGCTGGAACGACAAAGAAAAGGCTACTATGCTGATGGTCGCACTTAGAGGAGAAGCACTCGACATCCTTCATATTGTACCTGAAGAACGTCAGGATGATTTTCGTTGCATTGTTGAATACCTAGAAAGGCGCTTCGGCGATAGACACTTGGAACAGCTACATCGAACGCAATTTAGAACCAGGAAGCAAAATCTTGGGGAAACACTCCAGCAGTTCAGTGGAGACGTTTCACGATTAGTGCGGTTGGCTTATCCAACTGTACCGGAAGATGTCTTGGAGCACTTGGCTATAGAGGTCTTTGCTGATGGGGTTCGTGACATTGAGATCAAACAACATCTGAAACTGTCTAAGTTGGAAACTTTAGGAGGCACCGTTGCGAGAGCATTGGAATTCGAAGCAGTAAAGCAAAGCATTCGACAAGGGCAAGTAAGAGTAAGGAAGACCGACTTTGGGGAAGAGAACAGACAACCATTCGAATGGTCAGTAGAATGTCAGGAAGCATTCGATAAACTCAAGATGGCTCTGTGTGGAGCACCTATTTTGGTGTATCCTAAGCCTGGACATGAATTCATAGTGGACACTGACGCAAGCAACGTCGGAATTGGAGGAGTATTGTCCCAGGTTGAAGGTGGAGAAGAACGAGTAATAGCATATTACTCTAAGGCTCTCTCTAAGCCAGAAAAGAATTACTGTGTCACCAGAAGAGAACTTCTAGCTATAGTGAGAACAATAGAGCACTTCCATAAATATTTGTATGGGCAACCATTCATGCTGCGCACTGACCATGCTTCTCTGACTTGGCTTTTGAATTTCAAGAACCCAGAGGGTCAAGTAGCTCGTTGGATTCAAAGGCTGCAAGAATATGAGTTCAAAATAGTGCACCGCAAGGGACAGTTACATAGTAATGCAGATGCGCTGTCAAGAAGACCATGTAAGCAGGAATGCAAGCACTGCAGTAGGATCGAGAAAGCAGCAGTGGCGCTGTGCAAAAGAATTGTCAGTCAACCAGCGGATGACTGGAATTTGAATGAAATAAGAGAAGAACAACTAAAGGATCCAGACATCAGACCGATATTGACAGCAAAAGAAAGTGGACAGCGACTGACGTGGAAAGATATATCGACAGAGAGCGTTGCTGTGAAGTGCTACTGGTCACAGTGGGACTCACTAATTGTAGAAATTGGCATTTTGAAAAGAAACTGGGAGAGTCCAGATGGGAAGGAGCTACGACCACAAACTATCGTACCAACAGGAAAGAAGAATGAAGTGCTAAAGGAGTTGCATGGAGGTGTCTCAGGTTGCCACTTTGGTATCAAGAAGGCGTTGGAGAAAATACGGCAGCGATTTTACTGGGTCGGTTGTTCCGAGGACGTCGCAGACTGGTGCCGCAGGTGTGCTGAGTGTCTGGTATGCAAGGGACCCAAGACCAGGACACGGGGAGCCATGATGCAATACAATGTTGGAGCACCGTTCGAGAGGATCGCCATCGACGTAGCCGGACCATTCCCTCGTACCAAGAAAGGAAACCGATTTATACTAGTCGCTGGTGACTACTTCAGTAAGTGGACCGAAGCTTTCGCAATACCAAACCAAGAAGCATCGACAGTAGCCGAGGTCTTAGTGGATAACATGTTCACACGTTTTGGTATCCCATTGGAAGTACACTCTGATCAGGGGAGGAATTTTGAATCTCAAGTATTCAAGGAAGCTTGTGAGATATTGGGTATCAGGAAAACGAGGACCACACCGTTGCACCCTCAGTCCGATGGCATGGTGGAACGCTTTAATAGAACATTGCTAAGCCACCTCAAGATATTCGTCGACGAACACCAAGATGACTGGGACGTGTACATACCTGAATTTGTGAACTGAATAAAAAAAAAACATGTGTTTTGATTAGAAAATAAAATAGTGAGATTTAAAAAAAAAAAAAAAAAAAAAAAAAAAAAAAAAAAAAAAAAAAAAAAAATGATGAACCTTTGAGCAGGTTAAAAACAAGGAGTGTTAAAACAACTAATTAAAGAAAGCTATTATGTTATTATCGTAGAGTCCTGTTGTTTTTGTTGTACAGTGAGTACCTTTGTTGTTTCTCAGTTAATAAATCGTTTGTCTGTTGTGTAAATCACTTATTTATTGTGTAATCTATTTATTTGTCTAAATACTATCTGTTTAAGGTACAGATAGGGTAGTGAAGGGACGGTAGAGCCCCTTTCACGGTACAATAATATTCATGTATGCCTATTTTTCTATTATTATTATTTTTTAAAATGATTTAACTGAACCAACCATTAGCTTAATGACATCATAACAGGTTCCAGTTGTAAACTGAGTATTAGCTACCTAAACTTTGTAATCTACTAATATCTCTTTGTTTGACACAGAGCCAGGGTAAAAAGTGGACTGAGGGTCTTAGGTGCTGAACTAATTGCAAAGGATGATTGGAATATGACAGTTGAAATTAATCCCAAGCAGTCAGTGGCAACTGTAACAGTTATCAACAAACAAACTCAGCAGGATATTGTACCTAGGTAAGTTGAGGATTGCTTTATCTATATGATAATAATGTAAATTATAAATAGTTATATATAAAGTAATTAAAATAAATAATAGTTTATACTTTTGAATAGCAATTTTTGAAGGGCGCCTTAGTGAACGGCACATAAGCCACACTTCAGTACTAGTACCTTTTTTTCTAAATGACAGTTTGATTGAATTCAGAGCAAGGATTCCAATTTTTGTTTGTTTCATTATCAATATCATGATCTTATTACATTGCCCCTCTTTGAATAAGTATTGAAAAATAATACAAAATAATCAATTCGATTTATTACTTACTATAATTTAGTAATTACTATAATTTATTTTTTCACCTTTTCTCCTTTAATTTATTCAATTGCCAAAATTTAGGACAGAAGAAGTTTTTGTCTGGATTGTCGAAGTTGCGGGAGGTGGATCTAGTGTTCTTTGGCAAGAAGGAAAACTTGTTTGGAGTGTGAGGTATTTAAATGAAAAAGGACCTCATCATCATGGAAAACATAAAACACCTGTCAGAATACATATAAATAAAGATGATATACATGCTCTTATACCAATTTCTAAGGTACTGTCCACTTTTTATATTATTTAATGTTCATTTAATAAAAAAAAAATTATGATGATTGATTATCTCTCCTTTTTTTTTCTTTTTTTTTTTCATTTTTTGTACAGAATTGGGAAGTTGTTAACAGTGCAGTGTTGACAGGAAAACAAGTTAGTCAAGGTATGAAAGTTGTAATGGTATCTCATGGTGGTCATTTGGCAGATGTTACATTGCAAGCTTCCTGTCATGTTCCTGATGACAGTGTAATTAAGGTAAGCCAGGAAAAAAAATAAAACTAATAAAATATCTCTTCTTTCCTTATTCATCAGCATGTTTTCTGAATCATTTTCGTAAGTATCTCAGTTACCTGTCTCACTTTAAGTGTGTATGCCATATTATAATAAATCATCTTAAATTGTTTTTGTAGGTATCATCATCGTGTAGCTCAGTTTATGTTGACGGATCAGAAGTACGTGGATCAGCAAATGCCAGTGTCGTGGTTAGCTATGGAAACCTTGCTGCATTGGCTAGTTTTACAGTTTGGATGCCAGAATTGCCTGTTGAAGTATCTTTGCCAGATACTCGACTTAGCCAAGTAAAAGGGTGGAGAGTGCCTGATTTGAGGTGAATTAGTTTTAGTAATTTTCTTTTATATATCAATACATTAGGTGTCATATTAATGCATTAATTGTAATTTATTTTGAATTTGATTAAAAATTGTTTTTTGAATTTAACTTTGTAAGCTGGAACATGAAACAAAACCATTAACTAATTAAGTTTTGCCTTAGGAGTGGAAAGACAAAAAGAAGTCTCAGTATCGATGCAGGAAATGGAAGGATATCAATCCTTACTGAAGATAATACTGTTGATAAAGCTACAGCTTGTCGTTTACGCTACCAACAGACAAATGTTGAGGTATGCATGATTAATTGTTTATTGATCGTTGCTTGAATAAATATAAATTTCTGATGCTTGATAAATATTTATGGATTGTGAATTTATCACATCTTTTATCACAGGCTAAACTTTTGCTAGAATAATTTTTTTTATTGGTGAATGTTGAGAGTTAGGGCTTCTCAACGTTCCCCAACCTCTTAACCACTTCTGTGGAAAAAATCTGACTTTCTCCTCTTTCCTGTATCCAGTTTCCATCCATTTTTTTCAGAAGATATTCATATGCATTTACTTAATGAATAACTAGCTGCTTAATCAATAGATGTGCAAAGATTTTTAATCCAATTTTGGATTTATACTTATCCTGAGTGCTACAGTTTTTTAAGGAGTGGTAACTGCCTGTTATAGTTTTATGGCTGGTAACTCCATACAGTTGCCCACCTTTTTTATTTGTTTTTTTTTTTAAGGTAATATTGGTTTTAAACATTCATAATTTTCTTTTAGCTTCTGATATTGCAATTGACAATATTGTTGGATACCTCTTCTTCAGTCCTTGGCCCCTGAAATTATTCTTCTTGCATCATCTGTAATGTGGGGCCTTTATCTGAGATGCGATCTTCCTCTGTATCTGGTGTTATAAATTGCCACATTCATCATTTTTTTATGGATTCTCATTCAATAAAATATGTGGCATTGGTACACCTCTTACTTACACCTTACTTAATCTAGTTCACCATGGAAGTTTAATGCATCTTGGTTAAATCATATGTGTCTGTTCAGTTTTGTCTTCACAAAATTCTCCTTTCAATAGCCTAATCATTCCTTGGACCATAAGATCACCTACCAATAAGAGCTATTTCTTAAAAATTGTCTTATGTCTCACACAACTGCACTTTGATTTTTCTCATCTGGTATTTACTTCTACTCTACCTACGTAATCCAGAAGAAAATTGGCTAGAAAATTTTACTTTAAAGTGTCCTTTAGAAAAAAGCCTAAACATTTCCAAAATGGTCAAAGATATTGGCCATATAAGGTGGTCCAAGATAAATAAATTTATTCTTCCTAACTGATCAGTATCTATCTCAATGCTAAAATTAGAGATGTCATATCTACTCAGTTGCGGATGGCGCGGGGGGCGCCCCCGCATGAAATGTGAAGACACCAATTAACTATTACTATTTCTATATAAAAAGGGCTATATTTAGTTAGTTCTTAACTCCTTAAATGAAAAATGGATTGTATTTAAACATTTAATAAAAATTTACAATGTAACTATGCACTGATATTTTAAAAATAAACGTAAAAATTTAAAAATAAAAAAGTGCGCCACCCTCCAGAATTTTCTGGATCTGCTACTGTATCTACTTGGTTTTTGTAGTGGTATCCTTTAGAAATAGTATTCTGGTTCTACCTTTGAGAATAAGGAAGGCATCTATGTCATTTGCATAAACTTAACCATTCCATTAAATATCAAATTAGCATAAGATAATATTCCAATAAAGCATCTTTTAAATAGTGAACAGAACAAGAATCTGTCTGAAAAAATAAAGTTGTTTTCATTCAAATGCTTTAAAGTAATTTTTTTAAGTAATCAGTACATTATTTGTTGAAACAGGTTTATGCAAGATTTGTTGCTGCAGACCATGACTCAGGACGTGTATCATATCTAGTTAATAGGAGAACTTGGTTAAGAGTTACACAGCTAGTATTAAGCCTTTTACGCGTCTCAGATACAAGGATAGCAACTCTTCAAGGTAATATTCTACAGGGTAGAGCTCCAGGAAGAACAGAACTACAGGTGTGTATAATAAATTTCTTATATTTTGTAGTTGATTTCTTGTTCTAAAAAAAGAAATATTTGTTTTTTAAATTTAATTTTAGGTAGCAAAGATTGTTCAATAAAGCTAATTTAAGCCAAAATTATTAACCATGTATTTTTTATTATTATTATTTTTTTTTTTTTTGTGCTTTTATGGTGATCTTTACAAATAGTAGCTAAATGAATTTTTCTTCATTTTTTATATTTTTACTTTTTAAATATTGTTTATACTAAGTGGCTAAAGTTTACAATTAAATAGTCTATCATAATCTTGTTGAATTTCTCAAAGATCTTAACTTCTGTTAAGACATCTAAATCATTAATATCATAGTTTATATATTTCTTTGTACCTTAATAGGTCGTCAGTGCTGTCTCTGGCAGGGTTCTTGGAGCCAAAGAAGTTAGAGTATTGAGTGATAAAGTAACAATTACAAGACTTGCTGCTAGTGTAGTTTCTGGTTTACAATTGAATATATCACCGGATACCGGAGTCGACAATGGTTATATTGCCCAAGCTTCTGTAACAAGAAAACTAACAGCACAATATCAGGTAAGAAAATCTTTTTTCTTTCTCTTTAATTTTTTTAAAGGGGCATATCTAAATTACTGGTAAATAGAACATCATGCTGATAAATATAATTTAAAACAAAGTTGAAATCTTTTGTACTATTCATTAAAATTATGAGTAAATTTTTGTTCAAGTGATTTCAAATTGTGTCATACATTTTTGAGAAAAATTTAATGCCTAATTTTAACTACCATTTTTTAATTTTAAGGTATACAAAATAGACTTTTTTGGACCATATTGAATTGGTGTTTCAACACAAAAATGAATAATTTGTTAATATAAACTCATAATACCACGATGTGAGGAATAGCTTCATCAATATCTTCTTCTTCTTCTTTCCCTTCCTCCTTTATGCCTTTCAGCGTGGATGCATTGTATCAAGCCATCGCAGCCAGGCATCCCGGTCTCTCGCCAGCATCTTCATCTCTCCTAAGGACTTCCCTCTTGATCGTCCCAACCTGGCAATGTGGTCTTCGTAAGACAGTCGAGGTCTACCCCTAGGTCTTTTTCCTCTTGGTCGGGCTTCATAGAAGCTTCTGGGTTCTTTATATTCACCCATTCTGCACATATGACCATACCACCTTAGTTGTCTTTTCTTGAGTATTTGTCCCAGTGGCTCGACGTTTAATTCTTCACGAATTCTTTCATTGCGTACGCAATCTCGTCTAGGTTTTCCTGCCACTCTTCGGAGATACCTCATTTCAGCTGTGGTTATTCTATTTTTATGTTTGTTTAGAGTTACCCAGCTTTCACTACCGTAGAGCAATGTTGGAAGGTACACTGCTTTGTATATTCTTAATTTAACATCTCTTCCAACTTCTCTCTTTCCTATGATGGAATTGCAGATATGGAAGTAAATATTGTTGGCTTTTCTAATTCTATTGTTGACCTCATCGTCAATATTCCCATTCCTGCTTATTATTACACCCAGGTATGTATAATCATCAGTCTGTTCCAGTGACTGGCCATTTCATATTACATTGGTTGCCTGAGGCTCTCTCCCCAGATGTAATATTTTACTTTTATCTGTATTAATAGATAGGCCTTTTCTTCCTAATTCCTCTTGCCATTCAAGTACAGCTTGCTGTAATTTGTTCTGAGAGTCAGCTGCTGAGACTATGTCATCCGCATACAACAAAGCTTGGACTTGGACATGTCTCAGATTCCATAGTCCCACTATACTTCTGGCTGTTCTCCTTTTGCAGATTTTATGTATTTCGTCCATAAAATTTAGGAACAGCAAAGGACTTAAGCTGTCTCCCTGCTTCACTCCCTGTTCCATGTCAAAAGGTCTGGATTCCATCCCATTTATTCTTACAATACCTTTTGGGTTTTGTTATACTGACAATCAATATCAAACTGTTTATTTCTTTAAAGAAATGAATGCTCCTTTTCCAAGTTTAGGAAATAAAGAGTATTTTGTCTCAAGAACAGCAGCATTGTTATTATTTTTTTTATTTTGTATTTATTTATTTTAAATTAAGTAATGCATATTTTATTGAAAGTGGTTTTGTATTCTTCAAAATATATATCATTATTTTAAAATCTTAATTGTAGGAAGGACTTTTAGATATGGAATTAGTTTTTTCGGATGGAACTACAACATCAGTTTCAAGAATCGAGCGGGAGGACTATCAACTGATTGTTGAAACAGAGAGGCCTGATGTAGTAGCCTTTGCTCCTCAAACACCAATGTCACAACCAAGGGTTATAGCAGTTTCACAAGGCCGTGGCGATCTCCTCACAGTTACCATGCATCCTCCTACATTATGTGGTTCCAAGGTTCCACTGGCATCCACTCATGCACCTGTAAGGATATAAAATATTTAGTTCTTTTTGTGTAAAAATATATTCTTTATAGAAATTAATATTTTGCATTAATATTACTGAGGTAACATTCTTGTTAATAATTAACTATTTTGAAATGGTAAAATTCTGCATTCATGATTCCTTTGTATATTGTTACATCCAATCATGTGCATTATTCCTATTTATGGAGGTTCTAATTGGTGCACAATGTTTTTGGTCAACCTGTCTTTTGCTAAAATAAAGAGATTCGATAGATTTCCCACACTTGAGCAGGTGACTAATAATTACTCATGGGAAAATAAGGATTTTCCAAGTCCTAGCTGCAAGTGGACATTCATTTATTTATCTTTGGCCTTGAGATTTATTTATAGTCACTGCAAAAGCCAAACAAATCGAAAATTGAAGCTTTTAAATTGTTTTGATAATTCTGAGGGTATTATTGGAATATGTGGCAACAAGACGGTTTCTATTCTAAATTTTCCAGAAAATACTGGTGCAAAACTGCCCAGCTCAATAAGGGCACATTTAAAATCATGCTGCAGATTGTCCAATCCATCGTCCCACGGATGGAGAGAACTTTTCTGGGATAATGCTAGTTTCTGGCAATTCTTGACCATTGCTTCTTGACATTTGTCGATATTTTTGAATCAGTGAAATCTTGCCAATTGCTGCATTGTTACTAGGCCCACATGGGTTCTATGCACTTCCAAGAGAAGACTTTTTTTGAAGAGCTTCAGGAATGAAAACACGTTGGTTCTAAAAAAACGATGCCATTTAAAGTGCTGTGCTCAGTGTCAAAAAGTTTTTGTGAAATTTGGTATTGAAGGTTTGAAAGGAATTTGTCTGCGGCTGTTTCGCCAGCAATATTGAGCTGATGATGACATCAGTAGAAATCTCATTCCATTCTGTGGAGGAGGTAGCTTGTGACGTAGAGTAAGTAGCTCTGGAAAGGCAGTCAACATGTACACGACCCTCTTGACTTGGTAGCAAGGGGGATCCAGCCCCCTTATAAAGGGAAGAGGCTGTAGCCCCCACAGCCCTTCCTCTGGAACTGCCCATCAGCTCTTTAACCTTTGTGTTCCTTTCCTAAAATCGATGTATTACATGTTCTGCATATTATTTGTCCTTTACTTTACTTTACATTACACTTTAGTAAATTATAATTCTATCTTGAAATAAAAAAGTATTTTCCAAAGGGGGGGCTGCAGCACCCACAACCCTCACCCTGGATCCGCCTATGCTTTGTAATTGAACTCTTGAAGAAAAGTTGCATATCAAAGTGGTCTTGCTGAGGTGAAGGATGGCAGTTTCATTTCAGGGTGGAAAATTCTGGTCAGTGGCTGGTTATTGGTAATTAGCGTGAATTGGTGGCCAGGAGATACATTTACAGTCTTGTGTGTACAGAAAATTATTGGAGTGCCTCCTGGTAAAGTTGGGAGTAATATTTTTCTACGTTGTGTTTAACATAAGTGATGAGACTCCTGTGGAGTGCTGCTTTGCGTGGTCCTGATTCCAAAGGAAAGGTGATTCGTGATGTAAGAAATGCTTTGTATTGCCTTGCTTTCGTTGCAGATCTGAATATGAAAATAAGGTTTAAAGAAATCCAGTGGACAGAAACATTTTGGCTTCCGAGGATTATTGAGAAAATCAGCAATCTTCCATAAGGAACAATGAGGCGATTTGAGATGTTTATTGATGCCAAACTTGTAGTCAATGCAAAGACGAAGCTAGTTGTCAGCCTTTCCATATTTACATAACCTAAATATTGAATGAAAATGAAATTTTGTGTCAATAAATTGACTTATACCACCATATGTTGGAAATTTATAGAAACTATAAAAACTAACCCTCAATTTTAGTATAATAATCATTCAATTCGTGATAAAATAAATATTGAGAACAATAATCAAGGCAAAACTACCCTATCTTTGAAGTTGGACAAAACTACACACAATGAGCCAAATTTTATCCAGATCAGCTAGGTAATTAAGGATTTTATCCCAGACAAACATCTTTATATATACAGCCAGTTCAATATAGTGATAAAATATATGTTACAGTGTAATATCAAAAGAGTGGCTGCATCTTTGGTGGCTGTACTTCTTAAGGTACAAATATGGAATAGAAGGAGTGAAAAAAAAAAAAAAAAATCAGTGAAGATCAGAGATGAATATATATAGCATAAACCAAATGTACATATGTGTATGGGCATAGCTCATGGATCTTGCTTTTTCCTGAAACACTGAAAATAATATATTAAAAACTAATATAATGCAATATCATGAGGATTGCAATATAAATTACACACCAAATGGGCGCAGTCATGTAGTGAATGAGCACCAGCTCCAAAACGGCTATAATCGGCGGCGGGCAGCTACGAAAAGGACAAGCAGGCCGATATAGGCCATTGTTGGGCAGCTACGAAAAGTACAGGCACCCGATATATGACATTGGCGGGCAGCATAGGGTTAACCGTAACAGGTGGTCTGTAGTATCGAGCCATGTATTGCAATATTATATAGAGTACATTATCAATACATGATTATTATGAGTAAAAACAAGAAAAAGGAGAAAGAATTGGCAAATGAGTATGATCCTTGTTGAACTGTCACATCCCTCGTCCTTTGACACGGGTCAAAAAATTGCTTTCTTAGAATTATTTTTCAAATCTTTTCATTTTATAATTCTTAGTAAATAAAAAAAAAAAAGAAGTGAAAATGACATATTTCCTCTACCTTTACTAATAATTAGAAAAAAAGTTACCTTTATATTTATGAGTATTCTTCTTGAGTATAATTTTAAAAATATTAGAATAATTTAATAATGTTTTTCATAGGTGGATATTGATTTTAATACTGGCTTGACTGCTAATCGTCCAGAATTAGTTCAAAATGATGGAGGAGCCCACCGAGAAATATCAGCTGACCTTCATGATATTTTTATAGGTAATATTCAGGTTTTTAAACTAAAATATAAAAGTACAATGGGATCAGTCTCTTAAAATTTTTTGCTATGCACCTTTGTGTAATTTTTTTTAAACTTAATATACTTAAGACTCTACAAAGAAAAATAAATTAAACTTTTTCTTTTCAAAACATTTGGCAGTTATTAAGATTACTTAACTGGAGATTTTAGGATTAGTCTTTAGGAGAGAAATGAAATCTCCAGTTTCCTTTTATTCATTTGATTTAGTTAAGTTGGTTTAGTAACAGAGATATGATCCCACATTTAGACATGTTCTTTTAAAGATTCAGTCTTCAGTATTCAGTATTCAGTCTTTACTATTATAGCACAATGTCATAATAACAAACAAGCAATGTTGCCCACCCAAGGATAATAGATTAGTTGCATAACTAGTGAAATCCAGAAAGAAAAAAATTAAATTTGAGGTTATGGGAATGGATACCTCACTGGATGGTTTACCTTGATACCTCATTTGTCAACTCCCAACATTGTTATTTTGTCTGTCTCCTCATCATCTTAGTTGTATTGCACTATCAATAATTAACTTTAAATATCTGTGGAACTCTTTACTATGCAGTATTATTTATTTTTTAGGAATACCTCTTAAAGATGAGCACAATCATGAACCAACAGTACAGGCTCGACAACATGGGATGAATGGAGGAAATGGTGTTGGAATCACTAGCACTCATCATTTGTCACTACTTGAGATAGGAATGTATATTCTACTAGCTGTATTCTGTTGTGCAATAGTTATTTTTGTGGTGTCGTGCGTTGTATATGCCAATCGATTTAAAGATGGCGCTGGAGGAGGGCCCCTCGCCCCATCTTCTGGAGGCCCTGCTCTTCCTGCTCAAAATGCGCACGATTGGGTTTGGATGGGAAGGTCAACCCTGCATGTTACAGATAATCCAATGTACCATGGAAATTCTTTTCACAATCCGAATCATATTGATCTACCTTCACAAGCTCACCATTGGTAAGTGGTCAATTATTTTTTGTACAAAAGTGTAGAAGTTTAAGGCAATCAACAAGACATATAACAAATTTTTAAAATTTAATAACATAATGTTTTCTCGTCTCTCGGCATAATTTTGTTATTCCTTCTGGATGTATGTTTTTTATGTATTATTAATTACTTGTAACAGAGCTTTACATAATTTGTTTGCAGTGTTAACAGAGAAAATAAAGATAACTGCATTCCACCTCCAGTTCCTCCCCATGGTGTTGAGTATCGGCCTCCTGTTCCTCCTCATAGAAAACAACCACTTCCACCTCCACCAGTACCACAAGAGAATGGTATAGGAGTAAGAAAACATCATCACCATCACCACAAAAGGGGTAGACAAGGTGTCGGAACTAAAGCAGCACGAGCAACAGTTGTAGGCAATCCGATGTTTGGTGCAGGTGATCCTGGCCTAGCTCTTGAAGAGCTGAATCTTGGAATGGACTACAACCAGATAATGGAGTATTTTGACAACTTAAAGGAGTCAAATGCTTGACTTGTTTTATCTTATCTATACCCAATGGCTCCTTCCTTGAAATATTGACAATAATGCACCTGTTTCTTTATTTATAAGTTAATGGTTTACTAATCTCACCAAGACGAAAAATTATTCCTTCTTGGCTATCTATCTTCTTTTTCACAGCATTGCTTTCTGTAATTGTAAAATATCTATTTATATGTGAGAAAGTTGATTCTATTTAATTGCTAACTGTTCCTTTTCATTTGTTTTAAACTAGACCAAGACCTTATTTTCTAAATTTTAAAAAGAAAAAGAAGATATTTTTAATAAATTTTTCTGAACGATAAGAATTAAAAATGAATCAGTAATGAAATTATGAAACAAATAAAAATTTTAATGGTTTTTAAAAATATAAAACAAAACTAAAAATGTCTACTTAGTTTTATTAAAGTTTTATTTTGTTCAATTCTTAAAAAATCCTATCAATTCTGTTTTTGAAAATTTTTAGGTTTTTATTTTTGTATATTTTCAAAATTCAATTAGGGTAATTGAGCTTCATTTGTTATTTTGCATAAGGAGGTAATATGGTTGTATGTCTATATATTTTTTTTCTAAAGATTTTCCATCCTAAAAATTTCTCATTATGTCTTATAAATTCAAATGGTACTAATCAAAAAAGAAATTTCAATGTTTTCCGGTTTTTATATTTATTAGATGAGAGCCATTGACATTTTTTGTAACTTATGGTTGTCAAATTAAAAATCCTAGTAAAATAATATAAAGCAAGTCATTGACCAAGAGTGCACTGAATTTGGTTGTGTTTATGTAGTCTTTAATATTAATGCAGTAATTTATTTTAAAATGGGTATTTAAGAGTCCTTCTACCTTCATCTAAGTAAGAGAGCCAAAGTGATATTTATAAGAAGTTTTAGCTGAAACATGACAGTCTGAAACAGCTGGTCATAAGAGTAACTTATGTACAAAACGTAAGATAGGTTCATTCAAATCTTTTAAAAGGAAAAAAACAAACTTGTCTATTAGCCTTGTTTCAGAGGGGCAGAGAGGACCTATAACTGTTGCCCTTTCTTCATTAAATTAAACAAAGTCAAACATGTAGAACAATTGAAATACCACACTCCTTAATTTTATTTTGGAAGTTATGGTAATTTTGTTTTGAGTTTATGACTGCTGGTATTTCTAATTAAAACATGTTTAATCTAAATAATAAATATTCATAGCGGGTAGGAATCTGTGCCATTTAAAATTTTAAAAATGAATATTTTTTTTAATGATCATGATAAATATTAAGTTTGAAATATTGAATGAAATCATAAGTGAATTGCAGCTTTAAAAAATATTGGTATTCCTTGTAATATCTCCAAAATTTCTGCTTATGATTGAGAATTAAGTTGTATAATTAATGTTAGTGTTTTTTACATATAAGGTTTACATATACATAATTTATGTATCACTGATGAATGATTTGTGTTTTGAGGATTAAAATATGAACTTTTTGTTTTAATGAATTAGTTAATTAGTAATTAATTAATTTGCAAAAACATACTCTTCCTCATCACATTAATATGAGACATATGCTGAAAGATAACCATAATGAAATGAAACTTTTTAATCAAAAGGTCTTAATAGCAATTCAGATTATTTGTTAATATATTTTAATTAATCTCATTTTGACCCATTTCAATTTAAATCTTTATTTATTTTTTTAATCAGAGTACTTGTTATTTTCCAAAGCTTAATCTTTGTCTTTGTTTTTTCTACCACTTCATAGAATTTATCATTTAAACATTCTAAAAGAGCATCACTACTTCAGTGTTACCCATTATTATTATTATTTTTATTATATATGTTCCTATGAAATATATAAAAAAGGAAAAATAAGGTTTAATAATCATTTCAGCGTTCTCGTTTCAATTAGTACTGTATTAAAGCTGTAATATTAAAAGTAAATTATATATATATTAGCTTGGCAAAATGTATTTAATTTTATGTAGTGTACATAACATCTATATCAATATGGTACTACCTGAAATATTAGTATTTGTACTGTGAAAGGAATAAAATATCATAGTGTTTATATTAATTATAAGGTTAAATATATTATTTAAACTTCAGTTACTGAAGATTTTCACTGTTAAATTGTAATGGAGTTTATTATTTATTTTATATAGATTACATTCCTATTAGTATTAGATATAATTAAGCAGATTGTATATAATTATGTATGGTTAAAGACTTCTAGTGGAAAATACTGTAAGTGGCTTATTTATAAAATAAAAAAGAGTAATTCAATTTGGAAATAATTTGAATATTTTAAGTGCCATATCCTATATCAAGAAGTTCTAAATATCACTCGAATATTTTTATTGTGTTACTTGGTTATCTTTAGGGAACTTCTCAAATGCCATAGAGGTGAATTTTGCACTTCCTTGTTTACCACTAGAAGTCTTCAATTATAGTTCAAACTATGGTTACCAAAACCTCCCGCTATGGATAATGTGCCTCACTGTTAATCTCGAAGGCTGCTGTTCCCACTGAAGTTGTGAGCGAATTTTCTAGTCAGCATTGCACAAGCTTTACAGCGCCTTCATTTGTGACTGTGTCTAAAATGTGAGAGTTTTATTTTACCAAATGTTTAATTATTTTTAATTTAATTATATACATATTATTTGTACATATAATAATGGAATGCTGGAACTATTAATTCCAAATATAAAATATGCTCTATGCATTTCTATGTATTTATAACTATAAGGCTGATGTTTAATACTCGAGTAGGTTTTAAGATTTATCAATTGAGATATATATGTATAAACTTATATATAATATAAATAAATATAAAGCTGTATTTTAAATTGTTATTTTTTGCCATTTAAGACACAGTCAGATGCCATTCCTTAAATGCTTTGTGTGCTTATCTTGTGATATATTCCCTCCTTGTACATTTTGCGTTGTAATATTTTGTAAATACCAAACTTTTTTGTGTGTATAAATGGATGATCTGTTTCAGGTTTTTATTTTGTAGTCATAATGTGTTCCTTGTTGTATCCATAAGAAAATGTGTTTTATTGTTAGCTAAATATAAATATATATATAAAACATGAAAACTGCTGATATATATCAAAATAGCTTTTAGACGTTAGAAAGATGTGCTTCTATAACCCAGTTATGTAAATTGAACTGTTAAGAATAACTCCCTCCATTAAAGTATAGCTAATCGCAAAAAGTTATTACTATTTTTGGGTTAATTTTATTTGTACAAACTTAAACTATTCTTATTTCTCAGGTCTTCCTTATTTTAAACACATTTTTGTTACCTGATATTTATCATTTATTTCTTATAAACATATTATTTAATTGTTATTGTTATTGAAGTCGGAACTGAGGGTTAAAGATATAATGCTGTAGCTTGTAATTTATAAGAAACTAAAAAAAAAAAATGGAAATCTTCCATACTAATTTTGTTTTTAAACAGAATCGGAAACTGACTGCACTTGAAGTATACTATCTATTTAAGTTATTAATTAAGTTTTGAATGTATTATGTCCAAGCCACTTCGATCTCAGCTTTAATATGCAGCATATATATTTAATTGAATTTTGTTATGAAGTTTCAATGAACAATTTTGTACTGTACTTAAATACTACTTAGGTATGTAGCATATGTGAGTGTTGTCATGGAAAAGCGTGTGATTCTATAAAATTTGTTTAATGGGTGTTATAATCAATGTAAATGACATCTTGCACGATTGTATTCCATGGTATAAAACATAATTTATGAATTAGTTTATGAATTATATGTTTTAAGAATGATAAATTCACTGTTATAATGGTTTAAATAAAAAGAGATTATATAATACATGTTTGATACATATCACATTTTTATAAATTAAGGTGTATAAGTTCAATTTACAAGCAGATTTTCAGGTTTAAAAAATTATAAAACTTAGGAAGCATATATAATATGTCCAGAAATATTTATATTATTATTTGTGATCAATAGATAAAAATATTTCTTTCAAAATAAATGATTATTTAGAATCTAAAAAAAATTATGAAAGCATTTACTTTATTCTTTTTTTTTTAGAGTTTCTACAAGTTAATACTTTTTTTTTTTTTTGATGATCAATAGATGTGCCATCTATAGCTAAAGATTTTTTTGGGGGAGAAAGCAAAACAATCCTCTGTCTATTGATACCCTTGTTCAAAAAAATATCTCATTACTTTCCATTATTTAGGTTTTCTTTTAATTTTCGACTATTTATCTGTTTGGTTTGTATTGCTGTGGTGATATACAAGAACAAGATAAATTATTTAATTAACAATTTTAGTAAAATATTCTAAAAGCAAATAATCTTTAATTTAACCGACTTTTTTTTTTCTATGTACAAAGGTTACTACAGAAGTTTTGCAATGTACCTTAACAGAAAGACCCAGGAGGCTGCAAGTTACTGTGTGTTCAGACTTATCCATGCCTACATACTAGCCGCCAGTAACACATCTCTGGGCTCAGTTGTTCATTAGCAGTGACAGATTAAAGTGCATATTATGGTATCGTGGTCACCTAGTGAAGTAAGTGCAGTTTTGCTATTTAATTTTGTGTGCGGTTTGAGCTAGATCAATGCTTAGAAGAAATTAAGATTGCATTGAATAATGATTTTCCACTTTGTACGACTATATTTAGATAGTACAGAGAATTCAAAGGGGCAATGTCACTCTAGAGGACGCTGAGAGGGAAGGAAGGCCCCGAACGTCTGTAACAGAGGAAAACATTTCTGCTGTGAGGAAAATGCTTGATGAGGACCGTCGAGTGACATATCAACAGATAGAGGAGACATTATGCCTTCATGCACCAGCAATTCATTCAATTCTGAGAGACCATTTATTTGGGTGCCCCATAGTCTAACGGAAGAGCAAATGACTCATCATGTGACTTGGTGCCGAAAGACGCTGAATCTATTTGATAAGGGACATTTTACATATGCGAACAGCATCGTGACTGGTGACGAAACTTGGCTATTATGATGTGCCGACCAAGGCTCAAAACAAAGTTTGGGTATTTGACGATGAGGATACACCCGTAACAGTCAGAAAATCTTGATCTGTAAAAAAAAAAATTATCGCTGTATTTTTCAGATCCAGCGGAATTGTAGAGCGTGTTCTTTTTGGAGACACAGAAGACTGTCACTGCTCAGTGGTACACTGAGCAATGCCTGCCTAAAGTCATAGAGTCTATGAAAAACCTGAGACCCAAGACAAGAATGGACACCTGGTACCTCCACCATGACAACGCATCAGCTCACCGTGCCAGAGCCTGCACCGAGTATTTGGCCACTGCTGGGCTGAACCTTCTTGAGCACCCTCCTTACAGTCCAGACCTTGCTCCCTGTGACTTTGCGCTGTTCCCACATGTGAAAATGAAGCTGAAAGGAAAACGTTTTTCAAGCGATGAGGGCCTTGTGAGGACTTGGGACAAGGAATGTGCCTCAATCCCATATGAAAATTGGTAGAGCTGGTTTAATGACTGGTTTCGACATATGGAGAATTGTATTAAATGTGGTGGAAATAACTTTGAGAAAATTAAATAAACTGGCGGACAAAAAAAAACGGCGCACGTGCAATTCTATGTAAAAAATGCAGATAGAACTATTATTTATGGGTGTTTGGTACCCAGATCAATGCAGGTTATTACCCTCTATGCCTTCACAAAACATCTCTTAATTCCATCAAGTATTAAGGATTAAAAGTAAAAGATAAGACATGGGAGTCATTTCAGTCGGTATTTGTGTGCCTATTCAACCGTGGTTCTTCTTCTCCATGTACCTTGGTAGGAATTTTTTTTTTTCATAAAAAAGTTCTAGAGTGTGAAAATGGTTTTGACTTCAGAGGTAGTGGCGCGCATCTTAGCGTTAATCGAAGACGGCCGAAGTCAACGGTATGCGGCGAGAGTTCATGGTCTGCCCGAAACTACAGTTAGGCTTGCTGTCCAGAGGTACCGGGAAACTGGTACCTACGAAAGGAGACCGGGATCAGGCCGTCCAAGGGCGACAGAGCAAGCGGATGACCGGTTCATCGCTTACAGGCCCTTAGAAATCGATTCCAAACTGCTGTTGAGACTTCCCACTAGCTCCGTGAGGTTCGAGGAACAGACGTGACTCCCCGAACAGTAAGGAGGAGGCTTGCTGAACTCAACCTGCACTCCAGAGTCCCCGCATCCGTCCCTCTTCTCACCCCAGCGCACCGAACAGCACGCCTCAAGTTTTGTCGTGAGCATGCCGCCTGGTCTGAAGTTGATTGGGCCTCCATTTTGTTTTCCGACGAGTCCAGGTATAGCCTGTATGAAGCAGATGGACGAGTTAGAGTATGGAGGAGACCAGGGGAGCGATTTGCACAGTGCAATATGACGGGAAGAGTGGCGTTTGGAGGAGGCTCGGTGATGGTTTGGGGTGGAATTTCGTTAGAGGCTATGACAGACCTCCATGTGTTTAGTAGACCAACCCTGAATGCGGATACGTACATCACCGACATCCTCGAAGAATATGTGTTGCCATTTACCCCATTCATCGCCCCCCCCTTTCCATCTTATGCACGATAATGAAAGGCCACACGTCGCTCACGTTGTAAGGGACTATCTGAACGAGGTCAGTATATGTACCATGAACTGGCCAGCTCGCAGCCCGGACCTGATTCCTATTGAGCACCTTTGGGACCAGCTCGGAAGACATCAGAATCCTCCAAGGGATCTCCAAGAGCTTAGAAATGCTCTTGTGCGTGAGTGGGATCAAATTCCTCAAGATCGTGTTGCCAATCTGATTCGAAGTATGCCAAGGAGGATGCAGAGTGTGATTCAAGCAAGGGGAGGCAACACCCGTTATTAACAAACCATGAATCAAAATATAGAAGCTTTATTTTCTTTTGAAAGTTGTCATTTTTTGTTCTTTTTTTAATTAAAGTTTATTTTTCCCCACTGAAGTTTTGTTTTTTATCCTTCATTCCTGGTGTGAAACAAAGAGGATACTTTGCAGTAAATAATGGTAAAAACATTTTCTCCTTAGACCAATCTGGGTTAATTTTTTACGTAAAAATCAAAGTGCGCCGTTTTTTTTGTCCGCTAGTTTAAATAAAGCTGTATTGCAAAACTTTTGTAGTAACCTTTGTATGTTCACCGATTACTCTGAGATTGGAAACTATGGATGGCTATGGACGAATTGGAAAGAAACCTTTTGCATCTTGTAGAGTTTTTTCCCAAGGAGGTCCCAATAAAACCTTTTTTTGGTTCTTAATTTATTTAAGAAGTTATTGGGATAAAACATGAAAATAATTATTTAATTATCGCTCAAAATATTTACTTATATGAAAAACATATGGCATATATATCATAAATTATGCTCCAACAAACTATTACTCCTTGATAACTAACAAAATGCACATGTACTATCTCCTCTTTTTTTATTCTAAATTTGATTGGTTGATTTTAAGCCATGCTCATTAATGTTTTAATGGTCGATGATTCGGTTGGGAAAACCAACCAATCAAATTCAGAATTAAATGATTGGGGTACAACATGAGCAGCCTGTTAGTTATTGACGTGTTTTTAGTGCTTATTGGAACAAACCTTATACATAACCTTAAATAAATTTTCAACAATAGATTTTAATAAAAATATATAATATTAGTAGAATATAATATTGCTGTTGTTTTCTGAAAAATGAAACACTTTTTTATGGTTCCAGCAAAGTTATTGTTGTTTCGACCCTGTTCCTGGAAAATTTGCCAAGAAATAAGATTCAAAATATTTTTTGAGTAGTTTAAAAGATTATTTTTATAGATTTAAGGAGATTAAAGCACGTTAAACACCGATGACAGTAAAAAACCCAAAAGGAAGGTGAGGGATGGACAGTATAATCATAAAACCACAAAATTCATAAAATTAAAAGAAAGGCCGAGCATTGATAACTTTGATTTCCGACTTCCACTTGCCATGCACATTAAAAAGGAATTCAATACTTCCTGGAAAATCTCATTTTCAGTTGATTTAGAGGCCTTAACAAAGGATTCAGGCACCTCTGTCTGCTTCCGGATACACTCGGTCACTGTCGGATATTACTATACCATGTAATCATAAAATCTTGTGCTGATTCTTCACTCTGGAGTGACGCTTTTGTTATGTTATCCGGATTACTATTATCATTTGTTAATTTTGTTTTTGCAACTATTGAGGTGTTTAGATGGCTATAATGACTATAAATACTGTAAGTGACAAATTATTAATTTTAAGAAAACAAAAACTATTAACTAAGCTTAATGTAGTTCGAAAATAAAAAAAAAATATTATGGACATATCCAGTTATGAAATAAATACGTCCTGCTAAAAAATTTCAATATTATCTTCTTCCATCTCCAATTCGTTCTATGATGGTAATTATCTCATTTTTTTCTTTAAGTTACGATAACGCCCATGAAAAAGCTGATGGCACTCAAAGGATTTGTTATTGTCCATTAAAGAGTCCAGAGACGAAAATCTTAAACCTATTCAATTATCAGGAATTGTTTCCATTTCTTGGAAGTCATATTCACAGGTACGGAATAACAAACGTATATGTTGTGTATAATATTTCCCAATAAAACTTGTCGAAAAACGGCCATAATCTCAACTGTTCAGTGGCGTACCTACGGCATCTTGCTATAAATAATGCTATAATAATAATGATAAGGCAATATCCCGCAAAGGAAAAAGATTGTCATTGTAGAAAATATTATGTGTCTTCCCGATGGAACATTGGTCTTTACAAAGTAAGCAGGCTGTTGAAAGGTGTGTACTGCACGCACCGCAATAGATTTTCAATTTTCTGTAAGTATTCATAAAATTGAAAAGGTGACTATTATAATATAAAGTTGATTAAAATTTATATTAATGTAATGTAAAGGCCCGGGATAGACAAACGTGGTATAGTGCAACCTGGGCGGGTTGACTTTTATTTAGCGAGGTACCCACGGAATAGATCTCGTCCTTCTAACCATGGATATAACAACCAACCAATGAACCAAACTCCGAAGAGTAAGAGTAGTGTACCGAATAAAAAAAAAAATAATAAAAAAAACTTCGAAAACCAGAAAGCATTATAAAATGCACTTAAAATATGTATAAAACATCTGGTGCGTGCGCACAACACACAACTTTCACTTACCAACTTATTTAAAGTAGAAATTGATGTGTTTTGTTAATTGCCACTTCTCAAATACACATTTTTCCACATTCATTTCTTTTTTTTTTTTTTTATTTGCTCTATAAAAACACTAATTTTTTTATTATTATATAAAAGGTTTTACTTGTGGTAGGTAATTCGGCAATGCAAGCATAATACTCCAAGTCGTCTGATTTTATAATTCTCTATGTAGTTGTTGAAAACTTCATTTACCATGAAACATATAATTTCCATTAAATGAACAGAACGGCTTTAATTATGAACAATGGTCTGTCATTAAAGGCGTACTTCGCCGCATGCGTGTGCTGAACGTATTTTATGAGTTGATGGAATATTTTTCTTTTTTTCTCCTTTATATGTTTACTTGATTTTTTTTATATTTCATATTTAGCCATTTCTTATTTTTAGGGGTAATGAGAGACAGTTAATTTTTCCATATAAACAAACATAAGGGTACTTTACAGGAAAACAAAAAAGGCCCCTTCCCCATTTAAGCCCCCTCAGAACATTTTAATAACGATAAAGCTTACCTGATATTAAAGAACACCTTATTTTCATTAAACATGGCGAATTTAATCAAAATCATTAAAGCCGTTTTTGAGATAATCGAAAGAAAGGTATAAATTGGAAAGAAAGTTATGAAATAAAGTGCCCCCTCTGTTTGACCAATTTTGATGAAATGTTGGCTGTCACATCTCTGGCATATACATACATTAAATACCCAGTTTGATCAAAATCGTGAAAGCCGTTTGGGAGTAAATAAAAGAAAACACGTGAAAATGATACAACATTTATTAAGTAAAGTGTCCCCTGCGGTTGATCAATTTTGATGAAATTTTTACAGTCATATCTCGGTCATATTAATAGATCAAATACTAAGTTAAATCAAAATTGTTAGAGCCGTTTTTGAGAAAATCGAAAAAAACGTAAAAAGTTATTAAATAAAGTACCCCCTCCCTTTGACCAACACTAAATATCCAATTTCAGGTTCGCACGGTTTATGGTTTTTGAGCTAGTCTGTTCACATACACACAGCCCATTTCGCGAGACGTGGTTATTTGGACTCAGGGGACCCCAAAACGTGTATTTCCGTTGAAAACCGGAAGTCGAAATTTTTCACGATCTCAATACTTTCCCTTACTATATATTTCATATACGTATAGGTAAGTGAAAGTAAAAAAGAGCACTTCTACATTTTTTTTAAATCAACGTATTGCTTTCTATAAATTATCTCCCGCAACTAAAAAGTATCAAATAAAAAACATTTTATAAAAAAAAATTAAACAGACTTCGAATACATTCTGAAATCGGCATTGCTTCTTTTAATCGTAAAGTTTTAAAAATCAATAGAACATTTTTTGAAAATGTTCAAAGCGCTCATAAACAGCGATATCCGACTTACATCTCCTAAAGAAATTTGTAAAAAAATTGCAAAATTAAAGACAAACAAAGCCCCTAGATATGATGGCATTACTAACATACTACTTATTATCTTTCTAAAAAATCTATCACACATTTAACAAAAATCATAAACCATATCCTCATGCGCAGCTTTAACGATTTTGATTAAACTCGTTGTGTGTGTTTAATTAGAATCAAGTATTCTTTAATATCAGGTAAGCTTTATCATTATTAAAATGTTCTGAGGGGGCTTAAATGGGGAAGGGGCCTTTTTGTTTTCCTATTAAGTACCTTTATTTTTGTTTATAAGGAGAAATTATCAATCTCTCGTTACCCCTAAAAATAAGAAATGGCTAAATATGAAATATGAAAAAAATCAAGTAAACACATACAGGAGAAAAAAAGAAAAATATTCCGTCAACTAATAAAACACGATGCGCAGTACGCCTTTAATGACAAACGATTGTTTATAATTAAAGATGTTTAGTTCATTTAATGGAAATTATTTGTTTCATGGTAACTATATGAAGTTTTCAATAACTAGGGTAAACCATACAGTTATTGGCACCCCAACTTTCACTTTACATGATATACATGAGTCTAATGTTTGAAGGGTCTTCTAAGTCATCTATGAAGTAAGAATTTAACAAACTAACCATAGGGAAGTTTTCACAATTAAATCCACAGGGTGCCAATAACTAGATTTGGCACTTTTAACAATAAATATTTCCATATTGTGAACCTATTGAACTTTTGATCCAAAAAAAACTCTTGAGTCTTTATAAGGATAGAGAAAGAGGAGTTATAGGAAGTTTCAATTAGATCCCTTCAGAAGAAGTATTTTTTTTAATGTCACCACTGAAATTTAGTCTTAAGGATGCCAATAACTGTAAGGTTTACCCTACATAAAGAATTATAAAATCAGACGACTTGAAGTATTATGCTTGCAATGCCGAATTGTCACAAGTAAAAACTTTTATTTAATACTAAAAAAAATTTAGTGTACTTTAAAGAGCAAATACAAACAAAAATAAGTAAATGAATGTTGGAAAAATGAGTGACTGAGAAATGGCATTAAACAAAAAACGTCAATTTCTAATCACAGTAAGTTGGTAAGTGAAAGTTTTGTGTTGCGCGCATCGCACCAGATTTTTCTTTATGTAATCGCAGCTCTGAATTATAAAATCTGGCAGCTACCTTACCTGGCAGCAACAAAATGTAGGGTTCAGCTGTTGATTACCCACTTGTCAATTTTGGAATCTACCAGTTATCATTTTTAGGTGAGGAGCACTGAAAACTGAAGAGGTTGATAAGTTCAAAAATAATTGAAAAACAATAGAAAAATTGGTGATAAGTTTTAGATTTTCAAACATGCACTTTATTTTACAACAAAAAGAATTAAAATTTTGTCCTTCTAACTTCAGTTTTATTTCCTATTCCTTTGTAGTTTGAACGCTTGATTTCATCAGCAGTTTGAACGCTTGTATGGAATTCATCGCCTTTAACCAGTAAAAGCTCTCCTGTGGTTTTACAGTCAAGGTTATTATGGTATACTTGTATTTTTAAAAGTTTGTAAATCGATGAAAACCCTCCCCAAAGCAGCGTTTAAAAGGGAAAGTGATAACAGTCAAATTCGCGGGCGCAATCGACTATAGGGTGCGCTAGTAGTTTTGCAAGATGTCGGAAGGAACGGGGATAGACATAGATGATGTGATAACTAGTAATTTTAAAAGACCATTAATTGAAGGGTGGGCTATCCTTAGTGCAAATCACATAATTACATGTGCAATAATATCTGGAAGAAAAAAAAAACAGTTATTTTACAAGCCTTGTGCCTTCAAACAAGCTATCTTAAAGGACATGTGGCAGTCCTTTAACTGCCCCATCAAAGAAAAGTGGAAATCAAATTTATTAATATTAATAAGCAATTTGCTTGTCATTGTATATGTAAAGCTGGTAGTTCTGGTAAATACAAACACATCATTGTAACTTTACTCTACGTTTTTCGGTTAGTAATAACATTAATTACCTATCCATACAATTATTATTATGACAGCTGTCATTTTCATGAAAGCTTAGTTTCTTTGTCATATTATTTATTTATTTGTCAAAACTCTCAGGCATCACATTGAAATCTTGGAAAAATTAAGCACAACGGATGTAAGACAAAATGGGGGAAATCAAAAAAGAAAAACAAATCGATGACACTATGGTCCTAATGTTATTTGCATAAAACTAACATTTTGGAATAATAAAATGTCAGATACTAACATTTACCTGGATAAATATAGTAACTTTCTTTAAAATGAAGACTATATATCGTCATATGTTTCGAAACAGGCTTATCTATTCCTAATTGTACAATACCCTCTTTAAGAAGCTTTTTATTTTTTGGAAATAAATGAAATGACACGTCTTTTGATTTTCTAATTGAACACCGAGGGACCGAGCAATACCTATTAGACATTTTGCAAATAATATTTTATTCAATCAGGTTTTAATTATGGAAAAATAAATTAAAAACGCCAAAAAAACCCTATGAATCCCAGGTACTGGCCCGGCTTCTATCCCCGTTCCTCTAGTTCCAATCAAGAAGCAGCACCGTCGCTTGTGTCCGTGAATAAGAACTTTTGATAAATTATATGTTTTTCCAAGAGCTGTAGGTTTTTAAATCAATTACCGGATCCCAGAATATTGTCACGGAGGTGATATCATCCGTAAGCAGGTATGAATGAATGGCAATAATAAATGCCTTAGATTTATTTCTATAATTCCAAAATTGGAAAATTTTCATCACTTAATCAACTTTTTATTCATGATTTGCTCAACCAGCTCCACACCAGGTTTCAACAAATGTTATTGAACCCTGCTCAGCTTTTAATTTTTTGGATTTTTATTTCCAGCTAAGCTATCATGAGCAGCTATTCTCTTATACAGCTGGTCTCGATTGACGTGTTTAGACTTTTCAGTTGCAGTATCACTTTCTTCTTAATATTTCTAGAATTTTCAGTCAGTTAGGAATTATTTTAAGTACACCCTCATATTTTTCTAATTCTTATAACGTTCTCTCTAAGCATTTTGTTATAAGATTTTTTTAAGTCTGAAAACCCTGCGATTAAGTGTTCTTTGTGTGAAAAAGCCACATAGACTTCCAGGATTAATGAAAATATAGAATTGGATGTTGAGCATTGGGCCCTAAAGCCGAATTGAAGAGAGGAGAGGGCATGTTTAGGTGGGGGGGGGCATGAGGTGGAGGGAGGAGTTTGAACATTAATGTTTATATTCAAAACATTGATGTTTTTATTTATTTATTTTATTAATCATTTAACTTTACTTATTAACCATTAACAAGCTAATTCTGGTGAATATTTTTAAATAATTTTTTTAGCAGATAAATTAATTAAATAAGTTTATGAGATGGAGTTTTCCTGAAATCTTCCTATAACTTTTGAGTAATACAGGTTTTATTGAGAAAGTATTTACTATCATATATCTCAGTATAAAGATGGATATTCTATAGTGGGGATGCAACATAAATGTTAATATCTCCAAAATATCGATTTAAAAAAAATCTTTGTTTTTGTCAAAACATCGAAATTTAAAATATCTTTCTTTTTGTCAAAACATAGGTGTTACAAAAAATTATGTCTTTGTCAAAACATCCATGTTTTTTTGTATCATTCATTGTCTTTGTAAATATCAGTACCTTTTCCTTTAGGTTTCCAAGTAATTTTGAAAGGCCTAAGGCAAATGTAGCACTTAACTGATGTATCAGAGTTTTAGAAGAACATTTCAAATTTCGGCGGTATCTTAATAATAATTTTCCGAAAAAAAGCAAATACTATCACTATCGTTAGCTTACATCTAAGCCCGTCACTTTTTACTTTATTAACCCTCGTCGGCTACGGTGGTTTCAGTCACATGTGCTACTGTTGGGTCGGATCCGATCTTTCTTAGTTTTGAGCCCTTTTTTCACTAAAATCCGCATTGAAACAAGTAAAATGTGCACTAATGTCTATCTAGAGAAGCGAAAAACAAAATAAATACATTTCAATCAAAAATAGTTTTTATTTATAAATAAAAATTTTTATAAAATTTCAATCAAATATAATTTTTATCTACGAATGAAAAACGAATAATAAATATATAAGGTAACCTCAGTTCAGGTTAAGTCTTAATATATCAATTATAAATCAAAGTGCTATTTCTAAAACATAAATTAAAAATTAAATAATTAAACGCTGGGCTCCCTTTTATTACATTTGTAGGCGGAACTCTGGCGAATTTTGAACGAATAGGCTTGTCCGTCATGCTTTCTCCATCTTTTCCCAATTCGAATTTTTTCGCTTGAGTGTTGGCTACGCGTTCTCCTTCTGAACTGTCATTTTTGAACAGCTCGTCTTTTTTATTTTTATAAATTTCAAACTCATCCAGAATTTAAGAGTCGGGCAAGAATTCATCTTCTTTTTCTGATGCGACATCATTGTCATCATTTTGTTCTTCTTCGAGAGAGATTGCCGTCGAAATTCTTCCCTAAACTCTTCAACGGATGAAATAATTTTGTTGAATGCCATTTTTCTATAATCGAAAATCAAAGATTTCGTAATATATTTTACTCATGCAATGGGAAATAAACTAAACGGATAAATAATTGTAAGAATAGGTTGAATAAAATAAATTATTAGAGCATAAAGTACTAAAGTGGGGTTGAATCCTACCTAAAACATATCTACTACGGTTGGGTCAGATCCGGCCAAAGGCGGGATAAGTGCAAAACGGTACGTTCATTTTAGTTGTAATTGGGTGAGCAGGTACCTAACAACAGAGGAGGCGGTGCCATTGAAGGACAGCTTTCTGCACATACTCCGTCGGAATCGGCGCGAAATAAAACTTTCACTCCGGTCGGATCCGACCCACCGTAGTCGATGAGGGTTAATGAAAACCCAAGAAAGGTTGTCGCCCCATTGTCTCGTTCTCTCTTTTGTATTTATCCCTTTGGATCTAACATTCACTGAGTTCTATACTCGAAAGCGATGCTACGAGGATAATTTTTAGTGCTATATTTTATTACGGTACTCTTTAAATTAACAAAAAAAAGATCAACTAAAATCATCGATATTTACAAAACATCAACACAAAAATTGGTTCAACTCGATCACTAATACAAAGAAGGAAATTTTATGATATCAGTAAATAATCAACTTAATAATAGGTAACCTTTTATCAAAAATGTTCTAGTGAAATTTCTTTACGTTTTCTGCGAGTTGAATATATATTTTCAGAATTTTTAATCGATCAATAAGAATTCCATCAAAAAATCCCCATTTTTTCACATCCCATTTTTAAGGCATGGGGTCTTGAAAATTCCACACGATAGGGAAATTCCCCCACCTTCGGCAGCATCACATTGACAGTTCCAGAGGTGGAGCGGGACTGGCCGTGCATTTATGAAAGTAAACTAAAAAGGCTTATCTCAAATTGCTGCCGACCAAGAGGTTCCAATCACCATAGTAAAAGTAATGACAATTGAAGACGCCTAATAAGCTTTGCCGCCCAAAAACTTGATTGTGGGATGCTCCTAAAGAAAATTTATCGCGGCACACATCTCAAGGATTAATATCTCATTCCGATCTTCTAGTTTTCTGAATTATTCTCTCCTATCTTGATTGCGGATGCTTACTGTATGACTGTTGAGCTACAGATGTGGCCAAAAGAATTAATAAACCATATCATTAGATTTATTGTGGGTCTTCCTAGACACTCAAATTTCAAAAACTTCAAAAGAAAGCTATTATTCCAAGAGAGTGTATTTGAGATGTTTATATTAATTAATTATTTTAATATATACATTTCTAGTCTATGTTATCCCGAAATATAAAACATACCAATGCACTGTATCCAAAGTCATAGAGCGAGGGGTGCGGATGAGGTTATAGTCATAGAACACGTTACCTCTAGCAGAACAGGATTACGAACAGGGGCATATTTGGCATGTTTGCATATATATAAGGGCCGGGATGGCCGAGTGGACAAGGGCGTTTGCAATAGATAATCAAAGTTAAGCAACGTCCATCGTGGTCAGTACTTGGATGGGTGACCGCTCCATTCGGGTGACCGCCCACCAATAAAAGCCACGCAGTCCAAGTCTACCCCCACCCCCGGGTATGTGAGGCCCGTCAGCCTACTGGAGGCGACTCACACCGACCGGGCGTAGGAGTGATGAACCTTCCCCGTGTATCTCATCGAGAATCGTGGTGTGGTTTTCCAGGATGTCAGTAACCGCCCGGAGGTTTGGTTCAGGGACGGTATGCTTCAGGGAAAGAAATATAGGTCCTCGGGGCCTGCTGACTCTGAGCTACCATAATCCTTGGACCTAGACCAGTTTGTCACTGTCCTTGAACCCGAGAGAGCTGACGCCATCGGTGGGAAGGACACTGCCAAATTGGCCCCAATGGGATTGGTTATGGAGCTATGGGCAGTCTGCCGCTGTACCATGGTGACCATGGCTTGCAGCAACGTGAGGTTTGGGCTACCCCCTCCAGGCTGTCCGTACTCTCGCAAGCAAGACAAATGTCTGTAAGAAGACCACACTGCGCGGCCAAAGGTCTCATTAGGCCTAATCGCCAACCGAAAAAAAAAAAAAAAAAATCTGGTGCGTGCGCGCAACACACAACTTTCACTTACCAACTTATTTAGATTAGAAATTGACGTGTTTTGTTAATTGCCACTTCACAAAGTCACAAATCTTTCCACATTCATTTCTTATTTTTTCCTTTTATGAGTAATTGAAAACACATGTGAAAATGATACAAAATTTATTAAGTAAAGTACCCCCTCCATTTGATCTATGTTGATGAAATTTATACAGCCAAATCTCGGGCATATTAATACATCAAATACTCAGTTTGATCAAAATCGTGAAAACCATTTTTGAGTAAATAAAAAAACACGTGAAAATGAGACTACATGTATTCAGTAAAGTGTCCCCTCCAATTGATCAATTTTGATGAAATGTTTACTGTCACATCGCGGGCGCATACATATACTAAAAACCAAGTTTGATCGAAATCAAAAAAGCCGTTTTTGGTAAATGAAAAAAAACACATAGAAGTGGGACACAATTTATTAAGTAAAGTACCCCCTCCGGTTGATCAATTTTGATGAAATTTTAACAGTCGTATCTCGGGCATATAAATGGATCAAATACTCAGTTTAATCAAAATCTTTAGAGCCGTTTTTAAGAAAATCGAAAAATACTTAAAAAGTTATTAAATAAAGTACCCCCTCCCTTTGAGAAATTTTGATGAAATTTTTGCTGTCACATCGCGGGCATATACATAAACTAAATACCCAATTTCAGGTTCGCACGGTTTATAGTTTTTGAGCTAGTCTGTTCACACACACACACACACACACACACACACACACACACACACACACACAGACCATTTCGCGGGACTTGGTTAATTGGACTCAGGGGACCCCAAAACGTGTATTTCCGTTGAAAACCGGAAGTCGAAATTTTTCACGATCGCAATACTTCCACTAACTATATATTTCATATATAGGTAAGTGAAAGTAAAAATATATATATATATATATATATATAATTCCTCCAAATTCGGGATTTACGTTCGTTTTCTTGGCGAAAATGTGATAAAATTTGGATACTTTTCGTCCAATTTTCTGCACATAACAGTTTTAAGCGTGTTTTTGAAGTTTCGCGCACTTAGTCTACTGCTAGTGTACTTAGTCTTGAAATTTGAAAGTGGATTAGGGTGGTGTTGGGGGATCTCGTTTGGGGTTCTCAACATTTAATCCACTAAAGTTTCCAAATGACAACCGAAAAAAAAAAATTGAAAAATGACAGTTGAGCCAACGATCGAGTTAATTCTCCTCACAGTGTTTTTCACACATAGGTGAAACAAGTGGCGCAGGGTGGCCCAGTAGGAAATATGCGTTGCCCCTGACAACATATGGCAGGAAACTCGAAGATAGTTCAAAACACAGAGCTAGGAGAAATTTAATAATATTCGGCATTAATCCCTCTCCAGGCCAGGGAAAACCCCGCATAGTCTAATAGGCAAGAGAGCACCAAAAATAAAAACAAATAAAAAACATTGGTATAAGTAAAATTAGACCGCCAGCTATATCATTTAATGTCTACACGAATAGTCGCTAACAATTATTTATAACTGAAAAAGCTTAAGAGGTTCAAGAATAAACACTCCGGTCAAAAACCGGCTCACTTTAGGATCTTAGCCGGATAGTAAATAAATAATAATAATAAAAATAATAAATTCTCAGTACACGTTCTCACTTGGTAGTTTATCCGAGCAGGAAACTTTGAACTTCCTCAAATCATTCGAATATTGCACAATGTACCTACTTCCTTTGTGTCAGTGACACACTAGCTATACTTTTAGTCGGCATTAAATGGGTCAAGTAGATTACAGTAGGAAGATGTACAAGAAGAACACGGCTGCTTAGGATGAAGGCTGATTGGATGGGTAAATTACAAGATATATGGGAGAAATTAGGAATCGGAACCCAGCTGTTGAGCTATTGAATTTCGCGTAGGAAGATCTGCGCAGTCTCCGGGCCCATGTGTGGTGGCAATCGTACTTGGGCGATGGACCAGCCATGATTGTCCTCCTCTCGCTGGTTGTCGTCTTCCTCACCGGTAAGCGTTCTGTATCCTCTGCGGGGTCTTGCCAGGTTTTAAATAATTTAAAACTAACTTATAATTTTTTAAATATTTTATCTACGAAGGTGAGTTATAAGAAAACATTGCTGTTGTAAATGTATTCGATATAATATAATATAATTATTTTTATCTGTATGGAAAATACGAATTCATTTGGAATCTAAGTCTAGTAGGTATTGTATTTTTTTAATTGCATGTTGTAAAATGACTAACTCAAGATTCGTCGTTCACTTAAATTTGAACAACATTTCATAATTTTTACATCACAGCTTTCCAATTTATTTATTGACTTCATAATTCATAATTTTTAAATTTTACATGAAACCAAGTTAAAACCTATCTCTTCTTCATGCTACAGATTTAAGCAAAATGAACACTTAAAAAATAGTGCATCAATAGTTAAATTTTTCCTTTATTGATCATCCTTCAACTACACTAGGGATCCCATTGGTAGTAATAATTTTGAAAATTAAATATACAAAATGTAAATCATGTAATAAATCAATCAATCTAAATCACACAGCTTGGTAAATATTGAAAGGGCCAGAATTCTGAAAAGGAAACAAATAATTCAAGTTGTTGGGTAAAGTTTAGAGGTTAAGGTCAAACTAGAAAAAATAAGCAAGGAAAACTTCCTGACTTAGCTAAGTGGGTTCTTTTATGGTCCAACGTTGAATATTTATATATTATATACAATGTATATAACCTGAATCCTACAATTAAAAATAAAATTCTTTTCGAAAAACCAAAGAAAAAAACAAAAACTCACAACATATTTTAAGAAAAACAAGTAAGCAACGGGACAACGACAAATAATAAATTTTTATAGAATTTAAAATATTTTTCATTATAAATTTGATAATTTCGTCGAGAGTTATTTTTATTATATTTTTAGAAATGTGGGGATAGAAGGTATTTAAATCGAATGTTATATTGTTTCAGGGGTTTAAATTGATTCTTATAATAAATGTTTGTTTAATTAAAATCCAAGTAAATTAGTTCAAATACAATTTTATTTTATGGTAAATTAGATTAAAATAAAGCTTTAATTTCCATTAGAGCAGAAATGTGTTTTGAAGTGCCGTTTATTGGATAAATATCTGAATAAACGTGGCTTTACCTTATGTTAAATATAAATATTTTGCCCGATACTGCGTCATGTAATTATTTCAAAGTGGACAACACCTGCCCTAAATGAAAAACTATTAAATAGGCACATATATTGAGTTTAAAGTGGATTATATAAAGTTTTACCTCTGATAAATGGATTTAATCGAAAAATTTGCCTGTTATCAGAGGTGGAATTGAAGTTGAAATTTTAACAAACAATATTTTCCTATTCTTTTAGAGGAATAACTTTTTGAAATGTTTTAAGTTGAAAAATCATGTAATGGCATAGAAACACTTTAGTTATACCTAACTGACAAATGTAAAAATAATTCCAAAAACTTTTATAATTATTATAAAATATATGATTAGAAGTTGGCCGTGGGAATACAGATATTACCGCATTCTTTTTCTTTAAAGCTCTCCTCCCTGGGTTTTCTGGGTATCTGATTGTTTTTCCGGACGGATGGGTTGATAATGTTTTTATTTATTGTAATTGTTATATTTAAAATTAATTTGATCGAGTATCAAGAAAACACCTTTTCAAAATAATTACCTATAGAAGATTATTTATTTAAAAATTTAGTTACCTTTTTTCTTAAATTCTTTATTTGTAGTACAGAATTTAGGTCATAGGATTTTCTGCTTAAAAGATCTGAAGATCGACATCCTTTGTAATAGCTTCATTGCTTCCTTTGAACTTCTGAGGGATACCTACCATTATGTAAAAACAAAAAACAAAAAAAACTTAAAAACCGACTACTTCATTTAGCAACGTAACCTAAAATGAAATAGAAATGCTTGCTCATGATAGATTAAGCCGACTGCGCGCAGGAGGAGCGAAAGTTGGGATGTGATTATATTGAAAACTGCGGACCCGTAAGGCAGAATTCGTAAATGTTCAATATTTATAATAGAGTTCCGTTGACCTCGAAGATCAATTAATAACAACATTATTGCACGAAATGCTTCCTTAAAGTTGCTATTTAAAGGAAGGTAAGGCACATGGAGAATTCATCCTCAAAGACGAGTTTTGTAATTGTTATCTTTATTTGAATTTTAAATAGTCAGCATGTGATGTATCTTATAAAATTTCTCGGCCCCTAACTGCCTCAGTTAATTTTTCTTCCATTGCTCACCTCACCGGCGTGGCGCAGGCCGTGACAAACTGCGTCAGGAACACAAACCTCCAGAGCTTACGGTGACTCTAAAACTGCGCCACCTCGCCTCACGACTCGACGTTCGCTCCTCCATTCTATTCTACTGTACACAAAATCTCACTTCACGTTACCTCACCTCACGTCACGGAGCTACGTTTCAACTTACGCCCGGCCTTAAAAACTAGGTTGTTACACATTACTTGTAGCTTTATTTCAGATTAAATATTTTGAACATTATTAGTACACTACTCTACATAGTAAATTCCATTGTTTTCAACTACATTACTTCTGGTAGTGTCCTATTCGAAACCCATTGATGTTGTCTTACCTCAATAGGACTCGTTGGGGGTTTTGTTTATCCCTTTTGTGCGAGCGGAAGTCGAAAGCTGGAATCTATTAAGATGATCAAGGCCCTTTTAAACTGAAAATTACGAGATGAGAATTCGCTAAAATCAACATTTACGTGAACTGTCAAAATAGCTCACCCTCAGAAGTGGCATAACTACCAAAATTTCTTGGTCTGCTGCCTTTTGCGATAAAACCTGTTTTCAAGGAATGTCTCAAAAGAACGCGATAAATAAGTCATGATTTATCCATCTGACGTTGAACGGTCATTAAAAAATATAAATGACCCCATAGAACCAACTGAAGTCATAAGTAATTAAAAGAGAGTTCAAATTAAACATTGATCAAAATTATATGAACCTAAAAATTCTTAAAGAATTAATGTTGAGAGCTGGAAGTAAAGTTTGTTTTAGTACACAAGGATTTTTGTAACAACCTGGCAGTTTTATTTTAAATATGATTTAGTAATTATTTAAGAATATTTTAGATTGCACGATTCAAATATAATCGTGTTAGATAACAAATTACATAGACTATAATGAGATCCCCTGTAAGTGAAGATAATAAGATAGAGTTTGTTACCTGATGCAATATGCGTAAACTCATCAAGACCCTTAAGTCTCATAATGAGGTTCCTAAGGGTCGGAGGACATCACTTCTCTTAATCCATCGCCGAAAACCGATTCGTTACTTAATTTACTTTTTGAGGCAGAAAAATAATACAGAATTCATTATATTGTATATACATTTTTTTTTTAAATTATGAGTAAGTCATCAACAATTATAAGATTTGTAATTTATACATTATTTTATGGTTAGGCTCTTAAATTATTTGTTCTTTCGGAGTGTTGTCAAAGAATAATACCTATTTGCCTATTTGTCATTTTCTCAAAAATTTAAATTTGTAACATAACACCTTCATCCAATCTCGTCTTCAATTCTACTTAACTCTTATTCCATACGGATTAATCTTATCTTATTAGATTCAAAATAAGTCATGAAACAAACTCTTATTAATAAGAGATATTTTATCATTCATGTTTTCCAGCTTATTAATTTATTTCTTCCTTTTTTTTCCCCTTATAACATCGATGACCCCGTACACTTTTCCCCCCTTATGGACATTGTGAAATTTTGTCCAAACTTATTAAAAATTATGAGAAGTTGAAAAATGTTGGAATTTTTTTGTTCCAATAAACGAAATTGTTGAATATTGTTATTAATAATTTTTAAAAATCTTTAGTGACGCTTAATTCCTACGTTTATCCCTACTAACAAGTGCAGATAACCGTGTGTTACTTATTGCTCAGTAACACCATGCCATGTTAGTCTCAATAAACAACCAATCTCAAACCAACCAATACTTGTTTATCGATTATAACTTAATCGAAGTCGGAAAACGATGTTTAGACTTTGGACATCTTTCACATCGTGTATCTTTCAAGAAGTGATAAATACTATTTCCCACTTATTTTTTAATTCGATTAATAACTTTTGTTTATTCCTCCCACCAATGTAAGTCCCTCAAACTGATTAAGACTTATTACTAGTTAATAAAATAAGTGAGTTATGAGAATTTTTCTTTTAAAATATAAGCCTCTGGCTAGGTCATATTACTTCCTATCATCATTCGTCGATGTTTTTAATAAAATTTTAGCAACCTATTAAAAAGTACTTTTGGAGAAGATAAAAGTTGTTTCTTGGAAATACAGTTGGCCTGAAAAGAAACGGTCTTGGGTCAGGAAATGATCCCTCGGAAAAATGCGATCAGCGGAAATCCGAGTTTTCTCCCGTTTCCCCGTAGCTGCTATTTATACCCTCTTTTTTCAAGTGTTGAGATCCTTTTCCCCCTTTATTCAAGACTTAGTTACTTTTAAAGTTTGAGACATTTATTGTATTTTTTTTTAATTATTTTGATATTGTTTTTTAAATATGGCTAACAAATGCAATAAACAAATATTATAATAGCCTAATTATTTTTTCATAGCGAAAGCAAAGCTAATTTTAAAGCGTTCAATGAAGTGCTAAGAAATACTATTTTTACAGAAAATTAAATTTTATAGGTGCATATGCATAAGAATATCTTTGTGTGAACAAATCTGTCAGTCTGTTGGTATGTTTTATGACTGAAATGTAGGTAAAGAATAATGTTATTCAAAAATATTTTTCATATAACTCTTTAGATAATAACGAATATTGCAAATAGTTTGAACATGCATGTGAGTGCGATATGATTTGTGATCTAGTTATTCTCACAATTTAATAATTATTAATATTAGAATTTTCAACATCTATGTATTTCCTGTAATAGGTTCCATTTGTAAATTACTTCCATTTGCCATAGTTACATGTAAAACTTTAAGTTATCAAACATTTTGAGGTTTCATGTTGTTAGTAACAAAAGTATACAACCAGTTCGAAAATGGATTACATTTATACTGGTACATAAATGTTTTTTATTAACAAAATTATCAGTCGCGAAACTTAATAATGAAACTTATTAATGATTGGGTCCCCTATGGTGTATTGGTTAGCTTAGCAACCTACAATACTACAACATCGCAGGTTCACGTCCTGTGGTGTTCCTAGGATTTTTTAATAGGAGTGAAATTCTACGTTGTATTATAGGGCCAGTCCGGGATAGCAATGGCTGGAGGATAAGGAAAAACAGGGAACTTTACAACATCTATGACGAGCTGGATGCAATCACGTTTGTGAGATTGTGAAGGCTTGGTTGGGCAGGGCATGTAGCCAGAATGACTGAGAGGGAGATGTCAAGGAAGGTACGTGAAGAGGACTTGCATCGGAGCCGGAAATCTGGAAGACCCTGACTGAGGTGGTCTGATGGTGTGGCAGCGATGCTCGAAGCCTGTATGGGGTCAGGATTGGAGGGCAGTAGCACAGAACAGAGCCGAATGGCGGCAGCTCTTTGAGAAGGCCAAGACCCACCCTGGGTTGTTGTGCCACGGAGGTAGGTAGGTAAAAAATCCTTGGTTATGCCGTCCCTTGGATAGGACATAAAATGTATAGGACGCCCTGAGCCTGTATGATGTATACTGTATACACCTGAGCCTGTATGATGTCAAGTATTCATTAAAGATCACAGACCTAATTAAACCAGGATAAGCAAAATTTAGGACTCTCTCTGTAGTATCGTCTGATTAGCCCTAGTAGCATAAAGAGACATTAAAACTAACAAACTTAATAATGATTATTCTTCTTGTAAGGGGATTACTTTCTGTCTTATGCTCATCTTAAAAACATGGTACTAGGGTTAAATTAAATTAAGAAGTAAATTTTAAATCAATCAAGTACTCTAAACTCCTCTTTTAATAACATATGAATCAGATTAAACTCATTTTAACATTAAAGAAAACCTAATTCTTTTAATGCTTACTAGTGTATGTTGTCTTATATAAATTGGTTACCAGCTATATAATACACATTATCAAAACATTTTTCTAGTAATAAAGTAGAGTGGAGTAATATTTTCTCCACTTCAAACTATTGTAACACTTCTGTGGGTTAACAAATATTTATTGAACAAAAATATAACAATATCAATGCCAACGAATTATAACAACATAAATATTCGAGCAGGTTACAAAAATTATAACTTTATAGCATACAAGTCAAATAGCTTGAGCTTCACAGTCAAGACAAACACTAAGACTAAGACTCAAACAAATTGGTCCAGCCACTCGCTCCTTATTTATAGTCATAAAAGGAATAGTCTGAAATGGTCCAGACACCCGTGGAATCATCCAGGACTTGAACTAGTCCTCTGACGGTCCGCTCCAACCCGCAGTTCGTTCTGGGATTTCAAACCATATATTTTTTTTTTTATGTAACGATTTAACGTTACACTATCTTATAATCATATAATACTTTTTATTGAAAAAATGTACTTCATAACAATGTAATCAATTTTTGAACTGTATTTACTTTTGACTTTTGTTCCTAACTGTACATTCTGAGTAAAAATGATTATTTTGGACACATAAGTTTTCAGAGTTATTCGATAATTCATCTATTTATATTGAAAGTCACTAAAGTCAAATTATGCTTAAATTGAGAGGTTATTATTGATGATGTTGAAGGTAATTTAATTTATTTTCATTTACTAAATAACCTTTGTTTTAAAGCTAAAGTTGTCTACTTTTGTTGAATAATTAGTAGGTTTAATTAATGCAATTATAAAGAAAGAAGTAACATATGTGATTAAAATTGAATTCAAAACTTAAAATTTATTATTAAATTTTAGAAATTATTTCACTGATGTGAAAGAACAAAATGACACAATAATTTTTTTTCAGATAATTGAAGGTTTCAAGGAAAATAAAAAAAACTGCAACAGCAGCTTTTGTGTGTCTAAAAATCATCTATAAAATTATTTTTATAGTTACAAATTACATATTACAAAATATGTAATGCGGAAATCATTGATCACAAATGTTTAATATCAGAATACTATTTTTTACCAAATGATAGAGATTTTGACATGGTAGATTTTGTTAAAAAAATTTCTGTTTGTACTTCAAAATGAATATATTATTATCGACAAGTTTCAGGAAGGTAGTAATTTCATTCCTTTAAATACCTGGGAGGAATCATTACGAGAAATAATGATACAGTGGAAGACATAAAGGCTAGAATCGCTGCTGGTAACAAATGTCTTTATGCCATGTTTAAAGCCCTCCAACTCAAACATCTTCCCAGAAGTGCAAAGATACAGCTTCACAAAACTATAATTAGACCAATTGTGACATACGGCTGTGAAACCTGGGTCCTGACTGGAGCGAGTGAGAACTTGCTGAGAACATGGGAAAGAAGAGTTCTTAGGAAAATGTTTGGGGCCATAAGAGATACGGAGGGGTACAGAATAAGGAAGAACTCCGAATTAAAAGAATTATTTCCTGACTCAGACATCGTTAAAATAATAAAGAAAAGAAGGTTGGGCTGGCTGGGACATGTGGAAAGGAAGCCTTCGTCGAGATTGCCTAGACAAATGCTGTATGGTCATCCGGGAGGCTCAAGAAAGAGAGGTAGACCTAGCAAACGATGGCTGGATGACGTGGAGGCTGATCTTCAGCAGCTGAATATATGACGATGGCGTGCCAAAGCCACGGACAGAGTGGAATGGAGCAGAAAGAGGAGGCTTTGGTTCTGAATGGACCGTGATGCCAATTAAGTGAGAAGTGAGTGAGTAACTTCATTGTAAATGAAATGAAACAAAGCATTATAAGATTTAAGATGAAATCTATTGTATCTTAAAATTATAAGATATAATTATTAAGATCAATAAACTATTGTAAGATGCAATTTTTAAAAAGGTGAAGAATTCTACCAAAGAATCAATGACCTTTTGAAAAACTTGTTGGCTGAATTTTATAAAAAATTAACCATCAAAAAATTTTTTAAGACATGGATCAGTAATAAAGATTTCAAAGGCCTGGATTTATTTCCACATTGGAGTAGACCAATGAAGTTCGAAAATATTATATTGACACAACTGCTTGAAAATATCAGACAATGTACAAGAGCAAAATTTCAAGGACATATTAAACCTACTACAATACACACAATCACCATTCTTCATATGCCTTTCACTCTAACAAACTGCAAATAAATGGTAAATTATTTTGTAACTTCTGTAGTTAATAATTTATTGAATCACATAAAATATTTTTTTGAAGTGTTAATATATAAAATGAGGTATATAAAATAAAATGACTATTGTGCTTTTCATTTTGAAGCACCTTGAACACATTTTGAGTTTGAATAATGGTGCAAACAATTAATAGGAAAAAACATGTACTACTAGACAAAACTGCTTGATAACTAAAATTTTTTGCAAAAGAATATGAGCATCCTGGTGCTAAATATTCAGGTTTGCTTGAAAGGTAATGTTATTACATGCTACCTGTTTTTCTTCTTCTTATGAATAAATATACTTAATTATCATAACTTTTCCAGCTTTGTTAATTAATAAAAAAATATTCATGTTTTATAAAATTATGGCAATTATAAACATAAATGAACTGATTTGATTTTCAGCCAGAGCGGTTGGAGAAGGAAATCTTTCATGCTATCAGTGTATAAAGAAGACACCAGAACCATGTCCGGAGGAAACTCTGCTTCCTTGTCCACCAAACAAGGACAGATGTGTTTCACATTATTCAAAAGATCGTATGTGAAAAATTCATAATAATTAATAATAATATTAAGGACATTTTTTCATGTTTATTTTACAACTTTATTTTTAATTTGTCTGAAAATCCGGAAAAAATTATATTTTAAAAGTCTTAATAAAGACCATGTTTTGTTTAATTTAATTTTCAGATTAATTACTTAGCTTATAACTACCCAAATACTACAATGAATGAATGAATTTGATGAAAAATAAAAAAAATAAATTACAACCTTAAAATTTTAGCTGCCATTTCTTTTCCAATACCGTCTGGGGAAAGACATTATCTATACAATTTATACATTTATACATTATCTATACATTGTCTATACAAAACTGGTCATTTGCCATGAATAGGGAACAGATTTGACATATTTTTTTCTGAGCTTAGAATTTTCACTAGAAAGCCCAATTTAATCGTTTTACGGCAGTTTGAATCGATTAAAGGCATTTCTATTTCATATATATTTTCACTATAAATACATATTTTTACATATTTCTATAATAAATAATATTTTTATATATTTCTATAATAAATACATATTCCATGTAAATTTTATATTTTTATTTCACATATCATTATTTCTATTGCTTTCTAATTTTTAAAAATGCAAATGCAAACCCACCTATAGTTTTCGTGATATAGGAATCCTATAAAAAAGTTCAGTATTGTGGAAGAAAAAGTATAATATTTTTTCGATATTTATCTGAGGTGTGCTGATACTTTGTTGCTGGGATCCTTCTGAGAAAGGGCTTTATAAAAGTGTAGGGTATTCCATTGGTAGTTGGTACATAGCAACCGTTAATAACAGCTTCTTGCTCTGATTCTAAAGATTGACTTAAAGGAAGTGGTGTTATATTTTAATACAAGCATTAATTAGGGCATATATACCTATTTATAAAATAAACATTCTAGATTTTAAAATTCTTAGGAAATTAGATTAATTTTTTATCTTAGGAAAATAGATGAATATGAAAGCAGTTTGAGGAAAAATACTTAAAAGATATTTATGAAGAAACTAAAAAGCAGAAATACCATTAAAACAGGGGCCAGTCTAGGTTTTAATTGGCAAAACAACTGATCTTGAAGAAAGGTACAGTGCTGAAGTAGTAGTTGGAAAGCTGTTTTCTAAAACCACAACTACCCCTTTTCTTTTAAACTGTGAAATACTGGAAAAATGTAATCATGGAACGATTTCAAAATCTTTTAATGACTCAATGAGTCTTCTTTGGTACAATGAAGTATTACAAAAATTTCTGTTATTTTTGACAGATTTTATTTTATTATTATTATTTTTTTTTTTTTTTTTATTGAATTTGTTTTTGTTCATTCCCTTTACACATAGTTGGCCTTGACCATAATTTACATTATTGTTGGAATAATTTTATTTTAAAATTAAAGTACTTTTGACGGATTGTGCACCTTACTTTTATGGCAAAAGTGGTAAAATGTGGTGAAGGTATTTAGCCTAAAATTGATTTATTTAATATGCTTGACCATTCAATGCATAGAGTGGGTGAATGTGTGAATTCTATTTATCCTATAGTTGATTTACTAATTTAAACGGTAAAGAAAATATTTTTAAAAGTTCCAAGCCGAATTGTAAATTTAAAGGAGAATTAACCAGAGTAATGTTTACCTCCTCAACCAGTAATTACACGATGGGTAACTTGGTTGAAAGCCATTCAGTATTACTATACATTTCTTAAAATATAGTTACATAAATATTTTTGGATTTTTTTTTATATGAAAATCTGTTCCCTAGTCATGAATATCAAATTTCATATCTAAACCATAATCCCATTGTTGCAACAATAAAGAAAGGTAGAATATTCCATCTATCATTCTTTTCCAGAATGCAAGTGGAAGCCAGTCTTCAAAAAAACTGGGCCCCGAACAGCAAATGGTTTTAAAATATCTTAACTTGGGAGTTGACAAAAGGGCTTTTTGAAAATGCTTCAAGAAATAGTTCAAGAAAAATAAATTGTAAAACACTTATGCCTTTCCTAATCAGAAGCATTTTGATATGAAGTCACAAACATTGTATGCATAAATATTTTGAATAGAAAAAATACCCGTTTAAAATAAGACAAAAATAAACAATAATGATATTAGATTTCTTTCTTTCCTTTAGCATAATTAGCAGAGGAATTCCTGAAGGAATTTTAAATAGTTGTATTTCATTTGGGACTATTATGCAATATAATTAATATTAATTTAATTTTTTGAGTTTTTTAAAAAACTACTTTTTTTATTTATTAAAAAAAATATTACATCCTTAATTATTTTGTTTTAATTATTCAATTAGTTTAATATGTTTATTTGTTTTCCAGCTGCGAATGGGTATGTTATGAAAAAAGAGTGTGGTCTAGGACCATGTGGATTTGAAGATGACATGGTGAACAAAGGGTTAGGACTAGCTGATCAATGCGATAGATCAAAAGATGAATATTTTTGTGTATTTTGCTGCAAGGAAAGCGGATGCAATGGCGCTGTTGTGCTGAAGTCTCATTTTATTATTCTCATTGTTTTGGCACTTTGTGTGATAGTTTTTGGCAAAGTTGAATTAAGGTCTCTGGTATAATTGCACATTTTGAACAGGATGTATTCAATTAACCATGTTGTGTTTTTATTTGAAAAATAAAAAAAACATGTTTTTTTATGGAATAAAAAAAACATGGTTTTTTATGGAATAAAAAAAACATGTTTTGTTTTTTATTTTAATAAAATGTGTACTTTATTTCCCAATAAAAAAGACACTTGAAAGAGATGGAAGATGGTCTGGGTGGCAGTAATTAACACAAAAAAAAGACTGTATTTTCATTATTTTTAATAGTTAATACCTTTTTCTTAGCTATCACTTATCATAGATTAGTCTAATAATCTACAACACCTAGGCCATCATCTACTTGATTAAATGGTCAACCAATTCAATATATATATATAAAATATGAGTTTCATGATTTTTTTTAAATGTGTCAATTAAAAATGTAATAAATGAACTTCATGAAATTCATTTCTATCACAGAAGTAGGGGGAAATGAATGATGAAATATTCAAAATGATTTTAGAAACTGAGGATTTATGAATTTAATTTTTAAGAAATGACAAATTTTAATTTAAAGGAGTCATAATCATATATTAATTCTTTTATTACTAGTTTTTCATAAGTAGATTAGGCACCTCTTTATGTTTTTAGATAACTGCTCCTTTTAAATTAATTTGTTGTCTTTATAATATGCATACCGTATTTGTTGTGAAAAAGTGATGTTTGGGTCATCAGTTATATATATATATAATTTTTTTATTATTTTTCTTTTATTCGCCTCAATGAAAGTTATGACATGTTTATCGGTAATAAATTTGTAATTTAAAAGTTTGCAGTATAGGATACATTTTTTGCATGCTTAATAGAATTATTTAAAAGTTGAGGGGACCAGATAATTTCATTGAAATAAATAATTTTTGTTTGTGTTTTCATTATAATGTTTACATTTTCATGCACTAATTAAACAACATGGTGAAATAATATGTAAAATGATGTAAATGAAATATTTGAAAGAAAGAAAGAAAATCTATTTTATTCTGGGACATCCAGTCCCCTAAGAATATCAGAACATGTTTAAAAGTCTGTTGTCATAGTGTGTTAATGATGTGCATAATGTGGAAATATGAAATATTACAGCATTCAAGTGACACTTAATAAGAAACAAAGAACTATAAAATGATTAAGAAGATAATAATTGAATTTTCTTCTTGGAACTATTCCATACTACAAAGCCCGGATGCGAAGCGAATATAAGAAGAATTAAAAGAACATAATGAACAGCGGAAATCAGATAGAATTTTTAGGCTTTATTGGTTTGAATATTTTAAAAAAATGCAGTTAAAAATTTAATTTACAGTTTCAATGTACATCTAACCATACAGAGGAAAAATATGAAGCTGCATTGTAGTAATACTTTGATAATCTATTCATAATTTTTTTAGAAGTATTTCAGATAAATACTTAAGGTATTCCGATCACGTCCTACTTGATACCCACAGTTCGCTTCGGGTTTACCGAGAATCGCCTAGCATATGTAAGCATAGTCTATATTTATATCTGACTTTTCCGCCTCACCAAAAGAAGGGGAGGGGAGTAATAATCAGAGGTATTGTGAAATGTTGAATTTATAAATGACCCAGAAAAGTGAAAAGCAGGGGAATATCAGAAGAGGAAATCTAAATTAGACAAACATTAAAGTGTTAATATGATACAAAAGCAAATATTCATAATAAAAATGAAAATTGACTGATGGTTGATTGTTATAAAGACTATGTGCTTAGTGATAATGATAAAGAAATAAAGATGCTTAACTGGGAACAACCAATATAATCTACAAATGAATAGTTTTTTAATATATTTGAAGTATTACATTATATGTGAGTTTAAGTACTATTTAAATATTTGCGAATTTCCAATGATGCTTAAAATTTAAAATTTGATGGTCCATATTGCAACTTAACAATAAAATTTAATATTTTGTTTAGTAAATATCTTAATTTTTTTAAATAAGTTATTGTGTTCTCCTGTCATGATTAAATGGGTTAAGAACTTGTCATATAAATACCAAAGGTAAAAATCATATAATAATATAGGAATTTGAATATTCCTAACCATTCCTTTATCTTTTTATAATTTCGAGAAAAATTTATTTAAAAAACTATAAAGGATAATTTTTAAATGATCCTCAATGTAGGAAAAAGAACAAATTATATTATAACACGATTTATTGAATTGAACAAAGGGAATACAAGGTTTCAGAAATAGTATTTATTAAAATTAATCTAATTATAATTATACACTAACTTTATTATAATCCACTGATGATTAAATAAATCAAATTATTTTAATTAAATCACCCAATCAAAACTTAAAGATGTATATTTATCAATAATTTCTAAGTTGCTGGACTTAGATAGAGTGATACTTTCTATTGGCTAAAAGAGCTGTTGAAAATTAGTTGTATAAATATATGAATCCCATATAAGTAAAGATGATGGTGACTGAATCAGACCTAACGTAATAATATAAACAATGAATGCATTTCCCTCCTAAAATGTGGATAAAGCCGAACTAAAGATCGGGGACTATCGGTAAATCCGAACAAAACTATGGGTATTGGATAGGACATGATCAAATACCTTGTTGTTTACTAATGCAGACAGCCATCTGCAAGCTCTGAATCCGATGTAGTACCCATTTTTGTTGTATATACTGATAATGTCTTCTATAAATGGGTTTGAAAAAATTGTGGTTCTAACTTTAATAAGAAACATAAGCAATATAATGAGAAGTTTCTGTAAATATATCACACCTTTTCCTGAAAACAGGCTATCAAAACTTGACATACAATGGGTGTTTACCCACTGACAGCTCTAAGTCTTTCATTTATTGCAATAGCGAAATAGCAACATATCAAATTTAATTTCCATTGAATTTTTAAATAAATTAATACATTCCACCATTAATACCATATGATCAAATATTTCATTTGAAACACAGTTTATAAAGATTAAGATAGAATCCGGAGAATTTGTCTGCAATCATTTTTGTTAATCCTGGCTCCTAAAAATGAAATTCAATAGCTAAAAATAACCATGACATAAATAATTGACTAGTCAAGAGTAACCTATAGATTTTGATCATTAATTTTATCGAACACAAATTAAGAATTAATCTGCTGCTGATGGCTGAAACGTCTTTGTCCAATGCCTTCATTTACTGCTTCTTATTTGTTTTTGGCTAAACTTTAATGAATTTTTCCGTTGTTTCTTCAATAGTATTATTGTTTCTTAATTGCATTTTCTTCCTTTGTAAGCCCAGATAAGGGTACATTACAGTTAAAAATTTTTAAGACCAGTAAGGAAGAGTCTGTCATTATTATTACTAAACTTTTATTTTTTAAAAATACAGCTCTATATTTAGTACAGGAGGATAAAATAAAAATATTTTAGGCAATTAACAGTTAAGCTTTTCTAGAAGTAGTTACTTATTGGTTTAAATTACAAGGAAATTACCTTATCTGGCCGATTGAATGTCCAACCTTCTTATTAATTTTATTTTAATATATTTATTTTTATTTATCGATGTTAGTTTTTTACAATATCTTTATGTGAGATTGGGTTTAACCATTTTATTATTAATTAAATTTATGTATGATAATATGCCTGTATTTTGTTATAAGAAAGTAATTTAGTTATTTAGCACTTAATAGGTGCTGAATTTCTGAATCAATTTTTTATTTATAAATTATCTATAATATACCAATCATTAGAAGAGTCAACCCTATGCCTCAAGTCTTCCTTCAAACATTACAATTGTAATTTTTTCAATTTCATATTGTAAATATACTGATAAGTCTTAAAATAAATTTATGTGACTGCTCAGATACAAAATAAATTTAAGTTTATTAGATTTATAAAACAAACCATAGAGTTTCTATATAAAAACATATTTATATAAGTTTGTTTTATTTTGCCAATTTTCATATTATTGTTTGTACCTTTTTCTCAATAAATATTTTCTTCTACTTAACTTTTGTTTGTTTTTTTTTGAAATGATGAAAATCACTCTTTCCAGAGTTTATAAAGCTAGCCTGCTTCTATATTGTATTAAATAATTTATTACCAGTAGATTATGCTGTTAATTTTTAAGTTAAGGAACCTCAGCAAGATGATTGTGCCACAGTCAATAAATTACAAGGCTCTCTAAAATAGAGGCTGTGTTCTTTTTCTGTGATAGCTCCCTATATCCTAATAGTGGATCAACCCCATTTTACAAATTATACGACTTTTTATTAAATTGTAGTAAACTTGTTCCTCAAAATTTATAGCTTTAATGTATGTTGAAGCTAACATTGTATTATTATTATTTTTAATACAGTGTGCATTTATATATATATATATATATATATATATATATATATATATATATATATATATATATCGATCCTGTCCAGGGGCCGGAAAAAGTTCTCAGCTTTGGAGTCCAAAGCATATTTCATCTATCATTTATCAACGAAAATTTGATAAGATATTGGGTTAACTTTCATCAATACCTTTAGCATTAAGCTACTAAGGTCTCTATTTAACAATAAATGATCATTTCTCAAACCTTGCTCACAGCGATGGAAGAAGAAGTGATAAAGCAAACTTTGAAACATACAAGATCTACAGCAAAGAGACAGAGAAAAGTATCACCTGATGCCCGACAAGAGGTGTGGCGGGATGGCCACAGGAATGAAAGCTTAATCGCAGTTCGAAGGTCAGATGGCCTCTATTAGAGATAAATGAAGAGAAAACAGTTGGGGGTGTGGTCAAAATAAATAGCACTAATTTGCAAGGATCACATATTTTTTTTAATTTTGCATATTAGTGTTATTTAAGTGAAAGTAAAAAAAATACGATTTTTGACAAAAATAGAAAAATAAATTAATATCGAAAAATCAGATAAAAAATCATTGTGTTTGGGCAAAAGGGTTAAAGTCATAAAAAGTTTTTGTTTTTTTATATCATATTCCTAAAACTAATAATTTACTATAAAGACCAGTCTCTGTTGAAATAACATAGTTTAATCTATTATTCAGGAATCGGGGAAGACATTAAATTGGCGACTGTGACTATTATATTCCTTACTGGGATGAAACTCAGAATTATACCTCAGACAAAAGCTTAATTTATACAACTACTTAATGAAACCAATTAGGGCATATGCCTCACAAATCTATGGCATTGCGAAAGAAATAAAAATACAGAAACTGCAAATATTTCAGTCCAAAACTTTTAGAACAATCACAATAGCCACTTGGTACGTTAGTAACTTAACACTCCACAAAGATTTACGAGGCAAACTGTCAGTGAACATAAACGGACTCACAACAGAATTTAAAAGAAACTTTATGGTCACTCAAATCGCTTCTTTCAAAACATGGCCAAGAAAAACATGAGAGATATATTTGCAGAAGGCTGAAAAGGAGTTGGATGAGAGATCTCTTAGAATAACAAGAAACAGGTCTGAAGAACAGCCACTGGGTTTATCTCTTCCTCATGCCTATCATGCCAGGTTATTGTTTTTAGTTTGTATTACTGTATCCCATTCATTGGTTGTCGGTGAATACTGATAGTTGTGAATCGAAAAATAAAGAGAAAAAAAATTCAGATATAAAGTATACAATAAGACAGCATTTATAATTATTTTTTTAAGCTTGGTGAATCATTTAAGCTTCACATTCGATGTCTTAAGTCCTTTTGCCCCAAAACAAGTAAAATAGTCTTCTAATTTTATTTGAATAATTATTAGAATTTAATTTTTTTTTCTAACTTTTACATTGTTTTTTTTATTTTCTCAAAAACGGCTCTAACGATTTTGATCAAATTCGTCATGCTTAATTAGAATCAAGTATAGATATGACAGTATAAATGTTATCAAAATCGATTAAACGCAGGAGGCACTTTATTTTATAAATTTTGTCTCATTTTTAGAATAATTATTAGAATTTTAAAATTATAGTTTAAATAAAAGTCAATAGATAGCAGCATCTCTCAAGAAAGCTGGAAATTGTAGTTACAAATATGGCCACTAGGTGCCAGCACCATCCAGACATGCCTTAAGCCGAGGAATCCAGCTCGAAAAATTTAATTTTTATTAGGAGAGTAGGAGACTAAAGGAGCTCACTAGCATCTTATGTTTACATTTGTGGTTTAAAACCCTGTCGCAAGATAGCAGCACTAAGCAGACACCACTCCTTGCCTATCAGTTGAGCTCCTACTACCTCCTACTTTCCTAATACAAAATAATATTTTTCGAGCTGGATTCCTTTTATCAAAGCATGTCTGGATGGTGCTGGCACCTAGTGGGAATATTTAAAACTACTATTTCCAGCTTTCTTGATGGGTTCTGCTATCTATTGAGAGTTTTTGTAAGTTACCAAATTACATGACCTTGTATTGATAATAATTCACCAAGTAGTTTTTTGCTGTTGCTTACCTGATTAATATATCCTGAATTATCGATGTTTTATCTATATTATAAAGCTAATACAATAGTTCCTTGAACCTTTCTGTTCACTGTCTGGCTGTTTGGTTTGTTTCAACTTGAATGTTTTTCTGGTTTGTTGAAATCCAATTATCTTGGTGTTTCCATCCTTCTCCATTGGCGGATCCAGGGGAGGGGCTGTAGGGGCTCCAGCCCCTCCCTTTGGAAAATTTTACGTCATTTAAAGATAGAATTTGACTTTCCTTAATGAAAGAAAGCAAGTTAAAGAACAAATAATGTGCAGAACAAGTAGAATTTTAGTTGTGGGAAAGGAACACAAAGGTAAAAAATCTGGTGCGTGCGCGCAACACACAACTTTCACTTACCAACTTACTTAGATTAGAAATTAATGCGTTTTGTTAATTGCCACTTCTCAAATGAACAGAACGGCTTTAATTATGATCAATGGTCTGGCACTAAAGGCGTACTCCGCATGCGTGGGATCAACGAGTTTTATGAGTTGACTGAATATATTTTTTTTTTTCTCATCTTTATGTTTTCTTTATTTTTATCGTATCTCATATTTAGCTATTTCTAATTTTTAGGCGTAACGAGAGACAGTTAATTTCTCCATATAAACAAAAACAAAGGTACTTTATGGCAAACAAACAAAAAAGGCCCCCAACCCCCCCCCCCCAAAAAAAAGCCCCCTCAGAACATTTTAATAATGATAAAGCTTAGGTACCTGATATTAAAGAAAACCTAATTTTCATTTTACATGACGAATTTGATAAAAATCGTTAAAGCCGTTTTTGAGATCTTCGAAAAAAGGTATAAGTTGGAAAAAAAATTATGAAATAAAGTGCCCGCTCCGGTTGATCAATTTTGATGTAATGTTGGCTATCGCATCTTTGGCATATACATACATCAAATACCCAGTTTGATCAAAATCGTTAAAACCGTTTTTGGAGTAAATAAAAAAAACTTGTGAAAATGATACAAAATTTATTCTGTAAAGTCCCCCCACCGGTTGATCAATTTTGATGTAATGTTGGCTATCGCATCTTTAGCATATACATACATCAAATACCCATTTTGATCAAAATCGTTAAAACCGTTTTTGAGGAAATAAAAAAAACACGTAAAAATGATACAAAATTTATTCAGTAAAGTCCCCCCTCCGGTTGATCAATTTTGATGAAATTTTTACAGTCATATCTCGGGCATATTAATGCATCAAATACTCAGTTTAATCAAAATCGTTAGAGCCGTTTTTGAGAAAATCGAAAAAAACGTAAAAAGTTATTAAATAAAGTACCCCCTCCCTTTGAACAATTTTGATGAAATTTTTGCTGTCACATCGCGGGCATATGCATACACTAAATACCCAATTTCAGGTTCGCACGGTTTATAGTTTTTGAGCTAGTCTGTTCACACACACACACACAGACACACACACACACACACACACACACACACACACACACACACACACACACACACACACACACACACACACACACACACACACACACACACACACACACACACACACACACACACACACACACACACACACACACACACACACACCATTTCGCGGGACTTGGTTATTTGGACTCAGGGGACCCCAAAACGTGTATTTCCGTTGAAAACCGGAAGTCGAAATTTTTCACGATCGCAATACTTCCACTTACTATATATTTCATATATAGGTAAGTGAAAGTAAAAAGCTAATTTGCAGATCCAAATGAAGGGCTGTGGGGCTGCAGCCCCCCCTTAGGACTGCAGCCCCCCCCCCCTTTCCGATCGGCTGGATCCGCCCATGTCCTTCTCACATCATCCATGATGCAGTTCCAGCAACATTAGATGTTTTCATAAAAGATTTATTGGTAATATTAATCAGTCTACCAATTACCAAGAAAAATATTAATATTAATATTATCTATCAATAAATAATAAACCTAGGGGCCACCTATGGTGAAGTGGGTAGCATAGGAACTAATATTAATAATATTGAAGGTCGCGGGTTCATGTCCTGAGGTGGCCCTAGGATTTTTTAATGGGAGTAAAAATTCCTTGTCTATGCCGTCCCTCGGATAGGTCGTAAAATGGAGGTCCCGAGCCTGTCAGGTACTCGCTTATGATCCCTATCCTAATTATACCTGGATAGGAAAAATTTAGGACTCCCATTGTAGCATCATCCGATTAGCCTTAGTATCATAAAGTGATATTAAAACAAACAAAGAAAAAAGATTATTAAAGACGGGATTAAGATCAATCTTTCCGTTATTTAAGCAACTTACTAGACATTATTATGACGAAATATGTTGTTCAATCTCTTTCAAACAATATTTAGAGATTTTTTGTTTAATGTACGAGTATGTTTCGACATCACTTGTTAAAACAAACAAACAAATAATAAAACTGTACCACTACAACCTGTGAAGGGTCTTGGGTCCAGTACTGTGTAAGGATGTACTATTTCTTGCTCAGGGATCATACAAGGTGCTTTGACCGTGATCACGCTCAACTGCCAGGTTTTCCCCCTTAATTTGACAACTGAGAGTAACAACTTCATTTGCTTCATTGCTTTGGTTAGGAGGGTCTTTTGACCCCAGAGATGATCTGCGACAGAAATCAAAGGTATCTTACTAAACCATCTTTAAACTCGGGACCTTGAGCACAGCAATTCAATGCCTTACTATTGAGTGAACATGCGACCTATAACCTAATGATCAGTAAGTTTAATTTTTATCTTCTTAAGTTTATTCAGAGTGCATAGGATGAGGTTTATTCTCACCACAAAATAAATTTCAACATTGCATAGGCCAGTTATAACCTCTTAATATTAGGATTCCAATAAAACTGAATTTCCTCTTTAAGGTGTTCTTAAGCATCCTTCAAATTATATAAGCTATTTAACTTAAGTAAAAATACTTCAAAGGATTTCAATCCCAGGACATGAAGAGTTATGATTGTATAGACTTGGAACTCTACATAGGCACATAATGTACAATAAGCAGTACCCTACCCCCATCTTGGGCCCCACTGTCTCTCCCCTAGTTATCACCATGATTATATAACCCCATAATGATAATGGGGGCTTGGATATTTGAAAGCTGCAGTCTTCATAGTCATTGAAATAATAATGGTCAGAGGTTTATATGTTTCACTACCTCACTTATCCTTGTGGTGGTACCTTCTTTTTGCACAAGGACATAATGACCTTCCTGAATGTAAGATCAGTTGACCAAATCTTTTTTTTCCTTTTTTTTTTTTCAATTCACAACTATCAGTGATAGTTCAATTCAATTCATTCCCGCAATACCTGGTCCAGGCCCTCAGGTATATGTATACCAGCCCACCGAAAGTCAGCATTCGAAAGATCTTTCATATTCAGGTCCTCATCCGTATGGAATTCTATTTCTCCTTTTATTCGTCATTCCAACACCCTCCCTACCTTCAAATCCCACCTGTACAATCACTTCCTATCAATCCAGTTTCCCGAAAAATTGTAAACAGAAACTTCCAATTCGGAATCCAAATTTTTAAATTTTAATTATTTTTCAATTTAAGCTCTGGTCACTTTATTTAGAGTTATGTACATACGTGCAAATTTAAGTAGTGCAATGCCAGTTATGTTTGCCAATTATTTTTATGTATTATTATGTTTAATCTTAGCACAAAAAGTTTTCTTTATAATTTATGTTTATATTATTCTTCCAATTTGTTTTATTTTAATCTTAATCTAAGGCTCTTAAGCCCGTAAAATGTATAATATAATTTTGTTCCGAAGGGACTTGTCCCGGAACAATCTAATAAAGAATTTATTTATTTATCAGTAATTACCCACAACTAGCGAATGGGATAACAGTGAAACAAACTGAAAAACAATAAGATGGCTTGGTAGACATGAGGAAGAGATCAACCCAGTGGCTATTCTTCGAACCTGTTTTTTCTTCTTTTGTTATTCTAGCAAATCTCTCATCCAGCTCCTTTTAAGCCTTCTGCGGATATTACCCGGCATGTTTTTCTTGGCCATGTCTTGTATGAAGTTATTTGGGTGACCATTAAGTTTGTTGTAAAATCTTTTGTATTGAGTCAGTATGTGAAGTTGACCAAATCAACCTGCTCTTTTATGTACAAATAACAAGTTGGTTCTAGTCAACATTCAATACTTTAGCTAATATAGACTCCAACCAATTCTGTAAAATGTTTTGCTATTTAAAAGTTGTATTATACTAACTCTATTACTTTTTATTTTATTTTAGTAATAGTGGGTGTCTAAGCCTGTATCTCAAACGTTAATCAGACAGTTCCAAAGTAAAATATTGAAGGCCTTAAATCAGAATCGACTCAAGAGTGATTTTGTAAAAGTCATCAAAGACAAGCCCTATGAAGTAGAGAAATATGAAACTAATACTAATAGATGGGATGAATGTTGCAAATTAATAAAGCAGGTAGCAGAGGACTTCCTTGGAGATCAGATGAAAAACTCCAGAGCCCAGTGTTTAGACGAAGAGTGTAAAACTGCTACCAAATAGAAGAATGTGGGGTATAAAAGAATGCTGTAGAGAAGTACTAGAGCCTTTCTCGATCAGTAAAGCCAACTGAGGAGAGAAGAAAAAAGTCTACATCAAAACAAGAAGAGGAAAAGGGTGAATGTTAAAAGAATATTGATGGGAAGCCTTACATATGATAATCAAAATAGAAAATTCAGCCAGAAATTTAATTTGGGCAGGAAACCCTTCAAGCTGAAGAGCTTGGAAAGCCATGAGAAGATACTGAATTTAACTATTAGGTATTTAATTATTAGGTACACCACCTAATGAACTGAACATACTTCCAATTGAATAAAAATAAGTCCTCATCATGGGAAAAGTTTAGTGTATCCCTTTGCAATGGCATTTAAGCCTTTTCAACAGAACATATCCATATATAGTCATAGTAAGGAGTCTGGTGCAATATACCGAATTTTTATTCTTTTACTAATACCCTTGTTAGACAAACTTTGGAAATTAAATGTATTTACCATTTGGAATCATATATAGTACATCTTGATTCAAAAAGAAGTAAATGACTAATCTAAAATTATCCTAAAAGCTGATAAAACATTAAAAAGAATGTTCATTGTATTGAGTATATTATTCAATTGATTAATTAAAACCAAGTGATATATTGTAGAGTAAGGTGGGATTTACAAAAAGAACAAAAACAATACTCAAATATCAAATGTATTAACTAACAGTTCAAAAAGGGGGTGTAATTTGTTGAAACTAAACCCATTGCTTACACTCCAAGGCCATGCAATATTTATTTTTTTATTTAATTAATTTTGTTTTTTTAATTATTTTTATTTTTGTTATTAAATGAATTTAAAAAAAAAAAAAATTAAAAATCACTTTGCCTATTTATTCCAATGGAAGTAAGATAATAAATTTGATGACAGATTCCAAATCATCAATAATATTTTTGAATAATGAATAAGAATTCTTTGATTAAAATTATTGAAATTCTTGTGTCTAAAAGAATTAAGTTTTTTCCAATTAATTATAAAAAATTAATATAACAAACAAGGGCTTCTGCAGGATATCGTCTAGGGGGGCAGGATGATAAAGTTTCCGTCTAGGGGGGTCACACTGGTAATGTCTGCCCCCCCCCCCCCTCCCGGCGGACGCCCATGATAAGAAATAATTTTGTTGTACAGTAACAGAATATCAAATGACAAAAGTGTCTACTGGATTGGTTGTTGTTTTGCAATGGAGTAATTGTTAAATTATTGTGTTATTCAAACATATTACACAGTGACATTAAAAAATACCGAAATAAAAAAAAAATAAAAAACTTGCCTTTAATATACAGTGATTAAAAACTTTTTGATCTATGAGATTGAAAATTTCTGGATAATAATAACGGGATAGTGTAATTGGACTGTGGAAGTCCAAGAAAAAAACCAGTCAAGTCAAATCCTGAAGTTAGGAGGTTTCATTTCCCCGCACGTGTTATCCCTGCAGTTCAAAATAGTCAACGTATGAATTTCAATTTTTTTCATCTTAAGGACCTTAAGTGACTATTAAGATTTGTTTTTGGATCTTGCAATGGGTGACGAAGTGGCTGATGATGTTTTAAAGCGTGTTCGGGAAAACAATCATGCTGAGAGAATTAAAAGAAGGAAGGAAATGTACAGCAAGCAGAGGAAGTTGGTTGCTCAGTTAAGTCGTAGTGAATTAACAAAGGAATTTAGTGAAGAAGAAGTAATTAATGCTGCTAGGATGATTTGTAGTGGCCCTAGTGATTCTAGAGAAAAGTCTTTGACTATTTTAAAAAATGCCTTCATCCTGGACCAATGTCATATGGTGTCATTCATGAAGGTTGAAGGTGCTTTACATGCTCTTGTTGGATATTTGATGAGTAAGTATAATTATGTTTGAATTCATCTTCTAATTTACATACATAATTTAGCTATTTTTCATTATGCGTTCCAGGTAAAAATCCCGTGGAACAATTGTTAGCAGCTGAGTGCTGCAGTAATCTGTCAATGGGTGATTCTAAAACATGTTTTAAGCTTGCCAAAGCTGCCACACCATACCTTAGTACAATATTGCAAGGCTTGAACCACAACCTAATGGTGAGCAAGCTTCTTGCAGTTTTAATTGTAGGAAATTAATAAAATAATGTCGCTAAATTTTGTTTTAATTGAAATATTTTCCTTTACAGAATGTATGTATAATTACATTATTTAATTTGAGTGGGAGTGGAGAAAAAACATGCGAACTTTTGTATTCACAAGGGATTTTAAAAGTCTTGGAAAAAACAATGGCTATACCTGAGCTTCGAGAAAACACTATAAAAACTTTGATTTCATTTAGCAAAAATGGATCAAGCTACATCACGTAAGTATTCATTTATAAAAAATTGTCGAGTTTTTTGTCTTATACAAAGAATATGAATTAACTATGTACAAATTTTGATCTTTTCTCTTTTTTAATAAAAGAATTAAAAAAGTACAAATTAATTATTTAAAAATAAAAAATGACTCATTTTCATCACATTTTTAAAATTTGTCTTACTTTTGTCCTTTATGGTTTGTGTATTGTGCTTTATAAGGAATGGGTCATTCGTTTCTTTTTTTAGTTTTAATTTAGTGCATTTTTATCATATTTAGAAGACTATGGATAAAATCCTGCAACTTTCCTGAGTGTATTAGAAAGTTGAGTAAGATGATGATTCTCTGCCTGTCATCGATGTTAGTTCTTTCCTACTACTATAAGTTGTTACCCTTTAAAACCAAATTTCTTTTGTACGGTTTCTAAGGATTTAAAATTTATTTCTCGCTAAGGCAGCTATTGTTTGAATATAATTGTTATAAGTACTCAGTAACAAGAACAAGAACAGGCGGATATAACAAGACCGGTGGGGTTCTTTGATATTTAGGAAGGGCTCAATTGAGAAAGATAGTTTCACAAAAAAGAACTGCAGGATGATATTGCAAACTGGCTTAAAATTAAATGGTTAAGAATTTAAGCTATCATTATGCTACTATGTAAAAATTGTAAATTGCGTTAGCATTTGACTGATTTGCACAAATTTAACACTCTTTTAGTCTGAGAAAAATTCATAGCAGAGTAAGTGGTAGACAGAGCCAGGGAAAAATGGCTAACGAAAAATAAACTAAGGAATCGTGTAGGAATAAAAAAATCTTAGAAAAAATCATGCAATAGTAGAATAATGTTGCAAAAACTTATGATGTTTGATAAAAATAAATCGTTGCTACTACCTTGTATTTTGTTTTGCCTCTCATTACATTTATTCTTAAGGTAATCTTTTTTTCTATTGCTGTTGGGGGAGTGGGGCAGGACCTGCTGGATTTACACGATAATTTAAGGGAGCCTTTACTGCTAGACACCCTGCCTTATCATTAATTGTTGCTGTTTATTAATAATAATCAATGCTTGGGCTTTAGAGCAATACTTAAATAAAACAAATAAAAATGAGAAAATTGGAATGATTATTAATACCCTGAAAAGCAAAGTCCTTTAAGTAGACAAAGCCTAAGAAGTCCATATTGTTTGTGGTGAAGAGGAGATAGAGGTGGTGACTGAATTCATATATATAGGTCACATATGTAGATAGGTCACATATATAGGTAGATCAACAGATCTAGCAAAATTGATTCTGAAATCCCAAGTAGAATATCGAAGCCAAATTTGGCGTATTTTCAGATCTGTAATTCTTTCAATGAATGAAAAGTGGTAGGACGAAATCTTAAGCCTCGCCTTTCAAACATCTTTTCCTACCTGTCCTTCTCTATAGAGCGGAGAGGTGGGATCCTGAATGAAAGGATGTGAAGCTGTATTACAGCACCACAGATAATATTCCTCAGAAGAATTGCAAGAAATGGATTGTGTTATGGGTTGTGTGTTATGGATTGTGTCTGCAATGACAGAACCAGGGAAGAGCAGTGATGAAAAAGACTGCTGAGGTGATATGGACATGCTTGCCTCATCAAAGAGACTCGATATAAACCATGAAGGTGGGACCTTTGGGAAAGAGACGAGGGGCCAAATACCTCCTATATCAGCTACTTTTTTTTTTTTCTCTTGGTCCTCCCCTTCCTCGCCTGTTAGGCTATACAGGGTTTCCTGGACCAGGGGAGAAGATGGGGGATTGATGCCGAGTATTATTAAATTTCCCCTGGCTCCGGGTTTTGAACTTGCTATGTTTCGGTTCTCAATCATACTTTGCCATGGGCAACGCGTATTTTCTGACGCGTTTGCCCACTTGGCCATCCCGCCACCCCCTATATCAGCTACATGGAACGAATAGGGAGAGTTAGAAGGAAGATAATGAAAGAAATGAGGTATTTTGCCAGGGACAGAGACATATGGTCCAAATGGTTGGAAGTACCCCCCACGCTGAAAGGCAAATAGGCTAAAGGAAATAAAGATAAATCATTAGAAAAACTTCTACTGCTAAACATATAAAAAATAAAGATGGAACATTCTAGATATAGAATGCAAGGCCTCAAAGTCTCGTATTATTTCAATAATTCACTTAATCATGCAGATTACATGCCAAATTTTCGCCTATTCAGGCATCTTCAGGGCTACTAGATGGAACATTCTAATTAACATAAGTAAAAATACTAGTAGTGTCATACATACATATATATTTATGTACAAACATAGTAGAAGTATTTATTTTATGTTTTGAGAAACTGGATGGATAGGATGGATATTTTGTGATTTTTTTTTTTTATTATTAATATTTTTGTTAACAGGGAAGCTGAAGTAAAAGATTTATTGAATTTCATACTTCCTCACTTTGAATATTTAGATAAAGTACAATGGCTGGTTTACCTATTCTCATCTCTTCCTTATGTGATTCCTATTCTCATTCAGAATGATATCCCTACGAGAGTAATGAGATTACTGAGCTCTCTCCGACGCATTCGTAGTGACAACATTATATCGGTTACAGCTTTGGTAAGAAATTAATTGTTTTATACTAAATTATGTTTAGTCTTTTGCTTAACATATATTCTTATTCTATCATAGTTATAAATAATAATAACTCCAAACTTACCTTTGCAGATTTAAAAGTATTCTTATAAGATATGCAGTTAATAATATCTTTTCATATCAACTTTCATTGGTAGTTTTTTAACCCTCTTTTGCTCTTCAACCTTGCTGTTTATCCATGACAAGATTAAGTATGGATTTTGGATGATTTTATATTGGCATTAGATTGTTACATGTATAATAATTAGAGCTACAAGCTTATAATAATGATAATAATAAAAAAGGAAAATTCAAACCTCTTTTTAAAGTAATCATTATATAACACAATGAAACAAAATCCTTATACCATGGTTTAGAAATTTCGTTACAAGTTTATACTATCTCATTTGTTCTCTGATGGCTTAGCAAGAGGATGAATTCGTCTTCATTACCTGTTATACTGAAAGTGCTCTTATTTTTTTTAATAGTGATGAATACTTTGTTGAATAAAAAAATTAAAGCCTAGTTAAATTAATATTAATTTTTTTGTAACATTAAAATTCACGCACATTTCTCAGTAAATTAATCACTCCAGCTATAATAAACTGTCACTAAACACATGACTACTATGGTTTAGTAATAATATATTTTTTTTAAATATTGTTTCTCATAAATTATTGTAAATTGCAAGACTATTAATATCAATGTTGCTTGGTGAGATGTTAACTTTACTAAGACAGTCTAGTAAGGTAAACATTTAGTTATATCTGTGCGAAATCATAACTCGAAGGCTAGATGTACATTATTATCGATAAAAATTGGATCCAAAAATAGTGGGGTAGGTGCCTAGTTTAAAGGTGTCTAGCTATAAAAGTATTTTGTAGCTTTGTTGGAACTTGGATTTGAGAGTGTGCTATACCCTGTTCCGAACAACCCAATATTACCATTTAGTTACTTACTAATATTTTTGAATTATTCACCCGGACCAAAAGTAGATCTTGCCCATATATCTGTTTGTTATTGTTCTTCTTTCTAGGAATAACTATAATTTTTAAAATCTGTATCAATTTTTACTGTTACTGAAATTCTCTTCAGAAATTAAGAAATTAGAAGCAAGCTGATGTATCCTGGTCACAGTTACTCTCTGACTAGACACTGACTCTCCGTTTTTGTTTTATGATACAAAATTTACATTGATTTTATTCTAGGTTCATGTGCATGTTGGCTTGTTAAATAAAATCAGGATACTTTCCAGGACATATACAAACTGATATCCATTATGTTTATAAAATGGGGGCCACCCTGAATAGAGCCAAATAATCCAAATCCAGAAGATGTACTTCCGAAGTACAAGGTATGTTTCTGTTACTTCCAAAGAAGTAACAAAAACATAAAATTTCATGTGCCATAGTTAAGTAACTAAATTAAGAGCAATAAATAACAAGAAAACAGAGAGTAGGTCGCAGTAACAGTTTGTGTCCTGAAAAGTAATAAGAACCAAAATCAGCTATTTATATAGAATATGGAATCAGTAAGAAATTATCTTGCAATACTGAAGTTGATTTATCTATTTTAGGATTTTTTACAATATGAAATTTTATTGATTATGTATCAATAAATTATTTCAGGTGCGAATCCTGGGAAACTTGAGTGCAGATTCAGAGGGAATTACAGCATGTCTGATGATTAAAAGATGGGATGCAACCTGTACAATCTTTAGGTTTTTTGTTTCTTCAAAGTATCGGCATCTTAGCAAAGAAATATATTGGAGTCTGGGTAATATTCTTCAGCATACAAACCCCAATGTCCAGAAGGATTTGGCAACTGTAGATTTTTCATGGCTTGGACAGCGAATTTCGTTTCCAAGTACTTAACTCTGGATTATGTTCAGTGTAGGATATTACTTAGATCAGGGGTCATCAACTTTTAAATACCTCTCCATATTTGTTCATTCTAGTCTGTGTTAGAGCTTCATTATTCTTCATGAGTTTTCTTATTTTATTTCTTATTTTAAGGATAAACTGGTTAAATTTCCCTTTTCGCCTTGAAAATTTGGTTGGTAGGAACTTGTTTGATGACCCCTGCATTCAATAAAAAATTTTAAAATATGTTACGTCAAAATACAGATTTTTCTTTTATTTAAGTTAACTATCTTAGCAAGGGACACCTTTCATTTTTATTATTTACATAGCAAGTTTTGTTACAACAAATAATTTTGTTTCTGTTAGTAGAAGTATTTATTTTTAATTTTAACTAATGTTTCATATGACTTTGTAAATTTTTATAAGTGGAAGGGATCCAAATAAAGAGTTTAAATTTATAAATCTTAATTTTTATTCAAATATTTACAGTTTCTTCAATAAAATAAATAGTAATGTACATAATTTTGTATAAAATTTATTAATAAGGTCACTAATTATTTATAAACTAGTTTTAATATTGTATCATCCGTATGTATATATTTACATTGTACATTTTTGCTCTTATATAATTTACAGTTATTGAATGCAAACAAACATGTTGAGGCAGTTTTAACAGTACCATTAGTAATGTGCCATAAATGGGTCAGATTTTTTTTACCATTTCTAATTTATCACAGTTACAAACAAAATGTAACAAACAAATAAAACATTTTTAAAATTAACATTGGTCTTTTAGTATAGACATTTTTTTTCCCTTTTAGTTAGCATTCATGACTGCCTATGCTGGTAGTCTATATTGTGCGAAAACCAATTGTTTCATTTCATATTTGTGGCTTTAGTATTACCACCGATATTTAAAAATACTAACCACTTTATAAGTAACATATCAATTAATTAGATATTTTATAATTCTTAATTCAACTGACCATTTTCAGTGATGTTATTTTTTTCTTTCATGTTTTTTTGGCTAATGCATAAGAGTGAGAATTTCTTAATTTTAATCCTTTAGACAGTGTACCTTCAAGACACGTAGATTGTAGAAATTCAAAATATAAATATTCCATGGCAAGTCCTATCGAACTGTTAGTACGTTTTAGACATTTGTAAAACTCGTAATCACATTCACAGTGTGACCTGTAAAGAAAAAGAAAAAATTGTTTTTATTTATCAGGTGTTTTGTTGTAATTTTATGTTTAGTTAATTAGATTAGACAGTTAATTAGATGTTAATTTGAAATTGAAGGCTGTACTGATGAATTTATTAATGTGAATATGTAAAATGAAATTACTATTTATGTTGTGCATAAGTGAATTTTTTTTTATGTTGTATTATGTATTAGTGTTGAATATTGTGTGTAAATTATATTAGTTTTCAAGTGGTATTATGAAATAATAAGTATTTAAAAAAAAGAAGTCAATTATTGTGTTTTTAATATAAATATTAATGTTGTGTTAGTCTGTTTATGTTTTATGATATTATCACTTCAGTAATCTATCAACCATCAGCCATGCTGTAAATGTTTCTTAGATTAAATTCAGGATCTGAAATGTTTATAAGATTCTAAACCCCTTAACTATGCTTAGAACAGAAGATGGCATTTTCAACCTTTTTGGTGGAGATTGTCCCTATGTCTTGTAATGTTTATTTGTTATGATTTCATGATGGGTGTAATTTTTTTTCAATAAAGGAATGATAATAAATTTGATCTGTTATTCATATAGCACAAATGTTGATATGTAAAAAGGAAAAATAAAAGTGTATATAAACTGCCGCCATGAACTATTAGGAACTTCCTCCAAAGAAGAATGTCATTTTTATTCTGGGAATAGTCACCTAAGAATGTTAAAACATGAACAGATCCAGAGCCGTTTGTCTGGCTATTTGAAAAAAAAAAGTGTGTATGAAGATTAATAATGAAAAAATAAAAGCAATCGTTATTGCTGTTAGTGGGTGCAGACTTTGTTCAGTTATGTTTTTGTGACTAGCTGACATGATACGACATTGTTCTGTCAATATTACAAAAAAATTTTTTGTGATCGTTTAAGAACTTTGTTTCAAGGTTGTATCATAGAGAAAAACTTAAATCTAAGAAATCATAGGTTACATCCATAATTATGGCACCATATTTTCAAAGGGTGTGGAGGAGCAAATCCTTTACTTCGAGCCCACCCCTTAATATGGATTTAATTTAATCCAAGACTCCCTTTAATATGGATTTTTTTTAAAAAGTAATTATAACAGAATTACTTTTAAGGTTCATGAAACTTAATGTTCCATGTTAAACTAATGATCTAAATTTATTGTTTGCTAAGATTATTTAAAATTTGAGCCCCACAAAACCTTCAAGTTCACGCAAGAGAACCACAGATTAAAGTAATAATTAAATTCCTTTAACTGTTAAAAAAAACTAATTTGCTATAAAACAGGGTACATGTAAAAAAAGAAAAAATAGGGCTGTAACATAGTTAATAATGGTCAGATTCCATTGATTTTCTTTTCTTTTTGTAGGAAATAAAAAAGCTCAAGCTTTCAACTTATCTGATTGACATAAAACTGATATTTTTCGAGGTATGTGTGAATATCTCATTGTAAATACTTTCTGGGCAACTTTTCAATTTTCGTTTCCATATAAACCATATTCGGACTATCAGGAACACATTAAAAGGAAAAATAGCCAAATCTGTCATGTTCTCACGTGATGCGGATATCATGAACATCATTTTATTTTTTATTATATAGATAACAAAAAAAAGTTCTACTCAAACACTATACATCTTGCCTACTAACATTTATTTCAATATCACAAATTTTACCTACACTGAATATCCTTTGTTTGTAATCCCATATTTGGGACTAGTGCTCCGAACCTTTATTGGACAAAGGTCATGCTTTCTACAGCACCTATCACTCTTTTCTGTTCCAAGATCGTAATAGCTGCTGGCAATATCACCATTTCCACACCACCGAGTGCCTGTAACAACCTGCAATTAGATATGATATATTCTAAAAAAAAAGTATATTTTATTTATGAATCAATGAAAGCTATACTAAAAATGCTGCTGTATCAATAGTTTAGATCATTATTTATGCAAATATTTGGTTTATAAATTAACTTCTAGATAATTTATTTATTCTCATAAATACTACTTATTCTGAGGCAAATTTTACATTAATTATTAGATTATTTAGAAAGTATAATGATTTGTAATTGTTAAATTTTTCCATGGTATGACTTATATAAAAGTTAAAATTTAGATACTTTGGATTATTTAATTTTTTTCAAATGTTCGTTGGAACACTTACATTCTCTGTGCTCAAAAAATCTAATTTATAAATATTGGTAAAAATAAGTTTTTTTTGTAATTTCAGGTTCCAAACATTAAGTAAAACACTTCTACACTACATTTTATGTTGGATTACTAATTTTATTATTTTAAATATTTAATTAAAAATTCCTTACATAGTATAGGTAGAAAGGCATTAAAGGTAGGACAGGTTCAAGGATATGATTGGAAAAGGATTCTCTGATTGAGTGCATCTTCTTCTTCAAATCTAAAAAGAAAACTGTAGGAGATTAGATTACTTCTCACACATTTTTTTAAAAAAATCATAGATTTTAACAGTGAAGGAGCGGAGGAGTATATTTAATCTATTTAGCTATTGCTAATAAATTATCAAATTTTTATCACACATGCACGATTTGATTTACTGTTACTTAAGAGATTTCATTTTTAATGAGGGCCAGTAAAGGGTTTTTGGTCGTGCTGATTCTGAATTGGATATCAGATTTTTGATTGTGCATACGTGATCCGATTTGCCATTGCATTTTAATTTTTTGTTATATGAGTCATTGATTCGGTTTTCAACAGAGAATTCAAATTCCATATCGGATTTTAGTTCAGACATGCACATTTAGAATTAATGACAAATAAAATTTAACTCAATATAACATTTGATTAATTTAAACTTTTAGGATTTCATGGATATGAGGTAATGATGAAATCGACATGAAATCAAAGTTCAATAAATCGATATATGTTAGCTCCTCCTATAGTTGGAATTATTAGATAAATTGCATCAGTATAACTCAATTCAGTATAATTCTCTCTCTCTCTCTCTCTCTCTCTCTCTCTCTCTCTCTCTCTATCTCTATGTATATATATATATATATATATATATATATATATATATATATATATATATTTAATGACTTAAATAGATGACTTTGTCATCAGGCCAGTGACTTTTTCGAACATTTTCTGATACATCAAGATATTTCATGATTTAATTGGCCATCCACTATGATACTCATCAAACAAACTATTTATCGGAAAATATATTATATTTATTGCTATCGGAGCATATTAATCAATGAACTGTCTGCATACTATTATTTTATATATTAAAGAGCCTTTTATACTATATATATATCATATTAAAAGACTCTAAGATTGAAATCATCTTAAAAGACTCTAAGATTGAAATCATCAATACCTCAGTCTCCTATCAAAAAAACGGGTAGTGAACTGATGAATGGGGCACAAATTTGAGGATATAGTTAAGAATAATGGTTTTACCATTTTTTTTTGTGGATAGAATAATTGATACACCAAACCTCATGTATCCCTATAAATATCAAAATGAAAAACAGCAAATTAAGGAAATAATGAATTTACCAAAAATAATGAATATATATATTCAATTGACGAACTATATTTGCACACACACCATAAATATGCCTTTTCCAATGTTACTGTCAAGCGAAGCTGATATCTGTAGCTAACTTCACTCCAAAACCTCAAAATTGAAAATCAGTTTCAAAAAAGTGAACAAAAATGTTATAATTTTTTTGAGAATAGCTACAATTTGATTCCATGGTAGTCTATGAAAAAAACAGAAATCAACATCTTATACTTTGTAATGATAAAGTTTTAAAATTGATTGGAAATATTTTGTATTAATTATGTCATGAGAATTTTGTGTGATGACTTTATAAAAAAATAATACTAAAAGCGGTTAGAGAGGTAAAAGGAATTTAATTCTTCTTTAACATAATGAAAAATTGAATAAAAAGGCCTACTCTATTGACTGATGAAATAACATTGCAAAACTTTCGTAGAATCACCCATTTATTTCTTACATAATCCACAAAGCAGAATCAATTATTATGTCTTGCGTTTTATATTAATGCTCACACAAATACACAGACATATATAATTTTTTTTTGCAAAGTTTTTCTAAGTAGCAACAATTCAAACACTGATTCTATAATTAATTTTCTATAAAAGTTCCCCCAGGTTTAGTAAACGCTAGGATACAAGTTTTTGCCTTTCCCCTTCATAGCAAGTAGAGTATTGTGCATAGGCCACATGAGGCCACTGTTTGGCCCCTTATTATAGTCGCTATGTGTCTTCATGATTCTTCAAAAGTATGTCCATAAGTGACTAATCCTATGAATATAATAATTTCAATTATCTTGGAGGTGTTGTAAGTTCTGTGATTATCTACAAAGTTTTTCTTTGTGGAGGGGGATTGTATCATGTTATCCTTATAAAATGAAGGTTAACTTAAATTGAGTTTTTTATGATTTAAAATGTATATAATATGAATATAATTTAATTTTTTTATATAAAAAAAATGAATAATTAAATTTTACTTTTAATATAAAAGAAAGTAGGTTAGAGGCTCTTTTTTGATTAACCTATGAACAAATATAAAATTGAAATGGTAAAAAATATTTTACCTGGCAAAACTCCATTAAGTATACTGCCAGTGGCATCTGCTAATGGATGATGAGTAGTTGTCGCTGGTTTTATCAAAGGTTTGATTGGAGGGAGTTCATCACATCTGTTCATCAAATCTAACATTGATGGAAACCTTATTTTGTATGCTTTGGCAATAGCTGTTAGATTTTTCAATAGTTCTTTTTGTAATGAGGATTCACTAAAAAAAAAAAAAAAAAAAAAAAAAAAAAAAAAAAACTCATTGATTTATAAAGAAATATTTGAAAAAAGAACAAGAAATTTTACTAAAATAACTTTGATTGTGATTAGTTTTGTTTTTAATTGCAGTAAAATGCAGAATCATACCTATAGCATATTAATTTAATTTCCTGCCATTTATTTATTCAACAGCCTAATACTAACCCAAGCTTGGGTTTTCGCAGCAGTAGGGTGTTATGCATGAATGCGTGACAGCACACTATTGCAAGTAGAACAGTTTCTTAGATTAGAGGGTGACCTCCACCTTCTGGCAGCTTTCCTGGATCTGTTATTCTTCCCCAAATTCCTAGGAAATGTGGGCTGAACCTATCGCCATCTTCCACCCATTAATAAAGTTCACGAGTCAGGAAGTTCTTTTCACTGACTTGTGGAAGAAACTCTTTCTCAGTGAGGATGTAAATTCTTGTGATTCTCAGCAATGTCATCCTTAATCCTTAATAAAATGCAGTGCAGGAAAGGACCTCATGCTGAATAGTATCTGGATCAACATGGGGCATTGAGAATATGTCGTGGCCATGTCTATGTAGATGGGCTCGAAAACATAGAGGTATATGTAATATTAATCCTGTCCCAATTGTGAAAGCCAATAAATCTGGACGACACATTTTGCCAATAGCAAAGATTTTAAATATATCAATTAAAATGTAATTCGGCAATAAAGTTAGAATATGGGATATTTTTTTTTTAATAAGTATTTCCTCCCGATCTGAATGAAAGATTTAAAACATTCATCTGCTACAAATAAAAAATAACAGGGGTGAGGGGAGGGGAATGCTTAAAACATGGGGCAGGGGAGGGTTGCTGCCCCTCCTAGAAAATATGAGAAACAAAGGCTACACAATTAATAAATCCCTATTCATTTATTATATTTATTATGTATTATATAAAAACATATTTTCATTTTCAATTACTAATAAGTTTTATTTGAATAATTAATTGAGCATTACATAGTCAGAATTATTCTTAAATAAATATATATTTTTTAATACTGGAAAAACTAAAACATCAATAAACTTTAGGATCACCTGTATTGATTCCCATTCACAATATATCGTCTAAAACGTTCTAAAACTCGAGGATTCAGTGGCGTACCTGCATCATAGGGCCGGGGTCAGATATATTTCCGGTTTATTTATGTGATTACCATTTCACATTATATATTATTCAGATATATCGTATACATTTTTATTAGTATCTGCCTGTTATTCATTGCAAGTATATTTCAACTTTTTGGCCTCCCCTAATTAAGGGTTATCTAACTTCCCCCGGGGTCCAGCCGAAATGGGAAGTAGGCACCTAAATCCTAAAAATATCTAGTATACTTAATAGTATTTATGTCCCATATGAATTTAAAAAACAATATTATTTTTTAAAATAAATAAGTGTGCTTTGTGTTCGCTTGATTAGGTTTTTTTTTTTTTTTATACCACCTAATTCCCCCAATTTTTTTTTTGGACCGCCTGAAGACGGAAGAGTAGAGGATGTTAGTTGTTGATAAAACGTTCAATTTTCTATTATGGTTGTAGCCGCGTGCGAAAAATGTTGCTATTTTATTTGGAGAGGGGATGAAAATGGTAAATTTTCAAGTGGGGAGGAGCCTTTATTTTTTTAATTTCAGAATGTAAATATCGAAAAATAGACAACTTGATGTATTTTCTCAAACATTGTGATAGTTACAACCCCAAAGTTTTATTTTTTAACCAAAATTTTAAAAAGTTGTAGAACCATAAAACTTCTTTGGATTTGAGATAGATATTGGAAGAGAAAAGGACATGATTTCGTGTTATTATAAGTAAGCCGCACTCAGATGTGTTAAAAGTCGACGAGCTACTTCTACATCTTGGGTTTAAAGGGCTATCTGAAAGTAGAACCGATAATGAGCTTTATTAAAATTAAATAATAAAAATGCTATTTTTGAAGCGAAAAAAATGTGCTCGGCCGGGAGACCCAATCTTTTCTCTTCAAAAATAAAATATTTAAAATTAATATAAAATTAAAATAAGGTGGTTACCCATGTGAAATGATTAAATTAATATAAACATTTAAAAAAGTTACAAATTATCACAAACAGGACATTAAATGTTTTTGTGTCCTTGTATTGTGAAATCTTTTTCATAATCAAAAATTCATTCATCTTCAACAAAGATTTCGCGAGGAACATATTTTCGATATTTCACAATAGACACAAAAGTTGGCGATAGAGGAAGAAAATCGGCTTAGTGATGGGGATTGGAGAAGAGCATTCATTCGTTACTTAAGCATGGTGATGACGATATGTTTCCTTAGAAATTACTTCTAGATATTTCCAAGTCAAATCTCCAGTTTCAAAAAGGGTTTTCCTCATGTTTTAAAAAGTTTGGAAGAAATGAATTTATGTTTGTTTGTTTGTTTGTTTAACGTCCATTTTTATGCTACTAAGGCTAATCGGACGATGCTACTGTGGGAGTCCTAAATTTTGCCTATCCAGGTATAATTAGGATAGGGATCTTTAACGAGTACCTGACATCGTACAGGCTCGGGACCTCCATTTTACGTCCTATCCGAGGGACGGCATAGCTAAGGATTTTTTACTCCCATTAAAAAATCCTAGGGCCACCGCTGGAATTGAACCCGCGATCTTTAGTATTGTAGGTTGCCATGCTAACCACAACACCACAGGTGACCCCTGAAATGAATTTATATACCTACACATTTTATTTAACGCAATTATAAATAATAATTATTTAATTTGATCAATTGAATTAAATTCTTTGAAACCCAGGGATAGATGGATTTTTATTTGAAAACCCAGAATAGATCTGTTTAATGCAGAATTGCAAAAAGGATAAAAAATGATCTTATAGTTTAGATTATTGAACAGAGAGAGTATTTCGTAGATAGATCTAAGGTTTCCCACTGAAAGTCTTCAAACCCAGGCCCCCTTTATTACTTATCAACATAAGAATATAAATGCATATTAAAAAAAACAAAAAAACAATGAAGTTATGCATCTCCGTTCCCATCCCCCTTTAATGTTTAATTAAATGTTAAGCACATTGTGTAAAACCTAAAAAGACCTTCATTCATTTAACGAACATTATTCGCTAGATGTAACGCAAAAGTGAAGTAAGCGCCAAACACCATATTTTGCCAAAACTGAAGTTAAAGTTGAATTTTTTGAAAAAGGGTTGTGTTTACGTCTATCGCTTATGAAGTACAATATATTTCACTTTATCTTTTATATTATTTAAATATAAAATTGTAACACTTATTTGGGTTAAAGAATGTTTATTAAACGAAAGTAATAATTTACAATGCCACAGAAATTATTAATACTCAAATACTTAAACAGATTACAAAAGTTATCGCTTTATAACACAGAAATAACCATATGACTTGAGCTTCAGAACAGGACAAGACTAATTCTCCAGTCCATCGCCTCTTATATTTAGTCGTAAGAAGAACAGCCTCGAAGGTTCTAGGCCAGCGTAGATGAGATGGTACTTGAACATCGTAGTCACAAACATGTATTATGAAAATTTCTTCCAACTGTTAGTTCGTTTCAACAAGTCTAAAACTATTCTAAATCATATGTTTTGTTTCTCGTTACAATATAAAATGAAGTACGATTAAAATTAAGAAGCAATAGGTAATTTAAATTTTTTTTTTTATAAAATTGGTTTGGTGCTTGGTTCACTATCTCTTTACGGGGTCACCTGTGATGTAGCTGTTAGCATGGCAACCTACAATACTAAAGGTCGCGGGTTCGCTTCCCGTGGTGGCTCTAAAAGGGAGTGAAAAATCCTTAGCCATGCCGTCCCTCGGATAGGACGTACAATGCGGAGGTCCCGCGCCTATACGATGTCAGGTACTCGTTAAAGATTCCTATCCTAATTATACCTGGATAGGCAAAATTTAGGACTCCCACTGTAGCATCGTCCGATTAGCCTTAGTAGCGTAAATGGACGTTAAATAAATAAACAAACAAACTATCTCTTTACAACGACCATTTGTTCCCATATTGCCATCGTTTGAAAGAAAAACTATTTTAAACATTAAAAAATAATGTCAGTTTAATCATTTTAATCTTTACTTTTAAACATCACACATCACCTTCTTGAATTACAAGGTTTATGAGGTAGTTCGAATAATTTTTTTGGTAAAAATAATATTTTCATCAAAGAAAGCAGACCCGAGAGAAATGAAAAGTATTGATCATGAACCCTAGCCCCATTCTGTGATAACTTTCTACAACTTGGTTTGTAGGTCGGTCTCATTTTCTCCCTTCTTAGAGGACGTCCGGTTTCTCTTAGCTTTCGTGAATTTTCATTGTTGAAGTTTGCAATAATTTTCTTCAATGTAGAGTTCTCGAAATATCGAAGGAATCTGATCTTACATAAATATAATTAAAACCACGCAGAGTCCATGTTTTGGCGAAAATCAAGAAATGATTGATTAATCCCGTATTATTTGAAAGCAACAACGCTATGATATGACTGTGGAGGCAATTAAAAAATATGCATATGTCGATGAGCTAAAATATTTTTACATAACCCATTTTTCGCAATGATATCGTTCGCATACAGGTGAAACAAAGTCAAAGATTGAAATTTTTAGACATTTGCAGATGAAAATTTTGTTTTTTTCTAATGTTGTGGAGAGTATTCTTGCTTATTATTGAATAGATTATATTGATTTTGATGAGTTCTAAGAAGTTTGATCTTTTTTAATAATAAATATCTCAGAACCAGAACATTTTGACTTAATGTATATCACTAGTAAATCGACGATATTCAAACAGATTACGCTATGATGTATTTCAATTATGAAGAACCTAGTGTTTATCCATGAGCGTCACCGCCGGGGGGGACAGGGGGGCGCGTCCCCCCAATATGTTGGAAGGGGGAACTATTTACACTATAAATGTGACATAAATTGACAAGTGTTATAAATACCTTTAAAATAATTCGTTGGAGGAGGAATTAAATGTCACTACAGTTGTTTTTATTTTAATTTTTAGCCTTTCGAATTTTTAGCTATCTATGAAAATATTAATTCGTCCCCCCCAATAATTTTGTGCTGGTGACGCCTATGTGTTTATCAATCTGGAAAATAAATCAGACATGATGTTGACGTAAAAGCGGATCTGATACATATAAATGGAACATTAATAAGAAAAAAACTTGTAAAGTTAAACAAGTTGTAACTTAAATGTAAACAAGCTAAAAAAAAAAAAAAAGAACCCATGAAGGGTCTTGGGTGCAGTATTGTGTAATGATTCTTGGTCTGTGGTCGTGCTAGGAGGGGATTTGACCGGGATCACGCTCAACCGCCATGTTTGCAGGAGTTAAAAAAAAAAAAAATTTTTAATCCGAAAATTATATTTAACTGAACTTAACGTCTTAATACAAATTGATTTGTCATTTTATTATTGTTATAAACAAACAAGAAAGACTCTTGGTGGAAAATCATCATCACCAAGGGCGTACCCAGGATCAAAACTAGGGGGGGGGGGGCAAGCTAAAAACTAGGGGGGGGGCAAGCTATGGTCGCTCAGGTTGTAACACCTTACCGCGGAAAAAGTGAATGAAACCAAAATTATGTATAATTATAGCAGTGCTTTATCATCTAAGTTATTACAATTATTTGCTTGAAAAAATGTATTCTATTATTGCTTCCAGTCTTAAAAGCCTAAAAAATTATTGCTTCCAGCCTTCCAGGGGGGCAGCTGCCCCCCCTGCCCCCCGCTGGGTACGCCCATGATCATCACCATTAATTATAGAAAACGATAGCAATATCTAATATTCGATAATAATTATTATGTAATAATTTTTGAGTTGCGCAGCAATCGAGCTATTATTGTTATCGTTTGAACCAGAATTTTATTCAATGAAGTAGCATGGAGAAGAATTTCCATTGTTTTGAAGATTGTAATTATATTAATATGAAACCAATAGAAAACAACATTATGAGGGCATTGGATATTTTGAAGCTTCCAAACCAGAATATTTTGGATTGATTGATCAAGGTTGATCGCTTTATTAATTTCAAATATTTTGATTTGATGAGAAAAGATCGATATGGCTGTGGAGAAGGCCTGTGTAGCGTAGCTGGTTTGGGTACCGAAACGGAGATGCGGAGGCCCTTGCTCGAGTATTGGCCATGGCCAATCTGCCCTTAAAAAAAAAGTTTTAGATTGACAGTCAGCAACATCTGAAAATATATCAAGCAAATATTTTCACGTAAATTTCGAAAGAAAAAAATAATAGTTTTTAGAAAATAAAAGTATTATGAGCACTAATTATTGATCTATTATAAAAGTACTCAGGAAGTACTGATGACCAAGGGCGTCCGCAAGAGGGGTATTTGGTAAAATTTTCGTCTATGGGGGGCAGACAGGTAAAATTCTTATGCCTGGGGGAAGGGTTCTTTTGACCTTCTAAGGCTCAATTAATTTTTCAAATAAAACTTATTGATATTTAAAAGTTAAAATATTCGTTTATCTAATGCTTCAAATATATAGTAAATGATTATGAATTTATTTAATTTGTAGATTTTATTTCTCAAAGTTTCTAGGCTGCCCTCCCCTGCGAACGCCCTTGCTGATGGTCATATAGTAAGCCTTATTTTTATTGGCTACATTAATTTAATTTGATACTTCGTCTACGGTACGATAAAGGGTTCATGTTGTATTTAAAGGTATTAAGCCCAATTGTCGAAAGCAAATTTCCATTTACGAACTCTCACGGCCTCCACGAATCGGATAGCATCGACCTCACAAAACTATTATGGTAATTTTCGAGGAAGAGGAAACGTCAGGAAAACGCATGTTGAATTTTCATCAGTGGATTACATACGCGTAAGTATGCATCTGTTTTACTTTTACTTCGTTTACATTAATAACAATAATGTTTTAGGCTTGTAGACGTTTCTGAATAATGGTATAAAAGTATAAAAGTAAAAAAATATAACTCATTATACCCAGCATTCGAATGAGATTATTTTCGAAAGGAAAAACGACGTGGGAGGTAGTAGTTAGGAAAAACGAAAGTTTTCCGCTTGGTTTATGCCTTAGTAGCTCGTCCTCAACTGCCTGGGACGTCGAAGAAAAAAACTTAAAGAATGATGACAAAGATAATTCCCATCATTAACTTGTGACCTTCTCGCGATGTCAGTGCTTGCAACTATCTCTTAATTAATGTTTTATAGAATTATGGACAGAGAAAATTATGCTTTAGTAGGAATTAAGGTTATGGATTTTAATTGCGGTCGAGGTTATAAAAAACAACTTATGTTACTAGTATTATTATGTTACTTCTAGGTAATTATTAGTGAAGCCCCGTTCTCACTAATAATGATATACACTAATAATTGAATCCGGACCCTTTTTGGGATTTATATTTATATCTGAAGTGTAAACGTAGCGAAAAAAAAAAGACTAAGAAAAAAAATCATTAATTATATAACGAACATATAATACACATGAATATATAGATAGATAGATCTATTCTAAAGTATCTATAAAGTTTTCGCTAAGTGGTTGAAGCTTCTTAAGGCCAAGGTCATTAAAGATCGATACTGAAAGAAGAATAGGGTTTATGAAGAATTCAAAAGTTTTCAGGGACAGTTTCCAACACCTCCCTATTTGAGGTTAAACAAACACCGAATCCCATCAGTTATATATTTAATTCAAATTCCAAAGCTATTAAATTAAATATACTACGTCGATGTCAGAAATTCTTTGAGAAAAAAAAACTTTAATTTACTTAAACAAATATTTTTTGTTAAACAAAAAAATCCTGAGACTCGTTGCAAAAAGAATTAATGAAGCACTACAACTGGGCTTCATTCATCTATCACCAAATAATAATTGAATTACTAAACAAAATTTCTTTTGTGACATCAAAATACCAACCCAAAAACGAAACGCCTACGAAGATATTTTAGTAATTGAGCAGTCCTATTTGCGAATCTGCCGAAAGGTTAGAAGATACGTTATTTTCTTCGCCTAAATATACTGTGTATGTGTCAAGAATAAATTAATTTTCTTAACCAAATTGGAAGATATGGAAAGACAGCAAGTGAATGGTCAGTTGTGTATAAAGTATTTTCATTCTGAGATAAAAACAAAGTATTTTAATATGTAGTTGAAATATTTAAAATAAAAGTTCTATATGTTAGTATATACTTAGAAATGAAGAAATATAGAAGCGTTTGGTGTTTTAAATGTAGATATAAAATAAAAACTAGTTTTAGTATTTTTCATTTGCAATACTAGCATTTTAAAATAATAATTAAAATTTATTATTATATGTATATATATTTATTATATATATAAACTTTGCAAGTCTTTTACGATTGATGTTCAACTAAACCAGAATAAAAACTTAAGGTTAGTTGATACTTTTTAGTCAGTGAGAAAAAAAGGGACATCAATAACAAAAATCTGGTGCGTGCGCGCAACACACAACTTTCACTTACCAACTTACTTAGATTAGAAATTGATGTGTTTTGCTAAATATCATTTCCCAGAGTCACACATTTTTCTACATTCATATCTTATTTTTGTTAATCGTTCAAGCCGTTTTTGAGTAAATAAAAAAACCCCGTGAAAATGATACAAAATTTATTAGGTAAAGTCCCCCCTCCCGTAGATCAATTTTGATGAAATTTTTACAGTCATATCTCGGGCTTATTAATACATCAAATACCCAGTTTGATCAAAATCGTTAAAGCCGTTTTTGAGTAAATAAAAAAAACACGTGAAAATGTTACAAAATTTAATAAGTAAAGTCCCCCCTCCGGTTAATCAATTTTGATGAAATTTTTACAGTCATATCTCGGGCATATAAATAGATCAAATACTCGGTTTGATCAAAATCGTTAGAGCCGTTTTTGAGAAAATCGAAAAAAACGTAAAAGGTTATTAAATAAAGTACCCCCTCCCTTTGAGCAATTTTGATGAAATTTTCGCTGTCACATCGCGGGCATATACCTACACTAAATACCCAATTTCAGGTTCCCACGGTTTATAGTTTTTGAGCTAGTCTGTTCACACACACACACACACACACACACACACACACACACACACACACACACACACACACACACACACACACACACACACACACACACACACACACACACACACACACACACACACACACACACACACACACACACACACACACACACACACACACACACACACACACACACACACACACACACACACACACACACACACACACACACACACACACACACACACACACACACACACACACACACACACACACACACACACACACACACACACACACACACACACACACACACACACACACACACACACACACACACACACACACACACACACACACACACACACACACACACACACACACACACACACACACACACACACACACACACACACACACACACACACACACACACACACACACACACACACACACACACCCACACACACAGACCATTTCGCGGGACTTGGTTATTTCGACTCAGGGGGTCCCAAAACGTGTATTTCCGTTGAAAACCAGAAGTCGAAATTTTTCACGATCGCAATACTTCCACTTACTATATATTTCATATACAGGTAAGTGAAAGTAAAAAGTCTTTACTTGTGATAATTCGGCAATGAAAGCATAATACTCCAAGTCGTCTGATTTTATAATTCTCTATGTACTTGTTGAATATTTCATTTAGTTCCAATGAAACAAATAATTTTCATTAAATGAACAGAACATCTTTAATTATAACGCATTGGTTTGTCATTAAAGGCGTACGCCGCATGCGTGAACTCAAGGTGTTTTATGAGTTGACGGAATATTTTTTTTTTTTTCTCCTGTATTTGTTTGCTTGATTTTTTTCATATAACATATTTAACGATTTCTTATTTTTAGGCGTGATGAGAGACAGTTAATTTCTCAATATAAACTAAAACAAAGGTATTTTATAGGAAAACAAAAAAGGCCCCTTCCCCATTTAAGCCCCCTCAGAAAATTTTAATACTGATAAAACTTACCTGACATTATTGAACACCTAATTTCCTTCAAACATGACGAATTTTATTAAAATCATTAAAGTCGTTTTTGAGATAATCGAAAAAAAGGTAAAAAGTGGAAAAAAGTTTTGAAATAAAGTGCCCCCTCCGTTTGACCAATTTTGATGAAATGTTGGCTGTCACATCTTTGGCATATACATACGTCAAATACCCAGTTTGATCAAAATCTTTAAAACCGTTTTTGAGTAAATAAGAAACACACATTAAAATGATACAAAATTTTTTAAGTAAAGTCCCCCCTCCGGTTGATCAATTTTGATGAAATGTTGGTTATCACATCTTTGGCATATACATACAACATATACCCAGTTTGATCAAAATCGTTAAAGCCGTTTTTGAGTAAATAAGAAACACACATTAAAATGATACAAAATTTGTTAAGTAAAGTCCCCCCTCCGGTTGATCAATTTTGATGAAATTTTTACAGTCAACATTTGAGAAAATCTCAAAAAACGTAAAAAGTTATTAAATAAAGTACCCCCACCCTTTGACCAATTTTGAAGAAATTTTTGCTGTCACAAATTTTTGCTGTCACATCGCGGGCATATACCTACACTAAATACCCAATTTCAGGTTCCCACGGTTTATAGTTTCTGAGCTAGTCTGTTCACACACACAGACAGACACACACAAACACACACACACAGAGAGACCATTTCGCGGGACTTGGTTATTTCGACTCAGGGGAACCCAAAACGTGTATTTCCGTTGAAAACCGGAAGTCGAAATTTTTCACGATCGCAATACTTCCACTTACTATATATTTCATATATAGGTAAGTGAAAGTAAAAAAGGCCACTCACTGTAAGTTTGCGAAGGTATTTTAATCTATTATAAATTATTTTAATCGATTACAGAGAATTAGTCTGTAAATAATGAATGTTTACACCTTTAACATTTATTGGAGATAATATAAATTGTTAAAAGATTGTAAGTAGTTTGTATTGTAAAAAGTTAAAATTGTAACTCTATACTTCATTATTTAAACTGAAATGTTTACTTATTGACAAAACAAGACTTTGTGCTCTGAACTGACTCTTATTTCAATTTTAAAATGGTAAAGGTGTTGGTTGTTTGAACAGAGAAATATCCATTGGTACAGTAATCTAGGAACGCACCTTCTAATAGAGAATGTAATACAGTGAATATTACTGCTATATCATTATCAAAATCGTCATATTGATTCTTAATAAAAAATTGTAATAAGCTAATCTATATAAATAAAGATGAAATTCTGTTTGTTTGTTTGTTCTTTATAGAAATCCATACCATTTGTCCTAAATTCTCCAAATTTCGCTCAGTGGTTCTTTCAGACCAGGTGCGAACACCTGTCCATATTAAAATTGCATAACTTCAGCCGATCTTCAGCTGATATTCTTTATTATTATAAAATCGTTTTCATCTCGCTTTACATTGGTTTTTACGAAATCGACCGTTTCAGTCGACAAAAGTCTCACTTTATAGATTTAAAAAATGAAATTTTCCGGGTGAAAACGGTATATACAGCTAGTATTTACATATTTTTAACGATAAATCGTCATATTGATTCTTAATAAAAAATTGTAATAAGTTTCTGTGTTTCTTTTCTAGAAAAAAATATATGAAATTGAAAGTACAATAAACGTTTTAAAAATGTATTGAAATTCAGGTTTTATAGAAACTTGAAAAACAAAATAAAAACTTTTTTCTAGATGCTTTTGGTTGCTAAAGAGTATCAAAGAAGTTCTCACAAATATCACTTTTATGCTCACCTTAAAAATAATTTAGGTACAATTAAATTTTATATTATTAAAATTTTCTGACGAACATATATTATTTTTCTTTTACCAAAAGAGTTAAGAACGAAAATGTAACATATAGTCGAAAATTCATATTGAACATCGTTTGAAGTTCTTTGGTCTTAACTAGTTACACACGGAGGTTTCATAATAAAACTGGTCGGGCAGGTTGCGGCGACATTGGAAATCAGTTTTTTAATGGGCTCAAGTGAGTCTTAGCTGTCTATATCTGATCATTCGATCGAAAAAACTTTCTGTTCACTTAGAAAAAATTACTCTATAAATAATCTTAATGGCGATATTGTGAATTTAAAATAAGAATTTTACTTTAATTTGAAGTGAGTATTGCGGAAGTACGTATCCGCTCTTTGCATTTGATGTTACTAGTCACGGAAGTCCTTCATCCAGCTGTTTGTCAGTCTTTTGTAGGCGTTTGCTATGTCAATTGTAGGCATGCCTCGTATAATTTATCGAGTGGCCTCTAGTAAAATAAGGTGCCTCTCACAGAGATTGATTTAACACGTGACACGTTTAATTTAAGTAAACATGGGGCGAAATAAGTTCTTGCCTAGTAACCAGTGAACTGATAAACCTAGAAGTTATGATATCAATAACGCAGCTGAAAACCACGAGGTACTCTAAAAAATGATTGTAAAATTAGGAGAGAAGGGAATAAAAGAAATATTTTCTTTGATTACAATGTAATTGCACGAATTAGATTTACTGAGTTTTGCCAAATTGATTTCTTCTTTTCACTCTATAAGTGCCTAAGCTCTCTATATTTTAAATGATTCATCTATATTTAATCTAAAACCATTCGACAAATCTTTCCTTCTGATCAACTTTTTAAAGTTAATTTTAACGGTACCAAAACATAAAGACTCATATAAAAATTAAGCATACGCGCATGCAAAAAATTAAGAAAACGTATTTCAAATCAGTGATAGTAATCTTCTCACTATATTAGCTACAACTTCTTGTGATATCACCATCAATGAAATAATATTGCAAGCCAATCAATAAAATTAAATTCGTTTTATTTTTATTATTATTTTTAACTTACTTATGATTTTATTTATTGAATTTATTCTTCGACAAAACTAAGTAACCATAAGATAAGTAACCATAGATGTGGTTTTAACTATTTGGAATTATGCATAAATGCTTGGATAATCTTATCGATTAGAATAAACATTTATTGTTAAAACATCATAAATATATGCGTCAAGCAATTACTTTCTTCACTGTTGCAATAGTGGTGTACCAAAAAAAAATTATGTATTTATTACTTATGTAACAGGAAGAATGCTTACTTGATGAAAAATCGTTATTAAATAATCGTAATGGTTTGTAAACTAAGGAATATTAGCTGTATAATCATTAAAATCAGAAACAATTGTTTGTAACAACAGTGTGAATTGACATCAACAGCTACCATCTTATGTAATAAACAACAAATTCATTGACATCTATCGCCACCTGCTTTTCAGGTTAAGGACAACGAGTAATGTACTTACAGAGCAACAAACTGAACTTAGAGTATACAGTATCGATTTTATTTTTGGTTGTTTTCAGAAGTTATTGTTTGAAATAAGGAAGACGAAATGAATTGACTGGTTTTCCATTAGGCAGCCGTTAAAAAAATATAGAAGATATTTTAAAATTTATTCCAGTTATCCTCAACTATTGAAATAAATTTTAAATAGTACCATTAAAATGTTCAGTATATAGTCTCAAAATCTGTTATTTAATTCTTTCACATTTAACCGTAAATTAGTAGAAAGCTTCAGATTTCACCCATTTAAAAGGAGTAGTTTTTTAATCAGGCAATCTTCCTTTTTTAAAAAAAATAATATTTATTCATTACTATGAATGAATGAATTAAGTCTTTATTATAAAGAGTAAAAAATAAAATAAGATAATTTTACTCGATTTACAAAGAATACTATATAAATATTTACAAAGTGCACCAATTTTATTTTAACTACAATAACGATAATAAATAATAAAGTTCTACTAGTTGAAAAATAAATATTAACTAATTTAACAGGGAAGGCCTATCAAGAGTAAAAACGTCACTGTAAAATTTTTTTACTATCATAAATAAAAATATTGATGCAATATTTGTAAAATTTTAAAACAAACAATCCGTAAGTGTCTAATCAAATCTTCATAAGCCAGTTATAATCATGACCAAATTCATTCTTAAATACACACACACACACACACACACACACACACACACACACACACACATATATATATATATATATATATATATATATATATGTATATATATATATTGATTTGATTTTCTTCAAATAACGAACTTTAACGAGTTTACTTTCTGACTTATTTACAAAGTTATTGAGATTACGGTTGAAAGATTGCTTCTGTAGTGTAGTGTATAGTGTAGCACATCCATTATCTTTTGAACGAGACAAGGCCTACCAAATCGCTTTCTTAATTGGATGTAGTTAAGTTAAGTTGTTGTGATCAGTATCAGCCTTCGTACCTTCTCTTTTTGTTTTCCTAATTAACAAGTTCTCTGTGACAGAAAATACTTGGTTGTTGTCAAGAGGTTGCGAGTATCTCGCTGAAAAAAAAACAACTTAGAAAATATTCTTGAGTTATAGATATATATTATATTATATATATATATCACCATATATATACTCGATCTATTCGTTGGTAAAAGCTCTAATCACAAAACGTATACAAGGCCACAGGTTAATTATCGATTATCGAACTTCCGACTAATTAGATCATTTAGTTGTAAAAAGAACACCTCTAATGAAGCAATTAGATATGGAGAACTAAGAAAAAAATAGTTAGATCAATTAGGAAGCGCACCGGAGATCCGCTATCAGGTCGACAGGATCAACTCCTCTAGCAGCTGATGGGAGCGACTGACCTGGAAAAGAGCGAGGAAGATAGAGAGTTCTCCAGCTGTCGACCGCGATGGATATATCAACCCAAACTGGAGTAAGGATCTTCAGAAAGCGCAAAAGTTCTAATAGAAAACCATCATTTCGATTAAGGCAGGCATTATACAAATTAGAATTTATAATTCTGCACTAGAACAACCTCTAAAACTGTATTGTATATTTATGTTACGTTATGATAACTCTCTTTAAAAAATCCTAAGGCCACCAGCCGACCATTGACATTTAAGGCTGGTTATCAACGATAATCATTGTCTTACAAATCATCAAGAATAAAAAAATATTTTAAAATTGCAAAGGAGTAAGGTACAACGTTAACATTTAATATTATATTGGACAGATGATAGTTGACCGGATATAGAATTAGGTAGAAAATAGTCCTGTCACTCTGGCATCCATCCCTGTCATAAGCCCTGACGAAGACCTGCATAGTTGGGTCGAAACGTCGGCAACAATAAAATAGTTTTATACTATTTTGTATTTTATTGACCGCCTCCCCGGACTATTTTCTACCTAATTTAATATTATAAGTTTTCCTGTTAGTAAGTCCTATAAGTTAAGTTCGTATAATAATTTTCTCCTTTACAAAAGAGTCGACCATCTATATCATCTTTTATGATCTTATAATAAGTCATAATCTTGCACGTTTTGTATAAAACTTAAAGGTTCAGCCATAGGATCTCGCTTGGATTATTATACTACTTGGAGGCTAAAGGCAAAGACGAGCCTGACCTACTTTTCGAAAAAAATAAATATTGAACTAGCTTAATGCTTATTATTATTGGAGCAGGCTAGGTTAGGATTTAAATAAAAAATAATGGTGAGGGTCACCTGTGGTGTAGTGGTTAGCATAGCCAACTACTATACAGAAGTTCGCGGGCTCCTAGTCTACTAAGGTAGTCGTTGGATTTCTTAAAGGGAGTAAAACATCCTTGGTTATGCCGTCCTTCGGATGGGATGTAAAATTGAACCGAGCCTGTGCGACATCAGGCACTAGTTAAAAGATTCCTATCCTAATTATATCTAGATAGGTAAAATTTAGGACTCCCACTGTAGCATCCTCCGATTAGTAATGGCCGCGTGAAGTGACTTTAAATAAAAAAACAACCAAGGAAGTGTTTAGTTTATTAATGTAAAGTATTTTATCGATAGAAACATGTATTTTATAGAAAAAACAACAGGAAAATCCAATATGATGTAACAGCCTATTAACACTTGCATGAGAATTAAAATTTAGGAAATCCCGTGACCATCTTATAGACGCCTCAGTTAAAAAGGGACAGGCAACGAACTTGATGGTTTGATGGGAACAAAAGTTTGGAATGAAAATAGGTAGTGTGTCTATTAAGGGCTAAATCTGCAGTAAATTGAATATTGAGGTCTTAATGGAAAATGTTATGGTGAAATTAAGGATTCTGAGGAGTGTTATAGATTGCAGTTATTGCGTTCGGTAACCACTAAGTTCAAGTTTTATTGTATCATAGTACATTGGATGTGTCTGCACAATAAATGTTGTAAAAGTGTTGTATTGTATTGTATATGTTGTAAAAAAAACACGGTTTCTCGTCGTTTGCAGAAACGTTTGAAGATTTGTTTGGTTCAATTTATGATTAACCAATTTAACTCTTGTTTGAGCAAACTACGTAACTTGAGTGACCCTACACAGTTTGTTGCTACTCAGTCTTCAAAAGTTATGTGTATCACAATACATTACATCATATCTTAGTAATCATAGATTACTTTAACCTGTACTGAACCCAACCACGGTTGTATTGGTACAGTTATAACTTCACATATACCATTTATTCAAAAATGAATTACAGATTATAATATATATCTTTTTCTTTTTTTAAATTTTAAAATATGTTTTGCAAGAAAATAATTAAATGACGATTTTTTTTCTCAGTATATTCATTTTATCTTTCATGTTTTCGAATGCCTGGAGTCTACTGATGGAAGAGATCAAGGCAGATAACGGAATAGATGAATTAGAAAAGGGAAACCCATTGATGCGCTCAACAAAGAACGGCAAAAACATCCTCTTGGAGAATTTTTAACAGGTAAGAATAAGATTTTTTTTTTTTTTTTTAAACATGGCCTGATAGGATTGAATCTTAAATGAAGTAACGCAAAAAAGGGCCGGACTAGAATTTTCGCAGAATGGAGAGCAAGCTTAATTAACCTTCCTCATTCAGTTTCGTAATAGTATTTCAAATAATAAATTTCGAAATTAATACCTCAGAAACTCATGATTTTCAATTAATTACGAAAAGAATAATTGTAAAACAGAGACAGATGGTATTATTTAACATCTTCTTTTATTTCTAATTGAAAAACATATATTGATTTATTAACCTTAAGTTAAAACATGTTCTAATATCCATTTAAAACTACTGCAGGCGTTAATGACCAGTAGGCTTTACATCTACAAACAACCAACAATATTGCAAATTATATAATAATTTTGTACTTGCAATTGTTAACATTTTTTCTTTAAATTACGGATACTCAACCTTGAAATTTTTTTCTATTCCCATAAGGAAATATTTTATTTATAGTAAACAAAAATCATCCATTATTTAGCATTTATTTATTTACTTCTTATTGTAGATCTTGCAATTGTTAAAATTTTTTCTTTAAATTACGGATACTCAACCTTGAAATTTTTTTCTATTCCCATAAGGAAATATTTTATTTATAGTAAACAAAAATCATCCATTATTTAACATTTATTTATTTACTTTTTATTGTAGTTTTTTCGCAAATGTTGTATAAATTATTACGTTACGACCTATACAGATCCAATTTGAGAGAACTCAGGAAGTAATCCACAAATGCAGTTTTTAGTTCCCTTGACAAATCTGAATAGACAATTTATTGAGATGGTCAAGAGCCGTTTAGAGAATAAACTAGACAAAATTATAGAATAAACTAGACAAAATTATTGCTAGCCATTCATTGATATTGACATAATGATATTCAAAACTCACCTAAGGTCGCTTCTTTATGCCGCTAATTCTTTCAGCATCCTCTAATAATAAATAGTCCACAAATTTAATTTTTATTTAAAGATCTTATTGTAATTTCGAAATTGATATGAACAACCCTCTTGACTGACTCTTGGCCCATTTTATTTCTTATAAGTAAGTACGCCCCAGTAAAAAAGTGTAAATAAATTTCAAATTTATTTTTTTCTTAAAAAAAATTGATAACTATCTGAACACAATATTATTTTAAATACTCAATCTATAAATAAGTCTATACGGTCGTTAGTAGTTAAAAACAGAGTTGGAAAAATTTATTTTTATAATAGATAACGGTTTTCGAATAAAATTATTCATTACACGACGTGTCGACGACGACAGTAAGATATAAATGGAAGATGGTAAGATCACTGCCTCATCCAAAAATAACGAATAATTTAAATTTTTCATCTTTTAATTTTTATCTTAGATTACCATTCAAATGAAAAGTTTTCGAAAAATTATGTATGCATTGTGATCAATAATTTTTATGTTTTGGTTATCACTTTTAATTATTTCCATATGTTAAATTCAAATAGCGTGAAAATGCAAAAGGCTCTAAGTGCCAACAAAATAAAACAAAGTTTTTTTTTTCCAAATTGTTATATGTGCCTAAGCTATTCTTCATAATTAGGTATAAGTAAACATGTTTTGTTGTTAGAAAAGGGTTCATTGAACGTATGAAAGATGGTATGGGTGTAAGCACTGAACGTAGTTCACCCTAGAGGGTATAAGTCACATAATTTCTGTAGAAATTTCCTAAGGCACTTACTTATACCCTTATGCATTTCCACATTTCAGTTGTTTAATCCCTAGTTTTTTTATGTGTCTAATAAAGCCTTATTTCTTTATAATTCAAGGTTATAATGTTTATGTTATCAAGTTTAAACGGCGTTCAAGGCTTCTTAAGATTTATATTCCATCGTTAATACTATATCGATCATTTGTTTATAAGTTACATAAAAATTGATAAAGATTTCTTGTCTCATTTAATGCTAAAACGTAATTAAATAAATTGAAAAATGCTAAAAAAATTTTAAAACGCTGCGGACAAGATGAAGGAAGACAGTTTCTAGGTCATCTTTAATGCAGCGATTCGAATGCGATGGGTTGTGCACAATGGAGCCATGAATAAAATTTTTAAGTAGCCAAAATTTCTAAGCCTTCCATGCTCCGAGATTATTTCAATAATTTAAATAATGAAATGAGTATGTTTTAATATATGTTAGAAGGGTAAGAATACTGAATGAAAAGTGCATTACGATTAAATAGGTACATCAATGATATAACAGAAACTTTTACTCGCATTTGAAAGCTATTGATAGCGGTCTGCGGTTTCGCATAATATCTGAAGGTAACATCCTTTCTCACTTGTAAGGATTTGAAATAGGTTTTAAACATGCAGATTATAATATTGCGTGATAAAAAAACTTGATGAATTTTGAGTATGCGATTCCATTCCGCAAAGAAACGCGTGAGATTTAAGCCATCTGAAGCTATCATTCCCATTGTAATGATACCTCAATTATCGAATATGATCTAGTATCAAAAATAAAGTTATAGCGTATGTACAAAAAAGATCTTTTAGATATAATATGTAGAAGAATTGTTTTATAAACAAATATTTACATTTGATTATGTTGAAATATGTAGATAAACATTTAAAATACCATATCATATAAACATTTAAAATCAATATATACATTTGAAAAGGAAAAATGGAATTGATAATAAGTATGATTTACTTACATCTCTGTAAGTAAAGTTGCAATTTAAAATAAATGTGGTCATAGTTGCTAGTCAGATGCATCAAGAATCTCATGTTGGGTAGAAATTTCAATTAAAATCTTTTCAAACCAAGGTACTGTATTATCAATTTTTTACTATTTTTCAGTAGCAGTTTTTTTTCCCTCACTGTTTAGCACATCCCAAGCTGATGGGATATGCATTTTAACTTTTTATTTCCTGAATATTTTCAATCAAGAATATTACGAAATACTATAACTGGTGAGTAGGAGAGCTGAAAATTTTTGAGTTGTTATTAAAAAGTAAAAATTTAGAATTTATAAGTGCTGAGAATAACTTTCTATATGGACGAATTAATTAGTAATAGAAATTCATTTTATTGAGAAAAAAAAATCCTTTAATCGATATAAAACTAAATTAATCGGCCAATTAATATTTTAAATGTTTGACTGCTAAATGATGGAGCCTAATGTATTTCAGTAATGATTATTATTGCTTGACGTCCTTTTCGCAGCTTCAATGCAATAGGATGTTTCGAAATAACTTGTGTGAGCACTGATCTTTCAACACTTTCCTTCCTAGTTATTAAGGCTCAGCCATCGTTGCATTAAATTCCTACATAATATGTTGATAAATCCCTACCTTGTTTCTGGTGGTCCGAAGTTGTAACTTGTCTAACAACCTTTATTTAAAAATAAATAAATACAAGTTTAAAAATTTAAGGGTTAAAACTTCATTTTTTTTTTTTAATAAAGAGATACAGTCCCTCTCGAAGGTGTGTTTCATAAACCAAAAATACAAGTTAAAACCTTCTCAATCGGTGTAGCAAAATATGTAGTTATAAGTAATATACAACTCAAAATATATCTATATATACCGTTGAATAAAATATACACCGTTGGAATCAGAATGACGAAACCTACAATAACAGAATTATGTCACATTAGTACAACAGTTCCGTTCGCGTAGGGCGCAGTTTACCATATTCTTCTATGTGGGGGATGATAGTGTTAATGCTGTTAGAAGGCTTTGACAGCATTTGAGTTACAGTTAGTACCAGTGGTTTTATTTGTCCCTACGGTAGACTATTGGATCAAAGGCTGGTTGCTGTTTTTAGGTACATAGTAAAATTGAGTTGGAATTAATTGAATGCAGTAGAAACTTCACTGAAAAAAAAAATGTTTTTTGAGTTGTAACCATCTTCTTGCAGACGTGCGATATAATTTGTATTTATTAAAAAAAATAAACATTATTATCATTATGGTTAGTGGAAGATCAATAGTCCCACGTAGTTTCCTTAACAACGCTATAATTCAACGAGCCATCTTTAGTGCTGAAAATTGGTAATTAGTCGCCACAATTTAATGTGTTCGTCAACAACATATAACTAGGTCTAATCTAAATATCTTCAAATTTTGTATAATGAGCACTGCAAGGTGGTATCATTCTCTAACTCTAGTTAGATGGCGAGTAAGAGATTGATACCACGAGGCTCGATCTTCCTTTAACCATAATTGACTAAGAAGAAGAATTCCCCCTAAAAAACACAATTATTTTTGTAATTAAGAAATTTCAAAGACTAATTAAAATATTTGAGAACTTCATTGAAAGATAGGAGAAAAAAAACATTCAACAGGCTAAAACTTTCTCCGATACATACGGGTTGAGTAGAGTGCCAAAAGAGATTTTTTTTAAATATCCGATAGCACTCTTGAGTGAAAAGTTAAATGCACATTACCATTTACATCAAACGAGTTACTTCCTTATCGAAAAAGACACGGTACTTGGTTTCTTTTAGATTGTATAATCACACTCACCCAATGCCACTATAGGTTCATCAGAACGATCTCTAAATAAAGCATAAGAATGGATCAACTATAGCCCACTTATTTACTCATACACTCAAATTATATAGCCAACTCTACTCAATGTTTGGGAAAAAATTTCGAAATAGGTAGCACTGACCTGGCATGGGTATGGGGGACAGAAAGGTGCTGCTCCTTAATCTTGCTGAAGAGAAAGCATTAAAGGATCCTGGAATCCCAGTTACCATCACGTTGGTCAGGAGTTTTTTCTGAATTAAACGCTGAAAATAAATATATTTTGCCAAAAACCTAAACATGATTGTGTTTATTGCTATTACTTTATATATTCATTCGAATAAACCAGTTTTAAATGTTGCTTTAGCTTTCGAAAATCAAAAAATTCTTATTTGGGTTATTCAAGTTACCTAAGTGACCTAAAGAGTTTCATTTTTTACCCTTACAATATGGTGCAAAAGTGCTACTTAGTTCCGAGTGTATCCTAGGAGACTTCAATGCCAAAATAAGTCAAGATCCTCACTCCCCGCTTGTACATACGGGCTTCCGCAAGTACAAACAAATCTATATATCAGTATATCATATACAAAAAGAGTATTCTTATAAATTTATAAAAGCGAAACAATTAAATGTTTGGTGTATTTCCTTGAAAATATTGTGAAGATTCTGTACCTTTTTATTAGACAAATTATCGAAAATCTAAATCGTTATTGGGTCTTTAAGTGATTGGATCTTTCGCAAAATTGAGCCTAAATAACCGGATACGTAAAAGAAATTGAAAGAACGCTTGTTTTTATAACTTTATGAAATTAGGAGTTCGTAGTAGGCATTTAATTTAGAATCTTGATTTTATACATTTTGTTTTTTCAACGGCAAAAATAGTAAATAAACAGAGGCAGTAAAGGGTGTAATTTGTAATAAATCGAATACATTGTACAAGTCTTTTTGAGGCCGCGATTAAATGTTAAAAAATTAAGTTGTGGAACACAGATTAAAAATTTACAACTCTCCATAACCCACAATCGGTCCGCTTTATATCGATCGAACTAGATTAATTTTTTATATTTATAGATCAAATAGGACAGCTCTTCTCACCCGCAAACAAATCCATACTGTTATTCTATTAGGGAAAATAAGAAATTAATCTTAAGCAATAGAAATGAATATGTAAATATCGGTTTTTTTTTCGTGTGAAAGTATCAACTATTATCATAGAATAAGTGTTGGCTTATTTATATCTTTTGTCGTATACAGGATTCCATATAACTTTAATGAATTAAATAGCAACAGACTTCTCACACGAATGTAAACTTCAAGCTAAGAAAAAGTTAAATGGGGACATGACACGCTATCACGCAAGCTGCATGAGCTAAAACCTAAATATGCAATGGTTAAAATGCGATTCGTACATTACAATATAACAGTAATATCCTATGTTTATTGAAATCAATGGAGCCGCACTAAACGGCTTTTCGAGTTAACAACGAGTGAGAGGGAGGACAGGTATAACAGTCGCTGCCAGGCAGGAACTGGATAAGTACCCATTTTGTTCTTAAACAATATCTTATACTGTTTCTTCTCAATTCATAAGGTCAAGAAAGATTCACATTAATTAAAGTGATCGAATGTTCTATTAAACCAGTAATAAAAATGTGATTATCCCTAACATCTTCAAAATTATGCTTCAAAAACATTTGACTCCCTCAACATAATAAAAATCCGCCAAACCTTAAATTACCCCGAAATTTTATTTATGGGATTACTTAGCCCTTTTTATTATTTATATTTGTCTATGTTTATTCTTATAAACATAGTATTTTTGAAAAAAAAATTAAGTTCGGTATCTATTACGATAAATAAATAAATATATAAAGTATCTATTACGATTCAATATTTTCATCAGTCATTTAAATTATTTATACGAAATTTCCTATTTATTTGTTTGTTTTTAAAATTATATTAATTGGATGGATTACATCGCTTTTTTGATAATAATTTAAAAATGATCAATAATCATCTATATTAGTTCTCAAAGCCTTTTTTTTTTTGTCGGTACGCCATAACTTCCTTAATACTTTAGTACTGTAATTAAGTGGGATTTAAGTAAGTTAGAGTGCGAATGCTTCGCAGGGGTCAGCTAGAACAACATGATGCTTCATGCTTCTTTATAGGCTTCATATAACAATTAGTAACATTTTATATTTTTTTTTTAACATAAAATATAATTGAAATATGCTGATTTTTTTTTTTTTGTGACGTATGAATGAATGAATTTGCTTGCAAATATATTTTAAAATTATTATTGCTTTCATATATTCATATAAACATAGCAATGCATTATTGAATAGCCGGTGCAAGTATTGTCTCTTACGAAACTCATTCTCATAAATTGTTTTTCTTTCCGATCAATGAACCTTTTGCATTGGCTCGCAAGGATATCATTTGGTTGTACAAGTCTTAAGGGTATGACATTCCGACCTTCTTTCGTTGCGAAAGATAAATGTCAAAGGACAAATCTTCCATCGCTCACAATCGTAGCGGCCTTCCGCGAGAATATTCACGCAGCCGACTAAATATTAAATTAGGTACCTCTATTGAATTAAAGATAACATTAATAAAGTTTCGTGAATAATATAAATTCACTTTGAAAAAAAAGTATATATATATATATATATATATATATATATATATATATATATATATGTATATATTTCTTTTCTTTTTTTAAAGTGGAGCACGTTTGGTTTGCATTTGGCAAGGAAGCAATAGAAGCGGGGATTTAATCGATAGGCTCTATTTAATTCTTTGGTAGGCTGTACTCAGGGTTCACGATTTCATAAACAATTTTCATGACACCAATCTTTAGTTTTGTGAAAAAATTGACTGTTTACATTCTCAACTAAAAACAAAACAAACTGATTTAAGGTACATGAACCTCAGAGTACATCGACTTCAAGGTTAGTTTCGTTTTGGTTAACGCACCACGACCTTGCGTTGGAATAACAATTAATCGATCTCTCCTTTTTATCGCTACTCAATCCAATTATCCTTGTATTAGTACTAATGTATACAATTATATTAACTATTTTACTCTTTATACTGTAAATCGATGTGACGTGGCGAAGTTTGACCAGAAAAGTAGGAGGCTCATTTTAAAGGTTAGGATGTAGTAAGAAAAAACAGAGATAGCTTTTCCAAGGATTTCTTAGTTCTTAAGAGAACTAATTCATCCTATTTCCGTTCACGAGTCTTGTTCTTTGAGAATGAGAATTGATTCACCACGTTGGAATACTTTCAACGTTTCCTGTAAAAACAGCCTTTTTATTCAGATTTCAGATTTTCAAACCACGTGAATAAGTCGTTTTATATGATTATCAAATCTTTTTATTTATTATACTTGCCTGTAAATCTTTTGGCTATATAGAAGAAGAAGAAGAAGAAAAGTAATTTTTATTCTGGGATCTTTAGTCCCCTAAGAATAACAGGCATGAACCATTTGTCTGGCTAGTTGGAAATAAAAACAATAAATAAATAAAGAATTAAAATATAAAGTAGCTACAAAAAAGAAAAGCAATACAATAAAAATAACTGAGAAGAAATACTGAAAGAAAAAATAAAATTAACATTTGGAGGTTGAGTATAAAACTTTGATCAGGTTTTGAGCTCAAAAGATATGACAAAAATCAAAAAGATATATCCTCAATATTGTTTTCACTATTTACATATTTACATCGGAGATTGGAGATTCAGGAGGTGATGAAATATATATGTATATCTTTTGCAGTCTTTCGAAGCCTTTCTTAGCCACAGCATAATTTTTACTTCTGTTTAGCAACTAGCAACGACCTTAAGTGTATTGATAATTTATTGGTTAATTATTAACGAGTCCTTATTTCGTAAATTGCATAAACAGAATGAGTACGTTGGAAAATTTATTTAATGAAATGTGTGATTTTTTTTTTTTTGTTCCTTATGTATTCTATTCCAAGAATTGATTATGCTATAATAATAAGAATATTCTCACATCATAAAGTTAAACCTTATATGCATAGTTTTGTAAAGTAAAAATGATTTTTAGTTGACTTTTTGTTGAATGATTAATATTTAGAATGTTCTACAATATTTTGTTTTTCTATTGGTAGTTTTAGGTCACGAGAGGGAAAATTACATTAAATTATAAGATAAAAGGTTTTTTTCTAGTAAAAAGACGGAAGTTGATAGATGACAAAGGGGGGAATTAATTAATAAATGGAAATGCATATCAATAATTAAGACGCAACTTCATAAAAATAAATAAGAATTGTTAACGAAGAATAATTAGATTAAATAATGAATAATAATAAGAATAATTAGATAAAGTTAACCAGAAGCAACTAATAAAAATAGTAGATTAAAACCTAACCATGTAGAATCTGCGAAGCTGCGTCCACTGCAGTCTTGTGATATCTTGACAGAATCTATGTTGCTTAGTTTGTAGTTCATTAACTATTTACATCAGATTTTATTAATTTATCCTATCATTCCGCATATCCCTTTTTGCTGTATATTTTCCTGTTATATCATTATTTTAAGATATGTTAATTTACTAATTCATTGTTTCCAAGATTCATTTCATATCTTTCAAGTCGAAAATTTTGTTGTTGTTGACGTTTATAGGTTTATTTTTTTGTCTTAATATGCTATATTTTATTATATAAACATGTATAGAAATACCTTATCTCTAATATCTCCAGTTTGATTTTAGTGAGATATATTCGAAATTGCGGCACCCATGCTATATAATGTTACAGGAAATCCTGGTCATTAAGCACTATTTTCTTTTAAGGTGCTTGAACATTAATTTTAAAGAATAACTAAGAATAAAATGTGAAACCATTTGACTTGATAAGGTATCAGAAGACGTGGAGTACTCACTAGGCTTCGATGAGCTCGCAGTTGAATATCTCTCTGTTCTTGCCGATCTCGACGACCGCGAAGGTCTGCTCATAGTAGTAGACGAGGAGCAAGGAGTCGTTCCTCAGCCTGGTTCCAGAGTATCCTTTGTAGAGAGCATTGAGGGCTGCTGCAGGACTCAGGACGAGGAGGAAAAGAAGGAGGTGCATCTGGGACGGTCGCCGCTCTCCGACTGAGCCTCTACCCTCCTCCCCCCTCCTCACTCTCATTTTCTTTTACTTTCCGTCCTGTGCCTTACCTGCCGGCATAGCATTGTTTCTGACATTTTATATCCTTTAAAAAAGCGAAATGGGATATCTATCTATAAAGTACAGTAAACCCTCATTATTACGAACTCGGATATAACGAACACCTCGATATAGCAAACCAAAATAATATCCCCCCAAAATTACCATTATATTTCTGCTGAACCCCTCGTTAGTGCGAACTACGAACTAAATTTGATGCCTGAGAATTATTATATTCTATTATAACGAACTGCTAGAATTTTTATTAATTTTTTTTTTACTTTATTACGTAGGATGTGCGCGGAAAGACGAAATAGCTCCAGTTTCTAGAATTGAGGTGTTTTTTACTCTTAACTAATCCGATTTCCTTTTGCTCTCTCTCTCTCTCTCTCTCTCTGATTTCATTGACTTTTTTCTAAAAACTAGCTCAGTTCTGCTTCGACCTCTTTATTATTCGAATCAGTGTTCTGTAGTCGCTTACACTATTTGTTTTTTAATACACAATGAGTTCGTTGGTAAACGTGTGTCACAAACGTAAATCCTTATCAATTGAGGAAAAATTGAAAATTCTCCAGGATATTGAATCGGGAATTCTAAGTAAGAAAACCATCGCAGAAAATATGGAATTCCAAAATCAACTATTATAAAAACAAAGATAAAATGGACTCAACCGCAGCCCAAGGAGTAACTTCAACATCAAATAAACGACTTCGCTCTACGACTCATGAATATTTGGAAAAAATTAATAAATTGCTTTAAACAAATCTCTGAGTTCTCAAATACCAATCTAAAACCCTCTTATTAAAGCTAACGCTAAAGAACTCTCAAGTGAACTTGGCAGGTAAATTAATGAATCTCATTGTTTAATTAATATGGAGTTTATCTAAAAATAAATTACATACATGCGTTTTAATCTAACTAGTTCTAATGAATGAATTTCTTTCTAAATATGATCAAATTAGTGCGGCCCTTGGCTAAAAAATATATAAAAAAAAACTCGGTTATAACGAATCTCGTTATAGCGAACTAAGAATATCAAACCCCCTACCAGTTCGCTATATCGAGGGTTTACTGTAATATGAATGATAAAAATAATAAATGTCTGATGCTTAGAGCGTGTTAAGTTTCCTCAATTTTAGCATAATTTCTTATATTTACTATCTATTTTCTATGTTTTGTCGTTCTAATAAATTCTGTTTAGAAGCCGATTTTAAAGCTTAATTCCGCCAATCTTTACGAAGTAGTTTATGCCTTTATTTCGTTGACACCTCATTTCAGTCAATAATTTCATTCAGGTCCGCAAGTCCCTGATAAAAGAAAATGGATCGAAAAAAAGAAAATTTACGGATCGCCAAACAGCTGTTGGTGCTTTGATTGTAAACATCACCAAAACATTCTCATCGAAACCAGCAAAAGGAGGACACAGTGGGTGCGTAGACATTCAGGGATTTTAAGAAATGAGATGCCTTGCTAAGAAGGGCTCAGAAGAAGTTACGGAACTTTCACATTTGTGCCATTAGCCTTAGATAAAAATTAACAGATCAAGAAGACTAATTAAAATAACTGGAGGTAACAAGAACAGACTTAATTGGGATACTGGTACAGACAACACAACGGAACAGAAATATGCTAATATATTGCAACAAAGAACCTCTCCTTAGAGATTTAAAAGAAAAATATCCTACAAATGGATTTGTTATCAATAAAACAGGGGATGTCTGATTTGTGAGTTGTTAGATTTATTAAGATGCTAGAAGAATGCATTCTCAATGGAAGAAAGTTGGAGAAGCCTTCACCGAAGAACTTTTTGTAGCTTAAGGAAAGAGGTCACCATTGTCGACTATGCTTTCTTCTCCTTAACATTCTTCATATACTCCAGTCGACAGGTGTTCACGAACCGTCATCCAAACAAGATGTCTCGGAGAACGGTCTTTGAATTTAATATCGATTTCTTTATTTAATGTCAAATAAACGAATTTTACATAATGTCATTTCTAATAGTATATTTCGTATTTTTCCAATGATTTAAAATTCTTATGTTGAAAATGATTGACTACATCAAACTGTGGACCAGGTGATTTAAATGCCAGTATTATAATCTTGTTGATAAGAATCCAGTAAATATCATTGTAAAACGATCGATTAAATGTTGAACTGTCTGAATACTACCTCAGATACAATCTATTGGAAAGAATGCGTATTTCTGTAAATTCATTTAATTGGATATATATAAGTCAGTGTTTTGTCAATAAAACGGGAGTAAAGGAACAATGAGACATTTCAGGTTCCACGACACGTTCGGTTCGTAACTCAAGAGCTTGAGGTCATGATGATAAGGTGATGTCCCTCAAGGTAATGCTGATGAACCGACCTATCACAACCTTCAGGAATCTTCTTGATCCATGTATATCTTACTTAACGCTGTGAATAAATATATATATATTTTTTTTAGTACTCATAGGTTCTTTGAATACCTAGATCATGGTGGTGTTTAGTATATTGTGGTTACAACATTAATCTTAATAAAGGTTTCCTAACATAACGCTACACCTTTAATTAAGTTGCTACTCATTTGCGATTTAAGGTATCCCAATCCTTTTTAAGTCTGTGCTCTGAGTTGAAAATAGATTTAGATAGCATAATTTTTTATTTTTTTAAAGCTAATATTATTTCAATTATAATCAAGAAGACTAGAACCAACAAAAATATTTTCAGCTCATTTGCTTGTTTGAGTGTCTAAAATTTAATTGCTTCATGGCATATTACATGCAAGCAACTTGGCTGTGAAGTGTTTGATTATGGTGATTATGGAACGTGCTTGTAAATATTTAATACACCCTGACCTTCTGATATTATGCAACATATCCTTCTTCTGGTCTTTTGGTCCTCTGCTTTAAGTTTTAACTAACTTAATCTCACAAAGTTAGTTAAAACTATAAGAGATAATTATAGTTATAAAAGAGATATTATAGATTATTATGCTGTGTTTTATTGAGATTTAGCTCCTTGGACTTTACTTGTACAATATGGTATTCTTCTCCCCCAATACCGATACACCGTAAATGGTGTCTTACTATAAAAATGTCACAAGATCCTCTAGTGCATGCAATAATTTACTTTATTTTGCATAGAAGTGAGCCAGTTTATTTGAGAAACTCTTTGAGGTATGGGAAGTTTTTGGGTCTTCTCCCATATAAAATCTCCTGCTTGAAGGTCCACGTTCCTACTACGAAGTATATAACTGTTAGTGATTTTTGCATACGTTTTCCAGCCGCTTTTGGTAGATGCTCTACCGTTTCTTCGTACATCACTCGCATCATTTTGAATTTCTGAGCGACATTCTTTCCATTTCCCATCTCAGATACAGTACTCGAAGCAATAAATTGCCCAAACTGGTCGCTTTGTAATTCCCAATGGAACTTATCAATTTTTGTCCAAAATTAAAATTAACCGGAGTAACCGGTTACTTTTTGTACCGCTGTCAGCAAAGCAAAAGGCAACTAGTGAAGGTCTCTCTCCCAGTGCTTATGGTTTTAGTGCACATGGAGTGCACACTTACCATCCGCATACTTTGGATGGCTCCTCTTCCTCTCCAATATCAATCCAAGGCTTTTGGGAAATTCCTCTGTTCGGCACAAAGCATTTACTGCGACGGTTGTTTGTCCGGACGGCTAACGTCGGTGAGCTGGTGTTGCTGTAATTTTTATGCCCACCTAGCCAGTCTTTTTATACAGATAAATGGATGAAGCCCTTCGATATAGATTTATGAATTTTAATTAAGTTAAAAAAGAAGTTTTCTCTTCCCGTCACAATGGCTATAACTTGTTATACGTCTTGTTACTTCTTGTTAGTTGGTAGTTTTCTTTTGATTTAACAGTTTTTTTGTAATCAATAGGTGTTGCTTAAAAAGATGAACCAATGAAGGTAAAAGATAATGAATAAATGGGGGATGATTATTGAAAAAGTGAATGCAATAATTATAATAGATAAGTCATATTTTGATGGGACGAAAAAAATATTACCCATTCTACTTTCACTTTTTACTCTAAATTACTTTAACGGGTTTAGCCTGTTAGCAATAGAACCTCTAACTACAACTAAATTTAGATAAATCTATCAAAAGATTCCTTCTGTTGAGGGAAAAATAAATCCTTATGGAAAAGAACAGACGCTTAGGTAATGGTCCCTCAGTAAGGCCCTTAAAGGCATCGCGACAAATAAGACTCGTATATGGGCAGACATCCCAGAAGATGAGAGATTTGCTCAAAGAGAAATCGACGAATTAGAACCCACTTTGTCAGAAAACTTAAAGCAGAGGACCAAAAGACCAGAAGAAGGATATGTTTCCTAATATCAGAAGCTCAGGGTGTATTAAATATTTACAAGCACGTTCCATAACCACCATAATCAAAGACTTCACAGCCAAGTTGCTTGCACGTAATATGCCATGAAGCAATTAAATTTTAGACACTCAAACAAGCAAATGAGCTGAAAATATTTTTATTGGTTCAAGTCTGCTAGTTATTATATACTTAATGTACCTAATCTTTTTTTAGAAACAGAGAAGATTGGTAGTCAAACAAAAGCAATGAAAGGAGGGAGCTCCCTTTCACCTTTACCATTCTGGTTGTACGTCAAAACGATTCACAAAGAATGGAAGAGAAAGCAAATTTGGCTGAAGAGAGGAAACGTTCTGTTCCTTCCAAAAAGGGCATTGTCAAATTTTAGTCTCTTCTGCATCCTGAAGGAGCTGAGCACTAATACTATGGGCGGACTCTAAAATTATGTTATAATGTCTGGAATTCTATTATCGAAAATAAAGAAAATATAATAGTAAATTTTTAAAGATATGTTCAGTTACAGTTATAAAATGAGTTTAGTTTACTGGTTCAATGCTACAACGAAACCACAACTTACAAAGAAGCAAGCCAAATTTCATCACAAAAAACTACAAAGCAGGTTAAATTCCACAATCGATATTACTGATAGTAATTATAATTGTTTGTATCGTGTGGCAGTGTGTCTAATTTTTATGTCTTCAGGAAGAGTATTAACTTGTTTTTTTTTCGAATCTTACTCATTCTTTTTGGCCTGGACCTTAAACTGTTTGTGATATGTAGTCTTTAAGTGTGTATAGTATCCCCCCCCCCAATCCCTATTATTGATTTTGGATTTTAACAAAGACTATAGAATATAGGCGTAATTTGCCAAATATTGGTTTGGGTCGATATAATCATTAGACAATTTTATTGATTTATTTAAGAGAAACCAATTTTAAATGAATAACTAACACATATGATGTGTAGAGGTACCTCTATATGTAAATATCTCTCTGTTAAGATATATAATAACTACAGATCAAGAGGTACATTCATTAATATCGGGATCATTAGTGGGTTTCAGATTTGATAGGCCATTTTATTTTTACCGAAAACAAAAAATAAAAAGCACTTGCTAATCAAAATTAAATCTTTACAGCTGATAAATTGAAAATGATATTGATTTATTTACTAGTATTTTAGGTGACACTAGCATGACGCCTACAGCAACCAGTTTTTATTTTCACTGTAACAATAGTTTTTTCCAATCAATCTATGAATGATCAAATATGATGCATGCTGGCTACATATCATAATATCAAATAGCAAAATGTTATGAATTCTTTTTTTTTTTTTTTGTAATATTAATAAGTTAATAAATTCTGAAAAAATACTTGTAAGCTTGAAATTGGCTCTAGGAGCCGAAACGATGCCTAGCTAAATAAACTTTTTTTGTTGAAAATTGGACTATTTAATTATAATTTTTATTTATTTCATCATTGAAAATAATACTATAAATATGGGCCGAAAATTACCGATATTAATATTGGTTATATCTGTCTACCCGCTTATTAGTCTCTAGGTTATATCGGCATCATTGGTGAACTTCATTCAATATTTAACATAAAACTGTGCTCAATTACTAATGTACATTGTATTTACAAAGACCATAAGTATAGCATTTTCTAAATGAAGAAAATACAGGCAATGAGTCCATTACAAAATTAAAATACAAACTTGAGTCCATTACTTTTTTTAGCTTAAATTTACATGCATATTTCTACTCTATTTGCCCATGCTTCAACAGACACATAGATAAACCATCGTAATTAGATTCAACACCATGTAAATTCATTTATGGCCGAGCGTATCTGCCATTCATCATTTCCGATTCCTTTTTCATCTTCAGGGGTGCGTCTCCTGTTCTAAATATATATTTTTCAAAATTCATTTATTGAAATTTAGAAGTTAATAACAAAAATTATGTCATGAACAGGCAAGTAGAGAAACTAAACATAAATATCATCTAACTGATATTTCTAGATTAAAAGAAAAAGAGGCCGTTTTTTTTTCAGATGCGTATAGAAGATTTGGAATAGAGGGAAGGAAACGGAATTGGGAACAAGGGGTTCGGATGCAGAGTTTACTGTAAACGGAGTCGTTTCTAGATCGCGCCAAATAGTTGACACATTACGGTATTTGTGGATAATTTTATTTGTTATAAAAGGTTTTGGAATTTAAAGATTGGTTTCAAATGGAATTAGATAGTTCGGTGGAGCCACAAAGCTGTACTAAACTTAAATATAAGGAAATATAGTCGGTTGCTTCTTAAAATCGAATCGATGTTAAACATAACCTCACACAGTCATAACATCCAGTGATAATATGACATGGTAAGAAAAAAAAAGAGGAACTATGCCTTATTTTTTAAGAGAGAATGAGGAGAGGGATGGATGCGAACCAAATGGTAAAAAAATGATTTGAAAGAACAAATCAGGAATCCATAACATATTTCAACTTTTATCATGAACATTTCGCAGAAAAAACAGTTTCTAAATGAAGTGCTAATGATTCTACTTACCTAACTGTGGGAATCTCGTTTGTCATTATTACGAGGGTTGATTATTTGCATTATTGTACATGTCACTAATTCGTTTTATTTTAAAGTAATTATGCACAGCCTATATTCTACAACCTAATTATACACATGGTAAACAGTATTTAAATAAATACATAAAGAAATAAATCAGAAAGCTACCAAGTTTTGACATGGTTCTCCGATAAAATTTTGATTTTTATAACTTGTGTACCTTAAATTTAACTTGTCTGCACATTGAAATCCTTTTGTATAAAAAAATAATAATATTTGTATTTACACCAAAGCCTTCGGAAGGAATTATTATGATAATTTTTGGATTTATTTGTTTCACCCCATAACCCATTTTTGGGTTTATTTGTTTTATAGAATCCATTCCCTTTACAAATTATAAACAAAGATGTATGGAAATTAAAATCACCTTTAAAAATTAAATTTTGCTAAACTTAAATAAAAATATCTCAGCTGAATTAAAAAAAAAAAGTCTGATGCAACGAAACTTTCACTTACCTACCACTAAAATTTAGTTGGAGTAGAAACAGTCGTGATTTGATAATTGTGCAAACGCAATTTATAAAAAAAAAAATCAAAGGAAAACGCTTTTTCCACATTTATTTACTTATTTCTGTTTGCTACTCCCCATTAGGTATAGACTGTTATAACTATCGAAAACTTGAAAGTCTTTAGTAATTTACGATTCATTACTATTTATCTTTTCTTGATGGAAAAAAATTCTAATTTCAACAATAATCGATTTTTTTTTTTACCGGTTTTTGTAATAGGTATATCGCGAATGAAAATCGGTAGAAGGGGCATTTATAGTTCACAGAAAATCGGAACTTAGTTTTCATTTTAGTAGCCTTTCCAGAAACTATAATTATAAATAATTTTCGATTATTGTTCCAGCAAAAACCGCCTTTTATTTCATTCAGAAATATATTATGGAACTAAAGTTTTAAATGGAATATAATTAATTATTAACAATTATATTCTACCATATTATAAAAGAAAAAAAAAGCTTTTAATATTTTGAGCATTACGCCCTTTTCTATGCCTTCACTCACTAAAGAACTAATAAAATATTAGACAATGGGATAATGCAAAACCTAATACATCATGGCGTCTAATTTTATTTCTCTATTTAGTTGTGAACATTAATCATGAAAACTTAATGATTTTCATTAAAGTCCATGGATATGTTCCAAGAAGCACTGAAAATATGTAGAAACATTTTCGTATGCGCAGTACGCCTTAATTGTAAACAATTTAGTTAGTAAAGGCTACCAGCCCGCATACTGCGCATGCGAAAAAGTTATCAACGTTTTTTAAGTGTTTGTTGTAACGTGCCTAATATGTTTTATGTAAAAATGTATTTATGTAAATATTTTTTCGTGTATACAGATATTTTTCGACTTTACAAACTAAATATTATTCTTTCTGAAGTTCTCAGCTTTCCAACGATATATTATATGCACTCATTAACGGAAATTTCAATCTTGGCGAAACATTTTTATTTTTTTCTATTGTATATGTTTATCCATTTTTTTAATATTTCATATTTAGTCATTTCTTATTATTAGGCATAATGGGAGTCAGTTAATTTCACCACATAAACAAAATCAAAGTTACTTTGTAGGTAGCAAACTTTCCTTCGCTATTTAAGCCCCATCATAACATTTAAATGTTATCATCATGATAAACCTACTTGACACTAATGAATATTTGATTCTCATTAAACATGACGATTTTAATCAAAATTGTCAGAGCCGTTTTTGAAAATCGAATATAACGTAAAACTGAGACAAAATTTGTGAAATAAAGTACCTCCTCCGTTTACTTAATTTCGACGAGATTTTTGCTGTTACATTACAGGCATATACCTCAAATACCCAATGTCAGTTTCGTGCAGTTTATCGTTTTTGAGCTGGTCTGTTCACACACACATGCAATTCTGTGGGACTTGATTATTTGGACTCAGGGAATGTGGAAATTTTTCAAGATCTCAATACTTTCCTTTACTCTATATTTCATACATAGGTAAAGAATAAAAAAGAATAAAAAAAAAAAAAAAAAAAAAAAAAAAAAAAAAAAAAAAAACCTAGTTTATTTGCATATATGTAATCATCAATAAGGTGCCGTTCTTCTTTAAGAATACTTTATTTTTCGTTAAAATTCAACTATAGCTTACAAAAGTGTAAACATCAAATTTTTGACAGCTTTAAATTTATTGTCTGTATTTTGGCATCAAAACTAAAACTAAATGAGGTAAATCCCTAAATGTGTTTCCTGCTTAAGAATTACTTAAAAAAAAAGAAAAAGTAAATGTGTAAAAAGAATATTTTCATAATATAAACTAACTGAAAGTATTCCCTTTACTGATTTTTTGATGTGATACATCCCAATTAGTTGCGATGTGGGCAAGGCCTGTAGTTAATTACCACCAGCCTAATGATTTTTCAAAAGTTCATTCTCATAAATTATAAGAAATTTTACCTAATACTTAGTGATAACAAATATTAATAACCCACATAGTTAGAGGCTTAAATGTCATGATGTTACATCCAGCAAATGGTTTTCAGTTTGCTCTGTGTAAAAACATCCCTGAAAATTAGTCAATTCAACAATCACGAACATCAAAATATTAATCAAAAACATCAATAGATTAATAGCCAAGATTTTCGATTTGATCTTTTTTTTTTTTTGGAAAGCTAATGTTTCGATCCCTACATGTGGATCTTCATCAGGCCTTCTGAAACAGAGTAATACAGAGACTGAAGAGCCACGTGTAGGGATCGAAATATTAGCTTTCCAAAATAAACTGAAAGTAAAAAGATCAAACCGAAAATCTTGGCTATTAATCATCCTATAAAAAATAAAATATTTTAGGCAAGATAAAGTTTTTTATTTAAGCTAAATTTGATTGTATTTATCATGCAACAAAAAAAAAAATGTATCAATTTAATGAAATTGATTAGTTTTATATAGCTCTCGATATTAGCTCATAATTCTAAGTACTACTTTTTCCGTTTCATAAATTTTATATAATAAAACTGACCGAACTGCTGACGACTTCGACTTTGTGCAGAGAAAAAGGCCCGGAGAAGAGGACTCACGCCCACCCGCGATTGTCGTACGTTTTGTATGACAGTCCGTCCAAGACGAGATGATTCGACTCCGGAATGTGAAAAGGGATTTCACAACAAGGCACCTTGGCTGGGAGAACGATGAAAGAATTTATGTCAGCGGGCAACAGACATCTCTACTGGTTGGCGAGACAAAAGGAAGGCGCGGGAAAAATAAAATACGTATGGTTTGCCAGGGGTAGGGTTCGCTGCCGGCGAGAGGATGGCTCCCCAGTGGTTATCATCACTAAGGAGGAAGACGTAGAGGCACTACAATGACACATCTGTGACTGTCACACTAGAATCTGGACCGCCTTTTTATCCTGTATTTCACCGATCTATACATATTATTCTCGTATTTCTACGTTTCTCTTGTTTTATTTGTTTTCTATTTCATTTTATCACCTAGGTAACACTTTCTTTTATTTAACAGCCATATGCCTCAGTCATTATCTCTTTATTTCATTCAGTCAATTTACTTTTAATACTGCCACAAACATACATCTCTGTGCCTTTTCACTCCAATCTCTAAACTCCATATCCTATCACAGATCAATCCCCATCCATCTAATCACAAGTGTAAAATCCTATTATCTTGCCACGTTAATCCCCAATCCCTTCCAGCCCACTACGATGAGTTCCTAGACCACTTCCTCCACAACTTCTACCATATCATTGCCGTCTCGGAAACCTGGCTAAAACCAAATATCCCATTCTCCTTAATACCAATCCCTAACTACACTCTCATCCGTCATGATCGTGAGGACCGAACAGGAGGAGAAGTTGGTCTTTACGTTCATAATAATCTGAGGGTAAAAATCCTCCTAGAATCCCCTTCTTCCGAAAGTCCTCATCCGGAATACATCCTCGTTGAAATCTCCTCTAATGCCTTTTCCCTCCTTTACATAATAGTTTACCGCCCTCCGCATGTCTAATTTGATCCTTCTTTTGAATCTTCCCTCTTTACCTATGTCCCGTTATACAGTAATGTAATCATCGCTGGTGATTTTAACATAAACATGCTCACTGATTCCCATAACAGATCTTACCTTATAGACCTCATCCATTCACTCGACCTTTTCATAGTGCCCTACCAACCAACCCACCATACCTTTCATAATAGACTCCTCTCACAACTTACTGTCTTCTTCACAGCATCCAGTACCTTTTCTATCAAGCCATGACCTCATCAAAATCTCCTATAACATTCCAGCACCTAAAGTCATTCCCCGAAAAATATCCTGGCGAAACCTTGACTCATTAACTCCTGAAAAGCTGAATCCTTTTTTCGACTCACTTTCCCAAACCCCGGACCCCATTTATTCTCCATCCTCCATAGATGAAATGGTGGAGTGCCTTTTTTCTAATCTTTATACTTTCCTCAATCAACATGCTCCCCTCAAGACCTCCACCTTTAGACGTCCTCCTGCACCCTGGATAAACCCCGACATCAGAGAGTTGATGAGAAAAAGAGATGTTGCCAGAAGACGTTTTCGACGTACCTGTTCCCCTGAAGATTATTCCCACTTCAAGTCCCTACGGAACCTCACCCAATCTAGCATACGGTGTGCCAAGGCACTATTTTTCCACAAGCCTCTCTCAAGCTTCTCTCCCTCTAACAAGCCCCCGATCCTAAGTCCAGATGGAAAATCCTTAAAAAACTGTCTATAGTAAAATCCAAAGCCTGCACCTATTACCTCATCGATCCACATAAATTAAATTCTTATTTCGCCAAATCTCCATCTATTCATCAGCCCTCTTCATTATCGCTCACACAAACTTTCGATCCAGATAATTTTTATTTCCTTAATATTTCACCAGAAGCCTTGCTCTCATCTATCTATCCTCAAGTCCAGAACCAATGACTTCGGTCCAGACCAAATTCCCGTAAAGATAATTAAACCCTGTCTTCCTGTCATATTCCCTGCTCTCCTACATATATATAACTTCTCTCTACAAAATTCCTGCTTCCCAGATGCCTGGAAAAAAGTTATAGTCCGTCCATTAAATAAGGTACCTGTTCCCTATTTAGCCTCCGACTACAGACCTATCTCCATTCTCTCTAACTTATCCAAACCGCTCAAAAGAATAGTCCACTCCCAGATCAATGATTTCCTCGAGCGAAATGCTCTCCTCAATCCTCTTCAGTCCGGCTTCCGCTCCCACTATTCCACACAAACTGCTCTACTTAAGATCACTCAGGACCTTCAATCCTCGATGGACGAAAGTAAAATGACCATCCTAATCCTCTTTGATTTCTCAAAAGCGTTCGATACCGTCACTCACGAGATCCTCCTTTCTAAACTCCAAATCCTTTCCATATCAAACCATAAAGTGGTTCCTCTCCTTCCTGTCCTCACGTTCACAAACAGTTCACATCCCCGATAAACCTCCTTCCTCACCTCTTTTACTAACACGTGGCGTTCCACCAACACTCTTCTCTGTTTACATTAATGATCTCCCTGATTCCATCAACCATTCACAACACCACTTATACGCTGATGACCTCCAAATTTACCTATCCTTCCGTCCTACCGAGATGCTAGAGGCAATTAAAAACTTATAGGAAAACATAGATAGCATAAACGCCTGGGCAGAAAACAATGAATTGAGATTGAACGGAAAAAAACCAAGGCCATCCTGATCGGTTCCAAGCATCTCCTTAATTCCCTTCCTTACTACCCCTTACTCTGCCTCAAAGGCCAACCTATCCATTTCCATTACTATGTCAGAAATCTTGGAGTGATCTTTGACCAGCACTTGTCGCTCTCCTCAAACAGTTCCAATGATCCCATGATTGCCGTCCTCTAAAACCCATCAGCTCCTTGTCTCCTCTCTTGTATTTACTCATTTCGATTATGGTTGCCTTGTATACGGGGGACTGTCTGGTATACACGAGGCGAGGTTGAAGAGGCTGATGAATTGCTTCATTAGATTCATCTTTGGTGTCCCCAGGCGCTCCCACGTCACAAGCTGCTATACTGAATTGAAGTGGCTCTACCCAGTTTTTCGGCAGCAATATTTCCTCGGTGTATATCTCTTCCGAACGTTCAGAACTAAGAAGCCCCCGTATATCCTGAATTTATTTACACCCTGTTCCTCCATACATTCTCTAAATACCAGATCCCAAACCTTAAACCTATGCATCCCTTCCTACCGAACTGCCTCCTTCACAAAATCATATATCACCCGTAGTGTCTCCTTCTAGAACTCCTTACCTGTTTCCATCCGTAAAAATTCATCCCTCACTTCTTTTAAAACCTAATTATTTCTCCATCTCCTTAATCTTCAAACTACCGCAACTATGTAAAATAGTGAAATCTGTTATAATTTATAATACTTATCTATGTTTGTGGATATAAAATTTTGTTTTTCTTTTATTCCTTTATGTTCAAATGGTTGGAACCAGTCAACTTATATTCTTATCTCTTTTTTGCTGTTTGTATTATTTCATGAGGCTTGCTTTTATTTTATTTTAGTTCTTTAATTTCTATACCAATTTCGTTCTAAACTAGCCAGACAAAGGACTCTGGATCTGTACATATATTGTTATTCTTAGGGGGCAAGATGTCCCAGAATAAAAATTCTTTCTTTCTTTCTTTCTTTCTTTTCTTCTTTCTTTTCTTCTTTCTTTTTTCTTTTCTTTCTTTCTTTCTTTTCTTTCTTTCTTCCTTTTCTTTCTTTCTTTTCTAAAACCAAAAATAATACGTCTTTCAGTTTTTAATACTTATTTCTTATATTCTATTCTTATATTCTATACTTATGTTAGTTTTAATTCTTATTTCAGCTCAATCCTTAATTATAAAAAAATAATAATAGTTATTAATCATAATTAAAGTTACTAATCAGACTTATTAATCATAATTTAAAAAATAAATATATTTTTCAAATATTAATATTAAGCTAGGTAAAAACATAATTATAATGTAGATTGTCTTATTTCTTCTGGTCTGGCCTTATAAAGAAATTTACAACCCCATGTATAAATCCCATGTTCCTTTTGAAAAATTCTCAATTTTTTAAAATATTAATATGCTTTATTATCATATTATTTAAATTAGTTTAGTATTGATTACTAAATATGGGACTGTTGAATTGACTAATTTTCGGGCATGTTTTTACACAGAGTAAACTGAAAACCATTTGATTGGATTGAGCTGAAATAAGTATTATTTTTGGTTTTGTTATTTAAAATTTGTGATATGGAAAAAGTATTACTTAGAATCATGAGCTAATATCAAGAGCTATTTAAAACTAATCAATTTCATTAGATTGATATATTTTTTTTTGTTGCATTGATTCATGAACCTCTGTGAAAAAATACAATCAAATTTAGCTAATAAAAAAATCTTTATTTTGCCTAAAATATTTTCTTTTTTATAGGATGATTAATAGCCAGGATTGTCGGTTTGATCTTTTATTATTTTGGAAAGCTAATGTTTCGATCCCTACATGTGGGTCTTCAGTCTCTGTATTACTCTGGATCAGAAGCCCTGACGAAGATCCACATGTAGGTATCGAAACGTTGACTTTCCAAAATAAAAAAAAATAAGAACTGAAAATTCTGACTATTAATCATACTATCCTAAAGAAAAACAATTAACTATTACACACATCTAAATTTTATTTTTTGCTAACAATATATTACATATTATAACTAAAACACTGCTATTCAATAATTTTACTATTTATTTTTACTCCTTCTGATGTAAAAAATATAAATACAAATTTATGAGAGCATAAATCGTGCTAAAAATAAAATTATATTTATGGATGTGGATTTCCTTCTTACTAACATAATGTAAAAGAAAATAATATTTTTTAAGATTTGATCATTTTTTACTTTCACTTACCTATATATGAAATATATAGTAAGTGGAAGTATTGCGATCGTGAAAATTTTCGACTTCCGGTTTTCAACGGAAATACACGTTTTGGGGTCCCCTGAGTCCAAATAACCAAGTCCCGCGAAATGGTCTGTGTGTGTGTGTGTCTGTGTGTGTGTGTGTGTGTGTGTGTGTGTGAACAGACTAGCTCAAAAACTATAAACCGTGGGAGCCTGAAATTGGGTATTTAGTGTAGGTATATGCCCGCGATGTGACAGCAAAAATTTCATCAAATTTGCTCAAAGGGAGGGGGTACTTTATTTAATAACTTTTTAGGTTTTTTTCGATTTTCTCAAAAACGGCTCTAACGATTTTGATTAAACTGAATATTTGATCTATTTATATGCCCCAGGTATGACTGTAAAAATTTCATCAAAATTTTTCAACCGGAGGGGGGACTTTACTTATTAAATTTTGTATCATTTTCACGCGTTTTTTTTATTTACTCAAAAACGGTTTTATCGATTTTGATCAAACTTGGTATTTGATGTATTTATATGCCCGAGATATGACTCTAAAAATTTTATCAAAATTGATCAACCGGAGGGGGGACTTTACTTAATAAATTTTGTATCTTTTTCACGTGTTTTTTTTATTTACTCAAGAACGGTTTTATCGATCTTGATCAAACTTGGTATTTGATGTATTTATATGCCCGAGATATGACTGTAAAAATTTCATCAAAATTGATCTACAAGAGGGGGGACTTTACTTGATAAATTTTGTATCATTTTCACGTGTTTTTTTTTATTTACTCAAAAACGGTTTCTAACGATTTTGATCAAACTTGGTATTTGATGTATGTATATGCCAAAGATGTGATAGCCAACGTTTCATCAAAATTAGTCAAACGGGGGGGCACTTTATTTTATAATTTTTTTCCAATTTTTACCTTTTTGATGGATTATCTCAAAAACGGCTTTAACGATCTTTATCAAATTCGTTATGTTTAATGAAAATTAGTTGTTATTTAATATCAGGTAAGCTTTATCATTATTAAAATGTTCTGAGGGGGCTTAAATGGGGAAGGGGCCCTTTTTGTTTTCTTATAAAGTACCTTTGTTTTAGTTTATATTGAGAAATTAACTGTCTCACATCACGCCTAAAAATAAGAAATGGCTAAATATGATATATGAAGAAAATCAAGTAAATATATACAGGAGAAAAAAGATGAATATTCCGTCAACTCATAAAACACCTTGAGCTCACGCATGCTTGGGGGTATGCATCAACGCCTTTAATGACAAACCAATGCGTTATAATTAAAGATGTTCTGTTCATTTGAGAAGTGGCAATTAACAAAACGCATTAATTTCTAATCTAAGTAAGTTGGTAAGTGAAAGTTGTGTGTTGCGCGCACGCACCAGATTTTTACTTTTACTTACCTATATATGAAATATATAGTAAGTGGAAGTATTGCGATCGTGAAAATTTTCGACTTCCGGTTTTCAACGGAAATACACGTTTTGGGGTCCCCTGAGTCGAAATGACCAAGTCCCGCGAAATGGTCTGTGTGTGTGTGTGTCTGTGTGTGTGTGTGTGTGTGTGTGTGTATGTGAACAGACTAGCTCAAAAACTATAAACCCTGCGAACCTGAAATTTGGTATTTAGAGTATGTATATGCCCGCGATTTGACAGCAAAAATTTCATGAAATTTACTCAAAGGGAGGGGGTACTTTATTTAATAACTTTTTAAGTTTTTTTCGATTTTCTCAAAAACGGCTCTAACGATTTTGATTAAACTGAGTATTTGATTTATTTATATGCCCGAGATATGACTGTAAAAATTTCATCAAAATTGATCAACCGGAGGGGGGACTTTACTTAATAAATTTTGTATCATTTTCACGTGTTTTTTTTATTGACTCAAAAAAGGCTTTAACGATTTTGATCAAACTTTGTATTTGATGTATTTATATGCCCGAGATATGACTGTAAAAATTTCATCAAAATTGATTTACAGGAGGGGGGACTTTATTTCATAACTTTTTTCCAATTTTTACTTTCACTTACCTATATATGAAATATATAGTAAGTGGAAGTATTGCGATCGTGAAAATTTTCGACTTCCGGTTTTCAACGGAAATACACGTTTTGGGACCCCCTGAGTCGAAATAACCAAGTCCCGCGAAATGGTCTGTGTGTGTGTCTGTGTGTGTGTGTGTGTGTGTGTGTGTGTGTATGTGAACAGACTAGCTCAAAAACTATAAACAGTGGGAGCCTGAAATTGGGTATTTAGTGTAGGTATATGCCCGCGATGTGACAGCAAAAATTTCATCAAAATTGCTCAACGGGAGGGGGTACTTTATTTAATAACTTTTTACGTTTTTTTCGATTTTCTCAAAAACGGCTCTAACGATTTTGATTAAACTGAGTATTTGATCTATTTATATGCCCCAAATATGACTGTAAAAATTTCATCAAAATTGATTAACCGGAGGGGGGACTTTACTTAATAAATTTTGTATCATTTTCACGTGTTTTTTTTATTTACTCAAAAACGGTTTTAACGATTTTGATCAAACTTGGTATTTGATGTATTTATATGCCCGAGATATGACTGTAAAAATTTCATCAAAATTGATTAACCGGAGGGGGGACTTTACTTAATAAATTTTGTATCATTTTCACGTGTTTTTTTATTTACTCAAAAACGGTTTTAACGATTTTGATCAAACTTGGTATTTGATGTATTTATATGCCCGAGATATGACTGTAAAAATTTCACAAAAATTGATTTATGGGAGGGGGGACTTTACTTGATAAATTTTGTATCATTTTCACGTGTTTTTTTTATTTACTCAAAAACGGTTTTAACGATTAACAAAAATAAGATATGAATGTAGAAAAATGTGTGACTTTAGGAAATGATAATTAGCAAAACACGTCAATTTCTAATCTTAGTAAGTTGGTAAGTGAAAGTTGTGTGTTGCGCGCACGCACCAGATTTTTACCTTTTTGATCGATTATCTCAAAAACGGCTTTAACGATTTTTATCAAATTCGTTATGTTTATCTAATTTTTAGATTATCTCAAAAACGGCTTTAACGATTTTCTTCATATTCGTCATGTTTAATGAAAATTGAGTGTCATTTAATATCAGGTAAGCGTTTATTAAAATATTCTGAGGGGTTTATAGAGCAAATGAAAACAAAAATAAGAAATGAATGTGGAAAATGTGTAACTTTGAGAAGTGGCATTAACAAAACGCATTAATTTCTTATCTAAGTAAGTTGGTAAGTGAAAGTTGTGTGTTGCGCGCACGCACCAGATTTTTTTATTAAAGAATCTCACTGTTTGTTACTTATTAGATTGATAGCTCTGTATTTTGGAAAAAATATTAACGATAATCTTCACATGAAGAAAATATAAATGTTAGCATCAAATACCTTCGTTTCATTGTCCAGTAATTTTTCATTTCATTTTTGGAGTATTTTCAGACTGACAATCATTTGGTTTTATGGTTATGATTTAATGCTGTATTCAAAAAGAAAAAAATTATTTTCATTCATTAATTTGGATTTGTAAAAACAATGTTTGTTTGTAACCCTATTGGAAATTAGTTGAACTTTGTTTATGAGATATTAAAACTTATTAATAAAAATAAAATTTCTGGGCCTTAATTTTTAAATAATATTATTTTTTTTTTTTAATGTTAGTAGGTTCAAAAGTGGATTTCTAACCGAAAATTCCCCTAAGAAAATCAAGTTTATTAGAATAACATTAGTTTATGTTATTAAAGCTGGAGTACATGTACATCTAGCTGAATGGATTCTTTGGAGGAAGGTGTGCAGGCAAGGATCATTAGTGGTATTCCTATCAAACTTTTCGAATAACTATGCAATAATATAATAATAAGTTCATGGGTTATTTACAGATGATAAATGATATATAATTAAGAACTTTCCATAAAATGTTACCCTTAACTCAATACAAAACAGTGAGGATATAAAGAGGCATTGAGAAATATAAAATATATTATATTTATGGTCATCATGTTTTACATGGAATCCATTCAGGATGATAATAAAAAATTAATGAGTTTTATTTTACTTTTGGATATGAGGGGTATTGAAGGGTTATACCTCATCGGAAAGTGGGGCACACAAACAAATTTTTAAGCAATGAAGAAGCAAGATACATGGTATAAAAGAAAAGTAATGAAAATAAAAAATGGATGAGGCATTTCAACGAATTAGGCAATAATGATAAAAGACTTGTACAGGACTGGGAAATTCAGTCTGTTCCACCTTCAATAATTTTTTTAGTGTGCTATAGTTTCATTAAGTATAATGGATCTAAAAGTTTTATAAAATAGATTATTTTATTGAATCATCTTTTACTCCCATTTTTTTTTTTAATTTCTTAAATTATTAATTAAGCTTGAAATCATTGATGAAGAAAATTTTTATTTTGATGAGTTAATTATACACCAGAATCAATTCTTATGTAGAAAACAAACTATATGAGTAATGGAATTCAAAACACTATTTTTACGTTTTTTTTTAATTTTAATTCAAGATGATTTTTTTCCATTTATTTAGCCATGCCTTCTATTGAGAGATCAGCCACAAAAAACAAAACAAAAAACAATGACAGTCATTAACTTTTATTAATGAAATTTGGGAAATTTCAGGAGGCTTCTTAAATTAAAGCAGTTTTGTTTATTGGACACAATTATTGTACTCCTCATCATTATATTATGCAGCTATCATCAGCATCATTTAATAACAAATTAAACTATTTAATTCCAGCTCTCATATTATGTAGTCTGCTACTCAATTTAGTAAAGATTAAAAAAAAAAAAAGTCTTTTACAAGCTTTTTTATTCAAGAAATTCAAGGCAAACCAGCCATGTGAAATAGTTTAATGTAGAACTTTATTATTATTTCATGAGTTACTGAGTTATTTTTACTAGCAGGCACAAGAAAGGCTTAATTATCACAACTGATTAATGTGACTGAAATGGTGCTGAATAATAGAGTTTTGGTTATGTAATAGCATGCATACTTTAAATTTTACTTTTATAATATTTTATATTTGTTGAGTTCTCATTTGCTACTTCCAAGTATGCAAACAAAATTTTCAAATCAAAGAGACGAAAAAAATTACAATACATGATAAAGTTTTTTTGTATTTTTTTTTTGTATCAAAACATATATGTCTGACAATTTTCAAATTGGAGTAATCCTATACTTTACAGGGGTTGTTAAAAAATATTATTTTATAAAAATAAATTCTGGCATTACTTTTTCTATTATGCTCCTAACACAAAAAAGAAAAAAAAACGAATAATGAAATACTTCTATCCAAAAACTTAAATTTTTCATACTTTTCTCGAGTAATGATTTCATAAACTCTTCTTGTTTTCTTTGTTTTGCAGCTAGAATGTTGTAAAGCACCCCCTTCAATTAAATAGTAGAAATGATGTTTTGAAAAAAGTCGTGCAATGATCCAGTAGCTGAAAGGCTTGTTAAAAAGCCACGATTCATGGTTCCCAAAGCTGACACTAAATAAATTTTCGAAATCCCTCAAAAAATTGAATTTAAAAACAAATAAAAATAATTTTCCAACCCTATAAGACAACTTGAACGAAATTTGTAGGGATAAAACAAAGTTACTTTGTTACTGGATAAATCATTTCCAATATTTTAAAAAGAGAAGAAAAACCATACATTAGTGTCATTAAAAAATGCATGCTCTTGGGAAACTAAATTGACAATGAGAGACCCTCCATATTTGCAAATTATTATTATGGTTACCATTGCCATGAGGACTAAAGCAAGAAAGAAAAATATTCTAGATGAAAATAGAAATCTCGAATTTTTTTAAACATAGGCCAAGGATACCTTGAAATCTTTAGAAGATTGCGAGGTATGGGTATAATGTTCAATATAGGAGCATTTAATCTATAAATTTTTGAAAATATGCCTTTATTGTTGCCAATAAAAGAATCCTTTTATACCCCAACTGGACAGAAAGGACAAATTATCCACAAGTTAGCAGCTTAGCCAGAGGATGAAGTTCAAGATTTATTCTGTTGTTTCTGCCTATAAAATGGAACAGAATCCATTTTAGACTTCAGCATGCTTCAATGCTGTAGCTACAGACTCAGAATAAAATTATTATATGCACATTTGAAACTAGCTTGATCAGCCTAATAGCATAGAAGAGTGGAAACTTAGTATTTTTGATTTATAAATATGTATAGGGATTTAGACTTAATGCGTAAACTTTAAAAAAAAAAAAAAAAAAAAAAAAAAAAAAAAAAAAAAAAAAAAAAAAAAAAAATTATGATTAACTACTTTTAGCAAAAACTCGGTTCTTCATTCTATCTTCAGTGAATCTCAGTCCAAGATTGTCAGTGCCACTGTTTAGGTTTCAGTTAATAAATGATGTGCTGAATCTTGGTTTAATAAGATTGGATGTCTATTTGCTCACTTGTGTCATCAAATTCATTCAGGGCTCATTTTCATACTCAATCACTCTATCATATTTAAGTATTTATTATTACAGTACTACTGTTTGAATCTCATGCCACTTTAATCACTTTTCCTTTTATTTATACAGTGTCCAAAGTGGATGGAGTGTCTTTATTAATTTATTGCCATTTATTGTCTTATTTTTATTATGTAGTACATATTCTTTATATCTACTAGTTAATTGTGATTAGAAGTTAACATTTTTTTGCCTTTTAATTCATTATAACTGTAAAAAAATCCTACAAATAATTGCTTAGTCAATGAAAAACAAAAAGGAACACAGAGTTAATATTTTTTTAATATTTTAGATAAAATATAAGATTTATTGTTAAGAGAATAAAGCAGGTGTTAATGTTTTGTTGGCCTAATATTATCTTTGATGGTTAAAGCAAAGTACCTGAGTACTAATTTTTTTTCTTAAAAACTTTGAAGAGAAACACCCATTCTTCTCAAATAGTGGTTTTTAATTACTTAAAGTCTTTGAAGATTGTGTTTGAAATGGACCCATGGGAATTTAATGAAATTTAAGCGGGTCTCAGGGATAGTGTTTCACTAATCCTGACGGGCATGGGGCTTATGGGGGAAGCTGCAGATTATAGGAAAGAAACTGACCCTCGATGCCCCTCGTATAGAGTACAGGAGACTGCCAAGCACGTCATCTTAACCTGCACTGCAAGGAAAGGGTACTGTACAATGTTGATGAGGGAAATCAAGTCCTACCCCCTTGCCAAGACAGATTTCCCCCTGCTGTTAGAGGAGGACGGGGTTCTAGGCGGTCGTCTAAAACTTCACTCTGGGAAGGGATCGACCACCTCATCTCAGCTAGACATCAAAAGAGGAAGACCAGGAGGACTGGCCTAGGAAGCAGTTGCAGGCAGATGGAGACTCGGAGGGAGGACCATCGGAATGAATGCTGACCAGGAGGGCTGGATATTAGTGGATGGATGGTGAGAGGAGGCCATATGTCGAGATCCAGGAGGACTGGACAAACATCCGAGGTGACAAGGTGCAGAACCACCATTAAAGTGCACATCCGTGGCACCACAGTAGCTGAAACCTTTCAATGTTCCCAAAATTAAAATTCCAAAAGTAGACAAAAGAAGATGTAAAATAAAGGGTTGTTTTATGAGAGCAGTGGCATGCATGATCCTAACGCATACCCCAGTGCTCCAGAACCACATATGCAAGATATAGCTAAGAAGCGAGTAAAAAAAAAATAAGAATGGAAGGGTGATAGAAAGTTAACATGATTCCTATTATATAAAAAAGTTCTTAGTTGAAATATTTAATCTATTATTTATTTTGAATAGATTTTCCAGAATTTTTTTTGGAATTAATATAAAAAAAAAAAAAAAATGTTGTTTTAAAAAGGTGGCTGATTATATCCACCTTCTTTTAAAGAAGAAGAAGAAAGTAATTTTTATTCTGCGACATCAAGTCCCCTAAAAATAACAATACATAGACAAATCCAGAGCCATTTGTCTTGCTAGTTTAGAAAAGAAAAATTATGATAAAAATAAAATAAAAGCAAGCCTCAAAAAACAAAAGAAATTAGAATATTGAATGGTTTCCAACTTTATATATATATATATATATATATATATATATATATATATATATACACACACACACATAAAATTATATATATACAAACACAGATAACACAAATTAATGCAAATTTAAATAGTTTACATAGTTATGGTAGTTTGATAATTGGGTTTTGAAAGAAGTAAGGGATGAATTTTTAAGGAAACAGTAAGGAATTCCAGAAGGAGGCACCACGGATGATAAATGATTTTATAAACAGGCAGTCCGGTAGGAAGGGAGGTATAGATTTAAGGTTTGTGATCTGGTATTTAGAAAATGTATAGAGGATCAGGGTGTAAACAAATTCTTAATTCTAAATGTTCGGAAAAGATATACACCAAGGAAATATTGGGGCCGAAAGACTGGGTAGAGCCACTTCAATTCAGCATAGCAGTTTTCACTTATTTTTAAATATACAACTCTTTTTCAAACTTCCATATTTAGGAATATCTATTTTACACATCAAATAACATGTCAAGAGTTATTGGAATTAACTAATTTACGTTATATTATATTAAATATAATATATATTATAACATGTGCACTATCAGGAAAGGAAAAATATACAAGTTGTGTCGTGTACAGAGAACTTCAGATAATAGATTCCTAAGATAGAGAGGAAGACCAAGGTTGATCTAGCTAAAAGCATATGGAAGCAGACCCAAGGATGGTAAGAGTTGGATTGAAGAAAGGTATTTTCGTTTGCATGTATAAGTATAAGGAACAGAAAATACAAAATGCTGAACAAATTTGATTAATTGTTCTTCTTATTTTAATAGTTTCATTTATTTTTTCTTGAAATGATTTGTTATGATCTTATTTCCATCAAAACTTCGAAAACTTATACTTCTATCTCTATATAAAAAAGTATATCATTTCATATAATAGCAATGGTATTTAAATACTACTTATATGTAAAAAGTGAAAATCAGGACATTCTGAAGAAAAGCATTAACTTAAACCTTGTGCTATAGTTTCATATTTTATATTTAGATCTTAAATTTCCTTTCAGTCCTGAAAGGAAGGTTTGTTTAACTGATAACATGGTATGTCTTCTATCATCTTGATGCAGTCTGGTAAAAAAAAAAATTACATAAATATTAGTCAGTAATATTTTCACAATTCAAATTTCATCATCAGGATAGGTTGCCTAAAAGGTAAAAAAAAGAAACTAGTAGGTTTTCCATCAGACTTTGATGCCGATGGAAAACCCTTATAGTATTTCTCCGCTGTTGTTATTTTAAGATGAATTGTAAAAGATTTTATCCTGATGATGCCTGAATTTGATTAATTTTTTCTGAGAGTGTTTTGCCTTCCTTCTCTTCTCCATGAATTTTTAGTCTCTGATTAAGTTTTATTTAATTTTTAAAAAAAGAAGATATAACTAGAAAATAGATGTTTTTAATTCAAGTTATTCATAGACACTCATTTGAACTCATGTCTGATGTTAAAATTGATTTATGGTTGTATTTGAATTTTTCATCTGTTTGAAATTAAATTATTAATAGTGATTATTATTATACTGTGTAAAATCAGTTTCTCTAATCACTTATTAATTCTTAATTAACCTTCTTATTCTACAAAAGTGTTTTTTTTTTTTTAACCTCTTCATAAAAACAAACTTACACATATATTAATACAGAGAAAAAGCTTCAATGTGATGAGGTGGCCATTCTTATCCAGCTCCCAGATTTTTTGCCCAACTGCTGTCAACCCTGAAAAGAAAAGCCCTTGTTTTTCCATTGCTTTTATCTGACTTATCTCTCTCAATAAACGTTTCAGCACTTATCAAGGATTCAAAATTCAATATAAAAGTCTAAATTATACATAGTAAAATAATTAAAGATAATCAAATAATATATGCCATAATTAGTAAGGTAGTAATAATTTCTTTGAAGGATTATATACAAAAGTGTTATTAATAGATACATTTTTCATAGGTGGAAACTTGGAAACGAATAAAAAGATTCTGATGTGGTCCTTGCATCATACATATTAATTTAACAATCTAATTTGAAAAGAAGTTAATATAATAAGGACTATATTTTAATGTTTAAATGAGATGAAACATTTTTTAAAGTAATGGTACTATTTAACTATTTAAGGTAATTTAACTATTTAAAATAATTATCGAATCTAAGTTGTATAAAACTAATCTTATAACTTTATGTTTTCTAAGATATTAATCTTTTTTAAACCTTTAGTTGATTTGCTGATTTAACTTTGCCAACTTATCGTACTAAACCAAAACACTAGATAAAATTTTCATCTAAAAGATAGTATGAGCATTTTTTACAATAGAATCACTGATATTTTAAAGATAACTTATAGAGTAAAAAGCGCAGTAAAAAATCGATTGTGCTGCTTCTGTAATGATACAATAAAGGTTTGGTCAAACCACACCACAGAACGGGCTTGTATTATTATAAGGAGATTGGTTTAATTATTCCAGCTCATGTTTATCTAGTCAATCATCGCATAATAGAAAATATATATCTATTTAATAATTTGTTAACCGATTATCACTTGAGCGAAAATTTGAGTCTGATTCAAATACGAAGGATAGATAGTAACGGGTCGGTTGACCCGGTGTCGGGCATGTGTGGCCAGATCTTAATAATACTGATGCCCCCTAGTATTGGGAGTTTTCTTAAAATATAAATAGTTTTCTTCTTAAAATATTGGGAGTTTTCTGAGGTTCCAAAAATAATATTTTAAATACTAACACGGCTTTGAATAATTTTATTGACGTAAAATTACAACAGAAGATATCAAACAAGCCAAAAGAACACAAATAATATCACTTCAAACGGAACAGTTAAACGAAACTTAATAGAGACAGAACAGTGACTCTAAAGTACCTATATTTTTCGCTATCGATAACCTAAAATGAAAAAATATCGGTCAGGAATCGATTAATGAATGTATGTATGTTGCTTCGAATAGGTAGCAAATATAACAGTAGGATATTGTATTATATTTTAATAAGATATTAAATCTTTCTACTATATAAACAAGGTTTTAGTGTAGTATTTTATTTCATTTTTCATTTCGCACTTTGTAAAAAAGTTCAAATCAAAATGGTTGGATTTTTATTGAAATTTAAAATTGATAGAAAGCTGCTTGCGCGCTCTGCGTCCAATTTCTTGAGTTAATCCTGGAAGTGAAGGAATTTCTCGGGACATTTGCCACTTACCCTAAAGCAGCTAATGTAATTACAGGGATATTATACTAGTTTAGCATCTTGCACCTGCTGCGGGAGGGGGCCTAGGTCCTTTAAATCATCCCAGTTCTCTAATTCGGTGATTGCTGGAAACTAGCTAAATACACGGTGGGCCAGACCCCCCTACCGTGCACCCCCCCCCCCCCCCCCCACATCCCTATAAATTGCATATCGTTGTGTTCCTTGTGATAAAAGATTAAGAAAATACATACATTTTATATATATATATATAAAATAGATATGGGTCATTAAAAAAAATATGGGTTGTTTTGTGTAGCACAGCCTCTATGCTTAAACTATCTGTCATAGAAAGTTAAAAAAAAATGAACGGATAAAGCAAGCTGGCCACTATTTGGACCTGCTAATCTGAGGACTATGGGTTGATAAGATTCACAATAAAAAATTGTTAACCACGTCAATTCTCATTACCTAAACTTGTCATACGGGCTAGGTTTCGAACATATCGAATTTTTGTTTCACATTAACTAAATGGATTTATTATTTAAAAAAATATTTTTGCCTCGAGGGTACTTATTTCGATAACACCTGGGTAGAACATGAAAATAAAATTCTTTAACCATACATCTGATAGGTTTTATTGTTGTCACACAGATTTTTCTCAATCCCTAAAAATTTTTATAAATAGCCTTCCAAAATGTATTTCACTTTTTGAAAAATTTGAAGGAAGACTGCTGCAGCAACATAGCTGCCAGACTAACTCAGTTTTTCTTCCATCAGACAACACATGCTCCTTGGTGATGGGATGTCCGAGTTAGGAAATAGCCCCGTTAGAAAATACGCGTTGCCCCTGACAATGTATGATTGGTAACCTGTAGATAGCAAGTTCAAAACCCGGAGCCAGGGGAAATATAGGCAATTAATCCCACACCCTCTCCCCTGGCCCGGGAAACCCCGCATAGCCTTAATGGCGAGGAAGAAGAGGACCAACAAAAAACAAAACAACACATATTCCTTGAAGAAAATCCTTATTACTTTCTCGTTTCCTACAATACTTTTTTTAATCAAGTAAATTCATTAACCTATTACTAAAAATCAGTTCATGAGAACATAAAGGTTGACATTACGTGAGGTATTTTTAAGGTGAGAAAATCTGTAGCCTCTTAACGCAAAGCATGAAAACGTTCAAAACCTCACTCCCTACAACCTCATTCCCAACAACTTTAGTCCCAACAATAATGGAAAAAGATCAATTTTCTTGGGAATGAGATGAGATTGTTGTAAGGTTTAGTATGTAGTGTGTGGAAGTTTTAAAGGGCAATGTAGGGCAGGTCCACATCAGTTTAGTGATGATTCTCCCTATTTCGTTTACTTAGCATCATTGTAGATATGCATATCTTAGTTTGAAAACTTTAGTTAGATTGATCAAAAATAGATTTTTGAATGCAATATAAAGTGATTTTAGAGGAAAGTAATCGTTATCGGTTTCCTGAAAGGCATATTATTATATATTACTAATCATTCGTATGTATGAGAGTTTTTAAAATGGTGATATATTTGAAATTTTTACAGTAGAACCCCACTTATGCATTCCTAAAAAAAATTATAAATCACATTTTTCTCAGGGTAACATTTTTACAATAAGATAAATATTTCAATTTTGAGCGTATTACATACAGATATTTATGTATCTTATTTTATTTTATGTATTTAGTTGTTTTTTTTAAAGATACACCAGATTACTATTATTAATCCATTACTCCATTTCTTTTAAACCTATTAGCTGCTAATGAAGATGGAATCGTTGTCAGTGATGAAGGCAATTTAATTATATTAAAATTTTTATTATTCCTTGGAAGTGAGTTAGGGGTTTATTAAGACGGGGAAGGGTTGGGGGGGCGTGGGGGCTAAGATAAGGGATAATAAATGTGGGACGGGGACTTCTGCAGCTGTCATAAACCATCCATTAAGCTCTTACTGGAATTCCTACCTACTTCTGTTGCCTCTATAAAATTACTCTCCTCGATACGGTCCTTGGGGTTTATTGAATATTTCGAGTGAGTCTATATGTAACATCCTTTTTTCACGTTTTTGTAATTTACTCCAATCAACAGTGTTTATAGTTTACAGGATATTTTAGGAGTTATATTTCACAAGATATCTTCTTTGTATTAGAAAAGCTCCTGATGGATTCGATATTGAGAGGAGGCATGCAGCCCCCCGAGGTACATAATTCTGACCGTACACCACCCATATTAAGAAGGTAAGAATTTTCCTCATATGCCGCAATACATTAAAATAAGCAATAATTGATAACACATCCCTCTCTCCTTCAGACATTTGCATAAAATCAGTCACATCCTAATAAGTTTAAAGGAACTTACTTAAAGTTGGTTCTTATGCTACAGATGGGTACTAATATTCTATAGCATTGTATTCAGTCAACAAATATTCCTTATTGTAGAGTATAACGTAGATTTGTATTATTGGGTCACGATTTATGGCTCTTGCTGAATACCAAATGAGTCCTTTTCAGTTAACTTTTCTCTTTTGGATTTACTGAGTTTTTTTCGTTTTTTTTTTTCCCTAGACAGCTAGATATTGGTCCAGGGCTCACAGCCCTATAAGAGGATTGGTTTTATCATCGTAATGAACACCCTTAAATTAACATTTCTCGGGATTTTTTTGGTTAAAGTGCATTTGAGAGAGATAAGAAGCTCGGTTTGCTGAGATATGATTTGGTCATTTTAGAGTTGAGGTGTTTTAATTGGTACACCCTTTATATTTCCTTTTCATTTAATAACATGGTATCAAGTTTGCTGCTTAGACTTCGGTATGCTCGATTGAAACGGATATAAAAACCTCATATAAGTTGAGGGGGGGGGGGAATTACTACAATATGTAGGTCGCACACCTTCGTCTAATATCGACAATCATCGAAATTTTATCTAGCGATTTTATGGAAGGAGGGGATGGAGAATGTTGAGCCCCCCCAATAATTGGGTGCTCGTGACGACTATGGTCTTATAACCCTATAAAGCGACTATGCAGGCACGCGAAAGCCTCACAGATGCCTACGGGGTCCGAAGTAATTTATCATTTTTACCGACTTTACTGACCCATTGTTTGTACAATTAGTTGCAAAACAGACTATTAATAGCATTTGTTGATGATCTGTGGTTGATGATTTTGATTGTTTTCCAGTTCAAAATAGGATTGACTGTTACTAAATCGAAGATATAAACTTTAGAAATACTGAGGATTGACTAAAAGGTAGTAATATTCTATTTTATATTCTATTCTATTTTGATATTTATATTCTATTTTAAACGTCAATTGCTACAGACACATCTGTCTTACACGGTTACATTTTTGGAACGAAGTTTGGAACCAAAAGATGCTTAGCTTTTGATAGCTCTTTCATTATCCGGTCCATCATCCCTATGAAATTCTATTCCTCCTTTCATCCGTAATTCCAATACCCTCCCCACCTTTATATCCCGCCTATACGATCATTTCGAAGTTATCCAGTATTCCTGATGGAAGCTATCATTTTATTTTTTATTATCATTTTCTTTGGTTTTTTTAAGAAAATATAGATACTCCTTAGCTTATCTGTAAGCACGAATGTAAAAATGTACATATACATGTCTAAAACTAGTCTTTTCACAAATTAAATATTAAAGTTTTACATTTTTTTTTTTTACACTAGAGGTTCCCTCATAGTTATTTGTTTCATTTCAATTTGCTTATTTAAGCTTTACTCCGAGGCTCTAAAACCCACTTTTTATATTAATTAATTTTGTTCTTAAGGGAAAGGTCACAGAAGAAATAAATAAAGAATTTATTATTATTATTATTACATTCTATACCTTATAGAGAATAATAAAAGGATGTGGATAAAACTATTTTCTGTGAAATTACTAATTGGCGTTTACACATTTATCAAATACTTCGATATCTACTCTGAGTACGTTGGTAAGTGAAAGTTGTGTGTTGCGCGCACCGTACCAGATTCCTCTTTAGTATAATGATGTAAGTTTTTATTAAATAATCTTTTTTTAAATGGTATATTTCATCACAAGTATGTCAAAGCCATACGCATCCTTAAAGTGGACAGCCAAGTTAGAGTTAAATGGAGCGATATTTAGTAGATCGTCAACATTGCTTTTTCATGATATTGATGATTCATTTGTCCTAATCATACATTTCTTAAAAGTATTTTTTTTTAATTATAAGGGAGGGGCAGTTGAGTGTGAGGTCACCACAACCATCCCTCAGAGGCACTTTTGAATTCCTTAGTGGCTTTGGTAGGTGGGGGCCTCTATGGGGGCCATGTGTTCTCCGCCACCGCCTAACAAAAGATCGGACCTCTTTTGTCCATGGCCCTAAATTAATTTCAAACAAGGGTTCAAGGTAAAAAATAAGGCCTTTCAACAATGGTCGCGACATTATTAAAACAACCAGTTCTTCTAGAACCCAATTTCAGAGCCGCTCCATCTCTTTTTTATTTTTCTCCATCCTCGTCCAGTTTACCCTTCTCTTTCATTATTACACCTATTTACTCAAATTACTCCCAAAATAGAGTAGCCGCAAGAGGTTAATGAAATCTCACGACGTGCTTTAGCCTGTTCTATTCAGTTCTACTTTCCTATTCTGAAAGAGTATTCTAACTGTGCCATTCAAACTCAAATGGGTTTATACAGAAGTGGATATGAATAGGTTCTCATTTTAATGTTTAGTTGAGATAAAGCTCTGATTATAGCTTTATTATTTTATGAATATATTTTTCTTTTGAACTAACCAACTTCCTAATAGGTGTGGACGGAGAATAGATCCCCTTTTATCAACAACTATTCGAAATAAGAGATAGTACAAATATATGAATTTTTGGATAGATTTTCGATAGATAAACCAATGCTAAGTAACATGGCGATAAGCTTCACTAATTGAGAAGCATTCTGCATTAATGAATGAATTGAAGCCATAGGCGGATCTTGGGGGAGGGCTTTGGGGGTTTCAAGGAGCGGTGCGCGAGAATTACAAAAACTCACCCATAAAACATACGATTCATTCTTGTGCCAATTTATTCAAAAATGTTCCTAAACACGAAATTTGGTCGTCTGACTGGTTAAAAATTCTTACTAATACTCTGCCATAAAAAGAAATATTGTTCTAAAAAAATTAAAAACCAAAAGCAATCTATTTTATTATGAAATATGAAAATCCGGAATCATTCACCTTATTATAAAATACAGAGAACCGAAATAAAAACAGTAATCATTGTAGGAAAATAAAAACCGTATATATTATCTATATAAGAAACGAGTTTTATTTAACATCAAAATATAAACATATTAAAAAAATGGATTTAACAAAAGAATTTAGAAATGAAATTAGAAGAACCTATAATTAAATATTCACCATCTAACGTAATTAACATAAATGCATTTTGAGAAAAGTTTGGGGGATCAAATTTCTAAAGCACAGCATTTTACGCTCTCCCTGGTTGCAATTTTACAGGCAGGAATTCGTTATTTAAATATCCAAGGCTCTAAAGAATTTCCTGCATCGTGTTCAACGAGCATTCTCTCTTCAATTGATCGAAAAGCTACAGAACAGTTTGTCTGCCCTTTATATGGTGTTAACTTCTTTGATTAAACGAGATTATTATACAAAAGGGGAGTGTTGAAAATTGAAAGGCGTGTTTTCATCAATAAAGTTACAAAAAGGAGGTGAATATCAGCGTATCCTTAATGTTACTCAGTTCTTCATAACAAAATCAAATGAAAAATGTACGTTGAATAAGTTTGATGCAAGGACAATCAGGCGATAAGGCCCTAACAAAACACTGAGGACTTAGGCACATTAAAAAATTGCACTGCATATCACATATGGATAAAGAAATGAAATTAGAAGAATGTCAAAATGTATGGAGGGGTCCAAAGTTCTTCTTCTGGATTTCACTATTTCTCCGGTTTCAATTTAACATGACAGAAAAAAGACTAAATCAGTATATTTTAAGAAATTGCTAAGAAAATAAAAACTAAATAGGGGAGAGCGGGGTTTATTGGCAACAGTTTTCACTTTTTTGATTGTTGAGTCATTCCTGTTAATATAATCCCAATATGGTTGATACCACAGGAAACCCCAAGTATTAGAGTACTTCAAGTATTTTTTTCAACACATAATATTTAACACTATGATCATAGAAAATTTAAGAATTAGTCAAGCCAGAGTATGCAAATTAACCTGCCCCACACAGGAGGTTGGCCTAGAAGGTGGTGTTGTTTGGCCTTCTCATTCAAGTACTGCCTGACACATATTACTGTTATTAAAAGCTGCACTATAATGATATATTAATTTTGATCGGTTTTTAATAGCTATTAGGGGAAAGTAGAATGACAAATGGCAGCATTTTACCATATTTATTTCAATTGAACAAAATTATATAACATTTCAAACAGCAGAAATTATAAAAATGTAGTGGCATAGAAGTATCGTTGCGTTAGAACAATGTAAACAAATTTTTCATAAAACAAAACATCTTCTAAAGCTTTAGGTAGGATAAATATTCTCTGGCCCTTTAATTAATCGGATCATGAGAAAGTGTCTGCGGTGCACTAGTTTCATTTTCATGGTAGCCAGGTGTGGCTAGTTCATCAATAAGCTTCGATTGCGGCTGAAGGTGATCTTTAGAGTCATTATCTTTTTCATTGTTTAACTCCTCTTAAGTTTAGACTGTCGTCACTTTCACTTGCATAGGAAATATTGCTCTCCTCCTCCTCGCTGGAACTAAAGACAAGTGGTAGTTTCACCTTTGTTTATGTTTACATTACTTTTGTGACTTGCTACTGCGCCAACAAACCCCAGTTGAAGATAGCCAACTAATAACTAGCCCCACAGGAGAAATAATATGAAAGATGGCTGCCAGGACAGAGGAGAACAACTAAACAAGAAACTGGTTAGTTGAAGGGTTAGGTTTTTCAAAGGAGTTTGGGCTATGTGAACAGAATTGGAGTCAAATGTTTTGCCATGCCTTAAAACCAAATTTACTGAGAATATAAAAATTTACTTAAATGTTGTAAAATCAATCAATGAAGCACACTGTTCTCTACACAGTTAACATCGGACTGAAACCTCTGGACAAGACTACCGAGGTCGAGCGGGTCACATGGTACGATTGTGGCGACTTCAAAACAGGTGTGACGGAAATTATAAGCCAAAGGCCTTATATATCTATATATTATATATAGATATGTGTATAAGATATTTATATATATTAAGTGTATAAGAAACGATTTCCATTGATCATCAAAATTAAAATTAAAATATTTCACTCCTTTTCACATACGGATTAAAATGAAACGAAATCACAAAGGAATTAATGTCAAAATAAATATTCGAAAATTTCATCACCAAATTACCGATTTGGTCATCATTTTCTTGATTCTCTTTTGGGCTAATATGATTATAGGCAAAAAGGATATATCTGGATATCTTGAGAAGAAAAAATGCAGACTGCGCTTTTGAATATTGAACCCCTCACTTTTCACACGTTTGTGTTAATTACGATTGATGGCGAATATTTATGTTGACTTTCTACTAATTTCATTTCTTTATCCGTATGTGATATGCAGTGCAATCAGTTTTTTGTTAGAGCCTTATCGCCTTATTGGCCTTGCACCAAACTTATTCAACGTACATTTTTCATTTGATTTTGTTAAGAAGAAATGAGTTACATAGGGGGTACGCTGATATTCAACTCCTTTTAGTAACTTTAATGATGAAAACACTCCTTTCAATTCATATCCTCTTTTGTATAATAATCTTGTTTAATCAAAAGACAAGCAGTTAACACCATATAAAGGACAGACAAACTGTTCTATACCTTTTCGATCAATTGAAGATAGAATGATCGTTGAACACGATGTAGGAAATTCTTTAGAGCCTTGGATATTTAAATAACGAATTCCTGCCTGTAAAATTGCAACCAGGGAAAGCGTAAAATGCATGCTGTGCTCCCCAAAGTTTTTTCACAATGCATTTATGTTAATTACGTAAGATGGCGAATATTTAATTTTATTTTCTCCTAATTTCATTTCTAAATCATTTGGTTATATCCAATTTTTTAACATGTTTATATTTTGATGTTAAATAAAACTCGTTTCTTATATAGATAATATATATGGTTTTTATTTTCCTACAATGATTACTGTTTTTATTTCGGTTCTTTGTATTTTATAATAAGGTTTGCATAATAATAAGGTGAATGATTACGGATTTTCATATTTCATAATAAAATAGATTGTTTTTGTTTTTTAATATTTATGACAAATTTGTCTTTTTATGGCACAGTGAAAATTTTTATATTAAATCTGCTCAAAGAAGTACTTATAATTAAACACTTTAAATATAAATTCTAGAAAAATATGGCGAATCAATAAAAAATAAACTCTTAAAAGGTGACGTGAATGCTAAAAAGAATTTGCTTAAAACGTTACCTTTATATATTCACCTTGACTAATAAATGATCATACATGAAGTTATTTTGTGGCAAAAAATACATGTACTGGACAACAAATCCTCGTCGTCCCAAGAAATAATGTTTGGTAGTATGCATTTGCTGCTTTTAAACTGCGATATAAATAATTAGCATCGATAGTAATAATTATTTTTGCTAAATATGAATGTTAGGACCCTAAAAATAATTTCTAAGAATATTTAGAAATGCTAATAAATAAAATTAAATGGAAAAATAACGCAAATGTTCACCTGGATCGGAACGATTCTTTGACTTTTAACGCGTCTGGCGGGTATTAGTAAGAATTTTTAACCAGTCAGACGACCAAATTTCGTGTTTAGGAACTTTTCTGAATAAATTGGCACAAGAATGAATCGTATGTTTTATGGGTGAGTTTTTGTGATTCTCGCGCACCGCTCGCGCGCGTCTGGCAGGCACTAGTAAGAGTTTTATCGCTGCCAGACGTTTTTTCCCATTCTGTATAAAGAAAAACCTAACGATTAAGCAATATTCCAGCCGTATGTTTTATGTGTGAATTTTTGTGAAAAAATTAATTATTCAAATTAATTTTTAAGGCATTAGTAAGAATTTTATCGGTGCCAGACGGTCGGTTTCGCACTTAACTCAGTTGTTTCTAACTATGCTCAAATTTGTAGGTGTATGTTTTATGGGTGAGATTTTTTGCATCTGGCTCCTGTACTATAAGAGCTGATTGTCAGATCTAAGGGAAGCTCGGATTTTATTTAATTGCATCGATATTGATGCTAACATTGAATATTGTATATTACAATGGAAGATACCAAAACACATGTTTATTTTTGTAACTTAATGTGACGTTTTGTGTTGTGAATGATCGAGAAGGATCTAGAACGTTCCTTACGGAGAGATACTTAAGGAACCATCCAATCAGTGAGTCGGTCATCATGAGTACGGTCATATAGAATGGGAAAAATCGCCTGGCAGCGATAAAACTCTTACTAGTGCCTGCCAGACGCGCGCGAGCGGTGCGCGAGAATCACAAAAACTCACCCATAAAACATACGATTCATTCTTGTGCCAATTTATTCAAAAAAGTTCCTAAACACGAAATTTGGTCGTCTGACTGGTTAAAAATTCTTACTAATACCCGCCAGACGCGTTTATAAGTCAAAAAATCGTTCCGATCTAGGTGAACATTTGCGTTATTTTTCCATAGTTATACAGTTACTTTCTAGTCGATGTTTAATTGTTACTTCACGTTGTATTATTTTTGTTTTCATTGTTTGTTTGATTTTTTTTTTAATGTGTTTACCTCAATAAAAATTGTTCAAACTCGCATTAGTGTTATATAATCGTTTAAGTATTTGTTCTTTGATAGTGTGCTAAGTTAGTGAAATAGGCGTATTTTTCTTGAATTAGTCTAAGAGTGATACAATTTCAATGGCATAACATCGTTTCATTAATTTTGATGGTATATGTTTATTTTGTGAAATGAATGTCGAAAAATAAAGGCATGAAAAGTGATTTAATTTTAAAATAAAACATATTTTTGAAGATTAAAATAGTTCACAAAGACCTCGAATGATTTGATGTTTTATTTGAGTAAAATATGGCATTTATTTATCTGACTTTATGCCATATTGTGATTCTGTGACAATTGATTCGAGAAAGGTAAGTAGGTATGAGGATTGTAGTAAAAGACCCCTCGAGACGGAGGCCTGCGTTTTATTGCCCGCCTAATGCCAGCCGGCTCCGATGTTTAAGGAACACTCCACCTCCCATAACCAGACCCCCTCATACACACTCCCCTATTAGCTTCAAATACAACTCTAATTCCGGATAATTTGATATTTATTAAAATATTCAACGAGAGCTGAGAAGTATCTCAAACTCTATACATCCCTCCGCACACCCCCTAAAACGTCTGCTACAAAGAGAAGAAAATGATGAACACCCCTTTTTACCGAATAAAAAATATATACGGGAATTGGAAGGAGGAGCCAGCCTTTTTTCCCCTTGTGGAACAGTTTTCCGAGGCTAAATGCTGATGAGGAGTGCTCCTTCTACCGCTTTCTTTTGTTTTCCAAACGGCTTAAACAACTTCCAGAAATGGAACGGCCCCGGAAATGTATTCCCTTTTTGAAAACTTTAGAACTTGTCTCCTTTCCTTTAATTTATTTTTCTTCTCAAGGCCTGTCTCTAATATATTTTGCGAAAATGGTGGAGGCACTAGAAACCACTCTTAGACAATAGAAAACAAGTTCATAATACATACACATTAATTTAGAAATGTTAATATCATTTTTAACTGCTCTTATTAATAGCATAATATGGATTTCGAATGTATAATATGCATAACATTTTTATATATTATATGTTAAGCATACACCCCCGGGGGTATTTAAGCTAATGTAATATATTTTATAAACATATGTGTATGTTATTATTTTTAATAACAAATGGAAGCAATCAAAGCTGAACTATTAAAATATCAGTTTTAATATTATTGGTCGTACATACATGTATATATATTTTTAAAGCTAAACAATGTGTTTTTGATTCATAATTATGAACATAAAATAATCTAACTCAAAAGTGACTTCCGTCTCAAATTCACGGTTTTAAAATTTAATGAAAATCGCCGATCGGCAAGAACAGTGACACATTTCAAAATTTTATTTTTTTCGATTAATGTGTCAATATAAATGAAAAAAAAGTATTTGTTAAGCAAGGTAAGTAACCTGATCAAAGTTTACTATCTATAAATATAGATTGTAACAGAAAAAAAATATTATCTAAGACTTATTTACTTTAGTATTATTCAAGACGGTTGTTAAGGGCGTAATAACCTCTATGAAAATGAATATTTAATCTAATAACAAATTTTAACATAGACGACTTCGACTTGTGTCACTTTTCTTGTCGACAACGATATGTAAAATACTAAAATCAGCCGAAGATAATTCCCCGAACTCGGAATCACAATAAATTTTATATCCTCCCATATCTAAAAAAGATAGGAGACGAACTGTAGGATAACTCATACTGATGGAAATATGAAGTGCGATTTAATAAATTAAAACTTATTTATTGTTTTGCATGACAGAATTATTTCATTAATAAAAACAAATTAATTAATAAAAATAATAATGATTGGCGGCACTGGGGGGCAAGGAAAATACTGTCAAAAAGCTCTTGAAAAGTCTAATAGAACTAAAATTAATATAAAAAATGTGACTTCTATACTCTGAAGATTTATTATCCTTTTGTAAAATTGTAACAATTTTCACCATGTAATACAGGCGTTGATGACCGTACAACCGTTTTACGTCTCTAAATAAAACCAACCAACCAACCTAATTTATTTTGGTACTTAACTAATTTGGCCGACTGTGTGTAATTGTAACTGTGTGTACGATTTTTAAATTTTGCTAATAATTGTTGATTCCGTATAGTAATAAGCTCCACGAATCTTTTATTTATCAATGAATAGTGAATAAAAACAATTGAATAATTACAAAAATTACTACCTGTGAGATTGACGTAGAGTTAACACTTGTGTTAAGGAGGTATAAATATAGCTTTGTTCGCATCACGGTGGGGATGGGTTGATTGATACGGCTGTAAATATCAATCGGGGACGGACAGGAAGGTGGGGGTGGGGGAGGAGGTTTGTTACCAAGCGGTGATGAAGGGAATTTATAGGGTAATTAACGAGGGGTTGGGATGGTGGGGGGGGGGGCTGCTCCGGCAATTAGAGGGGGAAAATAGCGATAAGGCTAATAACGAATGATATAAGATAGTTCTCTCGCCGTGTTTCTTTGTTAACTGCTGGGCACCTGTGCTGTCCACCGCCTGCTACTGATCATTAAGTACACACAGCTAGAAGCCCATTTCCTTCTACCTTAGCTCTCACTACTTAAATCTGCACGCCTACTCTCTGCTGCATCAGGACTAATATTATATCTTAGAGCACGTTCCAATATCAGCTGTTCATTAATTTGGCTGGAATGTAAAGTCGGAGTGCATGCGATAAGTTGCAGGGTAACTGCACCATAAGTTGACAGTGCTCCAATAGTTGACATTTTGTACAAAAATGTGAATAATAAGATTTAGGGTTGATTGTTTTGGTTCAAAATTTGGCGGTAATTTGCCAAGTTATACTATTTGCCAACGACATTAGTTTGATGAAAACTCAAGATTATTTGTGAGATGTTATAATGGCGAATTTTCTGATGGCCTAAAAACTTGGTTTCTGCTACCCTGTTTCATTAAGGTGGAAGTCAAGTTGAATAAGCTTTTTAGTTGGTTTATTTGAGTTAAATTATGTTTTATTTACTTTTATGGTATTCATTAAGTTCACTAGAATCATTTGATATCCTTTTTAATAATGTTTAAGGGCTTAAATGTAGGTGCCAACTATTAGAACAGAAATTAATCCATAATTTCAATAGTAGACATCGATTTCAACTCCCGCCAGAATTAGCAAATAGTGTTTCATCTGGGGGTGGTTTATGGATGTCTCAGTCTCGCTGGATGGCAGGTGTCTTATTTTATGAATTTATAGCTAGTGTGCTCTATCCATGGACCATTGAGAGCAAAATTGTGTTGCGAATAATCCTACTCCTGAAGGGGCGCTCGTCTCGTCTGACACTCCCCACTTCCAAATCCTGCTAAGAACAGGTGATACTTGCTATTAGTCGCACTCTATCAAAATGCTACACATTTCATCCAACCAATGAATTTGGCCATCTTTAATTGTCTTAAAGAGCACTGAAAGTGAGAAATTCATCATTGGATAGTCTAAAATTGTGCAAACTTCTGGCCATTACTAAAATCTAATTATCATACTTACTTAACTGGATGATTTCATTTTCCAGATCAGATTTTCGTCTAAATATGTTTGTTGGTTTTTTGTCTCATTTAAGCTTTATGTGTATAAAATAATTAAATTGTGGAATTTTATTTTGTTTCCTTTGTGAATTTACTAGTTTATAAATAAAATAAATATTAAATTTTATTGTAGTCCTTATTACCTATTAAACATCACAGGAAATCAAAAATTAATGCATGTGTCAACTTTAAAACCATAAATGTCAACTTTCCAAACCTTTATATTTTGATTTGTCAACTATTATCTCATTTTAGAAGTTTCTAAGAAATCATTTTATAATAAAAACCATACATGTGGACCATAGGATATTGTATTCCTAGTTTTCTAGAGGGCTTGGCCTGATTAAATTCATAACAAAGATTATCCTAACATCAACATAGTGGTAAACAGTGTCAATAATTTTTTTTTTTTTCTTAAACTGTCAACTATTGGTACAGTTACCCTAAATATCAACAAAGGGATACGAACACGTGACTATTAGTATCGCGGATTCGCATCCCAACGGTTTCTTAAAGGGAGTAAAAAATCCTTGGCTATGCCGTTCTTTGGAAGGTACGTAAAATGGAATTTACGATGTCAGGTAATCGTTAAAGATCCCTAATTATGCTTGGATAGGTAGCACTCCCACTATGTAGGATCATCCGATTAGCATTAGGCATGAAGTGATGTTAAACAAACAATAAAGGTTGCTCCTTCCAAAATATTTATTCTATTTGGTTGCTAGAACACCCTGTGTTGACCAATGTCTGTATATTTTTGACTTCTTACCGCTGCTGAATAAAAAAAAAATATAAAATTTGGTCAAATATTTGATTTGTAGTTTTGTGTTAATATTACGAGGTGATAATACAATAAATATTACGCTTTTTAAGAATAATATATTGGAGAACATTTAATCACAATAATCAAAATAATTTAAAACACATGTATGTTTTTAACATTAATTACATAAAAAACATTTTATAAAAAAAAAAAATTAAACCGACTTCGAAACCTAGGAACCAGTAAAAATAAATGCACTGAAAAGTATGAAATAATTACCTTCTGATTTTTATGAATACAAAGCAAAATTGAAAATTGTATGAAAAGCGGAGAAATGCAATAAGACGAATAATTTTATTTTTATTTGTACAAATACACACTAATTGTTATTAAAAATTGTGACATTAAAATATTAAACACTATGTTCAATGCAACACAATCTTTTCGGAGGCGGCGCAAATATAAATGACATGTTACCGATACAATTCCATTAGCAGGCATTAAAATCAGTAGATGAGAAGAGAAGATGCATTTTAAGATTTTCATAATGTCTAGTGTTAAAAATTTTAAATTTTGCGCCGCCTCCGAAAAGATCGTGCTGTATTGATTATAGTATTTAATATTTTAATGTCAATTTTTAATAACAATTAGCGTGTATTTGTACAAATAAAAATAAAATTATTCGTCGTATTGCATTTCTCCGCTTTTCATACAATTTTCAATTTTGCTTTGTATTCATAAAAATCAGAAGGTAATTATTTCATACTTTTCAGTGCATTTATTTTTACTGGTTCCTAGGTTTCGAACAGAGTTGGGCATATTTATATTTATAAATACGAATATGAATTTATTTTTATCTCAATTTTAATGTGAATATGAATATAAATTTATTTATATCACAATATTTGTGAATATGAATATAAATAAATTCGTATTTACAAGTGTGAATATAAATAAATTCATATTCACAGGTGTGAATACGAATTTATTCATATACACAAATTTTTCTGTAAAATAAAAAAAAATTCACAGGGAAAATTGTGAATATTCACAAAAGAATGTGAATATTTATATCTCAGCTGTGAATTCGGCCGTATTTACAAATAGAGATGTGAATATGGAAAAATTCACAAATTGAGATGTGAATTTCTACTAAATTCATAATTTCCCAATAATTTTATAAAATTCTTTTCGGATTTTTCCATATTAGTACACATTATAGAGTTAACCCTTTTTATGGAAATCACATCAGATATTACCTGATATCGATTACTAGGTTTTTTGATATGCTGATTATGAAAATGATATCGATTTTGAGATTCCGCCGTCAGGTATCGATTTATTACAACTTGCGCGATATAATCAATCTTGGTGTCGGCAATAGGGTTAACTATAGGTTTATAGGTATATTTTTAATTTAAAATACGAATATGAATTTAATTATACTCTGATTTATATGTCGATATGTGTCAAATTTAATCATTATTATTATTATTATCATTATTGTACCCACAGATAACCCTTTAGCCGACACCAAGATAGATTAAATCGCGCAAGTTGTAATAAATCGATACCTAACTGCGGAATCACAAAATCGATATCATTTTCATAATGAGCACCTCAGATAACCCTATAGCCGACAACAAGATCGATTATATCGCGCAAGTTTTAATAAATCGATACCTGACGGAAGAATCTCAAAATCGATATCATTTTCAAAATCAGCACCTCAGATAACCCTATAGCCGACACCAAGATTGATTATATCGGGCAAGTTGTAATAAATCGATACCTGACGGCAGAATCTCAAAATCGATATCATTTTCAAAATCAGCACCTCAGATAACCCTATAGCCGACAACAAGATTGATTATATCGCGCAAGTTGTAATAAATCGATACCTGGCGGTGGAATCTCAAAATCGATATTTTTTTCATAATCAGCATCCCAAATAACCTAGTAATCGATATCAGGTAATATCTGATGTGATTTCCATAAAAAGGGTTAACTCTATAATGTGTAACAATATGGAGAAATCCGAAAAGAATTTTATAAATTTATTGGGAAATTATGAATTTAGTAGAAATTCACATCTCAATTTGTAAATTTTTTCCATAATCACATCTCTATTTGTAAATACGGCCGAATTCACAGCTGAGATATTAATATTCACATTTTTTTGTGAATATTCACAATTTTCCCTGTGAATTTTTTTTTATTTGCAGAAAAATTTATATATATGAATAAATTCGTATTCACACCTGTGAATATGAATTTATTTATATTCACACTTGTAAATACGAATTTATTTATATTCATATTCACAAATATTGTGATATAAATAAATTTATATTCATATTCACATTAAAATTAAGATAAAAATAAATTCATATTCGGATTTATAAATATAAATATGCCCAACTCTGGTTTCGAAGTCGGTTTAATTTTTTTTTTTATAAAATGTTTTTTATTTCATACTTTTTAGTTGGAAATGATAAAAAATGTAGACCACCGTAAGTTGGGTAAAACAAATTTAGAATTTTTTTTACGCTCTACCACCTTTTCAATTTTATGAGTACACACAGAAAAGTTGAAAAGCGGTGCCAGTACAATACAACTTCTACACCCTACCTTATATGATAATTGGAATTTATTTTAATAAGATCAATGTTGAGTCAATTATGTTCGTAATTCCTTTAGATGAATTTTTGACTAAATTTATTAGCAAAGTACTAAGAATAATATCCTTCGTAATAAAAAATTATTCAGAAAATAAATTTCTTCAATTCTAGTGGAGTAGCATTTATGATATTAAGCATTTTCATGGCTGCCAAATTTTTGCTGCGGGGGCTTTCATACAAAGAGATTGTTTCTGGGAGATATTAACTTTTATTTTGCAGTTTTTATTAATGGATGAACATCAGCAAACATTGAAATTTTTATTTCTTTGTTAAATAATGTAATGTCTGTATGGGGAAAGTGTCATTGGAAAATGTTCATTAATTGGGAAATACAATACACAATAGTTGTGTTAGTTATTTCGGTACCTGAGAAATGACTTCCTCGAACGCGAAAAACACCTAAACATATGCAAGATCATTTTCACTGTCTATTTCAATAAAATTCATTCATTTATTATTGGACTTAGGCTCTTAAAAACACATTTAGGCTCTCACGAACCGCAAACACTGAACTTATGACGGTTTGGCTTTTGAAAATTTCGGCAAACTAAAAAAATCGAATATTTAAATTTCTTTCGATTTAAAAAAGATCGATCGAAATCTCAAAATCAATGGAAATTGTCTTAAAAGACAGTCTGGTTCTTTGATAACGCTTTATTCTACTACATTTCAGTTAATACACAAGTGTAAAGTGGAAAAGTGTAAAAAATCGAAAAATCAACTGGAAAATGAATGATGGAAATAATTCCTAATAAGTGCCTATCTTAAAGATTTTTATATCTAAACTCTCCTATCTAGACAATAGCAAAGCCTGTGTGCCACCAGCAGCTAGCAACGTAAAAAAAAAATTAGACAATTAGCCATCATAAATGAAATTGGTGATGGAACAAACTAATATTGAAATTATTTAGCAGAACGTAAATTATTTCGTAACTGGACATGCCTCTAATATTTTTTCGAGCCACATTTGAGCTTAGATAGCAGATTTTCGTCTTCTCAAAATAAATGATTTGGCATTTACAGCCTTTCTAATTTATTATAGTTGCAGAAAAAAAATTAGAAACCTATAGTAGTAATCCGGAAAACATAACAGAAGTGTCGTTGAAGAATCGTCACAAGATTTCATGATTACATCGTTAATATAAATAAGACCAATACAATACAACAAGAACTACATATACAACTAGAATAAGACCGAGTGATTCCGGAAAAAGACAGAGGTGCCTGAATGTTAAGGCCCCCAAATCAACTTAAAATAAGCTTTTCCAGGAATTATTGTATTCCTTTTTCACGTGCATAGCGAATGAAAGTCGGAAATCAAAATCTAATTTAAATCAATAATAGCTACGATTTTAAATGTAAACGATCTTTCAGGAACTTGAAGAAGTCTTAAATCCTGCTTTAAAACGATTATCAATACTCTGCCTTTCTTGGAATTCCACGAATTTTTTGGTCTTATGATTATGGTGTCCAACCGTCGATTAAATCTAAATTAAGGTTTACTGTTATCGGTGAATATATATATCTATCTAATACTTATGCTATTATCGCTACAGTAAACGACTGCGATATTATATATCATATTTTAATCTATTTTTGAAAGATTGTTTAAGGTTATGTATAGGGTTGTTCCAACAAGCACTTAAAACACATCGATAACTAACAGACTGCTCATGTTCTTTCCCCACTCTTTTGATTCTGAATTTGATTGGTTGGTTTTCCCAATTGATGCATCCAGCAGTAAAACAATATTGAGATTTGTTAGTTATCAATTAGTTTTAATAGCTTGTTGGAGTATACCTTATGTTATATATGCCATATGTTTTTCCAATAAGTAAACATTTTGAGCGATAATTAAATAATTAATTTAATGTTTTTTCCCGATAACTTCTTAAATAAATTAAGAACCCAAAAAAGGTTTCAATGGGACCACCTTGGGAAAATACTCTACAAGATGCAAAAGGTTTCGTTCCAATTGGTCCATCCATCTCTGAGTAATCGGTGAACATACATAGAAAAAAAAAAAAAAAAAAAAAAGGCACAAAAAAAAAAAGTCACATACGTATCGAATAGAGTAACTTCCTCTTTTGTTCGAAGTCGGTTAAAAAAATGGAATATAATTCCATTAACATTTTGACACAATAAATAAAAAACACATTTCTAAAGGATACAGATTATTCTACAATAACTCTCCAGGGAGAAGGGTCGCGGGGTCCTATTTTCGATTCATGTTTTATTCACATCAAAATGCCACTAAGATACTTCTTGAATCCTGCTATACATACATTCCATATAATCAATGAGGACGTGCCAATGGCTCCCTTTGCCAATGGACCTGGCTCTCTTCTGTTCCTCTTGGCGAATAGATAAGACAACGAACAGGCTTAACGGCGTTCTGGCTTGACTCCAGGAACACTTTAATAAGTAGGGGATAAAGGCCAACTTTGTTGAATACAGGGCTTTAGTATTTCCCCCTCGGACAAGCTTTAATAAACAAAAGTTATAAAAATGACGTCTATTTGTAAATAACATATGTATATCTATATACATTCTACAATGTAAAATAAAATACCACCAACAGTATCAATATTTATAATAGCAGTAAAGAATAAAAAAAACAAAAACATTATGGCCAACGTTACGAACCTACATCATACATTTAATTCAACTGCCAATATATTGAGTTTTGGATATTTATTAAAAATGACCCAAGTGGCTTAAGATCCTATTTTGTTATAAATAAATCATTAAAAATGTTATTTTCATATCTTAAAATATAAATGAGGAGGTGAGGTGCAAAACTCGTTCGTTCCATTTTTTTGGAAAATTGAGATGGCAGTGGATTCTAAAAGATATTTTAATGCCCTTTCATCTTATCAGATTGGAGCAAAGCTTGTTATTTCACATGGATTTTTGCTACACAAAATAGCGGTTTGTTGCAGAACTGATTCGTTCCATAGTCCATTGTGTTTCAAAACTGGTTCGTTACTCGTTGTGAAGCAAAACTCTTTGGTTCCTATAATAACTTCTCACTTTGCACCCATCCCATTTGTTCATTTCAGCAGTTTCTGTTACTCTTTTAAACAAAATATCGAAAGTTCCTTAAACTCGCATGTTTACAGTTTATAATCGATTCTTCTAACCTAGCTATATTAATAATTAATTTTCCAACAGCCCCAACAAGCTGAAAGAGGTAGATAATCTGCTGAAAAAGCATTTTGGTGAAGAATGGAGGGCCAATGATTCATTGACGTATTACACACGAGTTCTCAATATATCTGCCACAGACGAAGGAAACAACGAACAACAGGATGATGAAGTCACTATTATTGAAGAAGACGATGACCTTAGGATCTAGTCTTTTTATAGTCAGATGTTTTATATCAGTACGCTGATATTTTTGAAAAAATTCATAAAAAAAAAAATGTTTCGTTAAATGTTTTAACCCAGTGGGTGATATTATTTTGTAAAATGATACCGACTTTATTAATAAAATGGTTGTGAACCTAAATAAATATTACTTTAAAAAAAAACTTCGCTTTGGTTTTCTTCTCCTCGTATTATTATCCTTATTTGAAGATCAACTTACGCTGTGTGATTTAAAGCTCCTTCGCTCCAATGTGGTGTGCAGCAAGTCTTTCCTTTAAATATTTTGTTGCAAAACTTTCTTATTTCATACTTTGTTTTTTTTTTTGTCACCTCCAAATCAGTATTTTTTTTTATCCCAAGCTCACTTCCACAGAGTAGCTTTACCTTTCGAAGACAAAAAAACCATTTTTATCTGGCTACTCTACAAGACGTGGTAAGTTTTTTGAGTTTCTTGAAAAACGTATTCATGTGGAACGATCGAATTTCGCACCTCACCTCCTCAAATGTAAATTGACTTTAAAAAATCACTAGAAACATATTACCAAATCTGAAACCAGTTTAATATCTTGAAGAACACAACAACTATACAAAAGCTTTCACGAGCCAATCGTATGGGAAAACCAACCAATGAAACTTAGACTCAAAAGTGTTGCAGCATGACAGTAAGACGACTGAGTTTTGGAATTTATAAATATACACCGCATGAATTAAAAACAAAAATTAGTTCTATAAGTAAATAACATGACTTAAATTCAGTATAAAAATATTTGAAACGAATGATGAAGAAAGTTCCATTGGTAGAGCATTTAGCCCTTTCCGTTTGATCCGTCCGGTTTTCCTTATTGGAGGGTTAGGTTACCAGCCTAATACTATAGGCTCAGGTAGAGAGGTGTCTGACCCCTTTTAACGCGGAAATCCGTCCTCTACTTTGATGGGAATGAACATTGACCAGGCTCCAAGGCTGAATTATGCTCAACTGAGTAGCGACGGCGGATGACCCATTTCTTCATTCAGAGAATCTGGAACTGAGTAAGACCTCGACTTTTACTTGAGCCCATGAATGAAATAAACATGTTACGAGGTTAAATTGAAGCGGAAAAATTCATTTAAAATGTATATTACAGATAGGGAGCTGGGTTGCCCGGTGAACTAACGCGGCAATATCAGTTGTCTGGCAACTGTATTACCTAGACATTATGAGTTCGAAATCTGGAGAATTTAACTGTGGTATTAATACATCGTCATCACCTCCGGCCCGAGGTAATTTTATGGACGAAGGCGACACAGGGGATAAAAGGAAAAGTTACAACCAACAGTTTTTGAAATTTTGTAATACGAGTTAAGCCCGGGCACGCTTTGTTGACGCTTAGTCTAACAGTTTTTAGGAAAGTAATTAGAACTATTCTAGTGATTATACTTTTTAACCGAGAAAATATCATTTGATTTAACAGCCTACTTTTAATTTCTGTAAAATAGGATAGTAATAAAAATGCTCTTTTTTTTTTTTCTTTTTTCTACTTCGTTTTTGCAGGATGGCTGGATGAATAGATTACTAAATTACTATATAAAAACTCTTTTACTGCACAGGATTGGTGGTGGAGAATGCTCACTGAAAATTTTTAAGTATAAAGATAACTCACATTAACAAGTTTCTATGAGAATGTAATATGGTGTAAAAATATTAAACTCATCCGCTGCTTTTCGAGTTTAGAGGTAGTATGCATTTATTTTGTAGCGAATGAGGAAAACGGTAATTTAGCATAGAAATAATGGACGAAGACGATAAATATTTATTTCCTATTCCACACGTTTTTTTTTTATTTTTTTTTTCCCATTGGAAACATTAACGTAAAATGTGCATATAAGTTCTCTTCTACTTGTGCTAAAACATTATGTAAAAATTTCAAATCAATCCATTTACTACTTCTTTAGTTTTGCGGTAACAAATACATGGCCCTTTAAACTTGTATTTAAGTAGATATAGTATATAGCACATTAACAATATAAAGCGCTTAGCAGGTGCAGTGGCTGTTTGTTGTTGAGATATTACTTTTAATAAAATTCCAAGTATCAGGATATTTTTCCAAGTATATTTATTTATATACACACTGTAACGATTTAAGGACCCTCCTAATACCGAGGGTGGATTTAGCATCATAGACGTAGTTTAGTTTTGGGGTGTCCTTCTCCGGAAAAGTTTTGAAAAATACCAATCTTGAAAGACCTTGTTACTTATTTCTGGGCCCAAAATTGAATCGCAAATTTATTCCATTAATATTTATTATTTATTATTAATAATTTTTTTTTTTGGGGGGGGGGGGGCGGTCGGAAACGCACCTCTTCTGGGACATTATGGGGTCAAAAGAAGAAAAATAAATCAGCCCCATTTTTTTTTTTTTTTTTTTTTTTTTGTTTTATAAATAGTACACAATTAATTTTTTCCTCAGATAAATTTATGAAATTATTTTCTTGCATCAGAAAGCACTGCAATCTAAACAACCAAGTTGTGTCATTACCCCCCCCCCCCCCCCCCCGTGATACGCCCATAAATCCACCACTGAATACTACGATTGGTAAACCAAAACTTATTCTTACATACTTGATAATGATGATTATGTTGAAGTAACTGTTCACTTAATTAGTGAATAGCTGAAAAATATCTCTTTATTTCAACAGCTAAGCAGTAAGATATAGTTATTTTTAAACTTGAAATGGTCCTTCGAAGCAACAAGATATTTCCGAGGTAGATATAAGGTAATGTTTCGGGGAAGTCGTAGAAGCCACTGTTCTAGGTAGATAGCTAAACCCGCAGGAAATATGACTACTTCAGCTATTGAATTCTAAATCGACTTTTAATTACATGAAATTCATTTTCTATTTCTATTTCTTGGGATCCATATGTCTATTTAACATTATATTCAACGATTATCTCTCCATTGGTATTAAAAATCCAAATAGGTCTTCCACACTGACAGAAAAATTAGAACCGGAAAACCGGAAGCGCCGAACTATTGGCATTATTCTGATTAGCACGTTTTTATTCACATTAAGGGGGCAAGTCTATCCAGATTAGATAATTAGACGGAGGTTCACCTTCTTAAGGTAAGTGCCTTTCTAATTGCGGCCTAGGGGAAAGTTAAATGATTCTATTTTAATTGTATAATAAACTAGCTGACCCGGCGGCAAACGTTGTTTTGCAATATAAATTATTTCTAAGCAATTTCTAGACATTAAATGTTTAATATTTATGCGTTTTGTCTCTTCCAGAACATTAGCGGATATTGGATAGCGTCATATGAACGGTGTGTATCAGCAATGAACTAAAGATTATTATTTCTTCTACGAATCACAATTTCTTGTGCATCTGTATGATCCCCAACGATGATTCTAGCAACCTCGTCTACAACAGGTGCATTGATTCTACGAATGTGCTCTCCAGCCGGTTTTTTATTAAGATTAATGAAAATAGCGTGATTATCGCTTTGTGATTAATGCATGTGTGATTTGAATATTTTCAACATTTCATTGTGTTCATTCAATAGAGCGTCCAGCTAGCCGACGATGAATTTGGCAAAAAATGAATCAAGGTTATTGTAGTCACAACGTGCATTCACATGATTGGTAAGTGAGCTTCCGGGATCCTCGCCGCCCATAAAGTAGATCTGTAAAATTTGTGTGGTTCGTTTGGCATTGGCAGCAATTTACGATAAGGTTGGCCTCTGATTTTGAATGGAGAAATATATTTTTGACCATTTGTATTAGTATTTCGAACTATTTCTGCTACACCAAATGATGTCATTTGAAAGCATGAACTGAATATTCGAATTGACTTCAGGAACAGGTTAGAATCTGGATCCGCGCTGATAAGTAAACCGTTCAATGGTTCAGGTGGTGTTTCAATTTCGGGTAGTTGCACCATTCCTGACGCGCGGCACATCCCGGCTGGCTAGTTTTTGAATTTGAGAGCATACAATGCGGGCATTCCTTGTCCACAGCACCAATTACCACTTTTGAATGAGGATAATATTCAATATCGTACTCATACTGGAATGCTAGACGCAGGAATGAATTAGATGTAAATGCTGTACCTGCATGATGTAAATGCTGTGCTGTATGATGTACCTGTTGGCGTTGTTGCTCACTTGTTCTGCGTCTATTGACTGTGAAACAGCGAGATTGTCGTTGTTCTAATCTTATTACTTCATTGCGTTCAGCTCGTGTATCCTCTTAAAGCTCTTGACGCAATTGCGCCAGGCTCATACGCGCATCAATATTTTGTTGCTGGATTTGTTCTTCGGTTCTTTGGACTCTTCTATTTCGCATGCTTCTAGATCTACTTGTATTACGGCTCAAATTAGCCCCTTTGCGTTTTATTGGCATTTTTCACTGTACAAAATACACATAAATAGAACTTATTGAATTACTTTATAGTACACACAGGATATTACACGTTATATACATTTAAATATTAGACTGTTTTATGAAAGCGAAAAATTTTATTTATAGAAATGGTGGAAAAAAATCTGTAGAAGTTAGAGCTCTTAAAAGAGAATACAATAAAAAAAATAAAAAAATTGCCTAATTGTAATAAAAATCTATCTTTCACCGAATTTTTTTTTTCCAACAACATTTTCGATATAAAAAAAAAAATTATGGATTTTATAACAAATGTGTAAGATTAATTTACACTTACAACACATATGCCGCGGGGATAACTTACCGATTGATAATTGATCAGTTATCGAGCGGGAAGAAAAATTATTAAATTACTAAAATAACTATTAAAAAATAGAGGTTGGTGATAGAAGGGTGAAAATTTAGGGTTGTATGTATGTTTTAAAGCCACATTATAAAAAAAAAAAAAAAAAAAAAAATTGTCCAAAAAAAAATTTAGGGGTGGACAACCCTCATCACTTAGGGGTATGAAAAATAGATAGTAGCCGATTCTCAGACCTACTGAATATGCATATAAAATTTCATGAAAATAGGTCAAGCCGTTTCGGAGGAGTATGGTAACTAACATTGTGACACGAGAATTTTATATATAAGATAAGCATTCACGTGGTATAAAGTACAAACAATTTCGTTATACTAATAAATCCTTCTTCTGAAATTTTAAACAAAATTTAAACAGACACTATTAGCTCATGTTTGGGTTTGATTTAATATATTGTAACACTTACGTTAAACATTTTTCTATTCAAAGACAATAATTATTTCCAATTATTGAAATACAAATAATTGAACAGGTTACAAAAATTATCACACAAATAACCATATGACTTGAGCTTCTGTTGAACAAAGACTAACTCTCCAGTCAAACGCTCCCTATATACACAGTCGTAGGAGATCAATCCGGAACCTTCGAGGCCAGCGTAGATGGTACTCTAACATCTAATTACAAACATGTACTTTGACAGTTAGTTCCAACAACAAGTCTAATATTATCCTAATCCAAACGTTTTGTGTTTTGTTTCACGTAACAATATTGTAACACTAACGTGGGTTAAAATAATTTTTATTAATAGAAAATTATAATTCAAACTTCTATTAACAATAAGTAATAACACAAAAGTAATCATATGCTTCGATGTACACAGCATGGCTGAGACCTAGACCGTTGCACAGTGGGGCAAGTGCGGAAAAAATTCGATTTTTCGAAATTTTTGATTTTGATCATCTGGCTCGTGTTTCTGTTGTATATTAGCCACTGCATCTAGGTATAGCACGAATTTCATCCGGACTAATGTTTAGCCCCATTTATTGAGGCTTAAAGTCAAGATAGTGGAAGTTTTGGTTAAATTACACCTAACTTTCAGAGTTTGGTATATGACTGGAAAAATAGTAAAACAATTCCAATGTTTTATTCCTGTTCTAGGATGTTTAAATATGCCACACATAAGACGAATTGGTCAAAAAAATATTTTTCATCACGTTACTAGACCAAAGTTACGAACTACCATAAACATTTTGAAAAGGTAGTGCTACAAAAAAAGCTCCGGTTTCCTCCGGGATGGGGAAGGTATTTTCTCAAAATATACGTGTTAAAGTAAAGAGTAGAACAAAAATCATCTGCCTTTATCTGCCTATCCGATCATAACACCGCAAAGAAAGTAAAGGATTAGAGTACGCCTTTGTTTGTTGCACTATTTTGTTTACCCAATTGGCTCAGATAATACATGCCCCCACGTCAAAACACTTTTAATTCGAGTTCAGTCTAGTTGCGAACGTTATCTAGTCATGAGTTCTATTAAAATTAAATACCGCGATTTGTCTGAGTGCTTGTAGGGTGGTACAAACTTTGACGTATTTCTTCGACGAAATCACCCTGAACTTGACGAGGAAAATATTTCTTCAATTGTGACAGCTCTAAGTAAGAGTTTTTTGCCTCATTTTAATAAAAAAAAAGATAAGGTAAATCGGGACCGGGCGAGGTTCAGAAAAATATTCAGCAAGTGGATGGAAAATGAATATGTTTTTCACATACCAGACGACGAATCCATTGGATGTGTTGGGAGACCAAGTAAAGACTTTGATGATTGTGGTGAAAGAAGCAAGAGGAATAAAATACGCAGCCTTCAAGCATTGTATGAACAAAGCTTGATTAACGCAGCTGCGAGAAACGATGACCACGATAAACCCGAAGCTTTGTCATCCGATCAGGCATTAGCTATATTTCTCCAGGCCGGCCTGACAAAATATCAGTACGAGATGATTCGACAAGCGCTAAAAGACCTTGGGTGCCATGTATTTCCAAGTTATAAAAAATTAATCCTCTCAAAGAAACAGTGCTACCCTGAAAATATGTCAATTGATGAAACATCCGCAATAGTCCCTTTGCAGAATTTGCTTGACCATACTGCCAAACGAATTCTGGAAACAAAACCTCCCGAAGAACTAGCAAAATTAAATAATTATGAGTTAATATTGACAACGAAATGGGGATTCGACGGTGCCTCAGGCCAAAGTGAATTTGCCCAAAAATATTCGATCGACAACAACAAAATAAGCGACTCGAATTTATTCATGACGTCAATTGTTCCTCTGAAGCTCACAATCCCAATTGATGTTGATCAAAATAGATCGATTTGGGAAAATGGCCGACCTTCCTCAACAAGACATTGCAGGCCCTTGCGATACAGTTTCCAGAAAGAGACACTTGATTTGGCGCGAGCTGAAAAAAAATTAGTTGAAGAAGAAATAGAGAAGTTGGAAGTTACCGAAGTGGTGATCGGCAAGAATGTCATGCGTATTCGACATATTCTGGTGATGACAATGTTGGACGGCAAGGTAGCTCAAGCCATCACCAATACGAAGTCTGCAAGTGCCTGCTACATATGCAGTGCTTTACCTTCGGAAATGAACGACTTGGCGAAAATCCAACAAAAGACTCTTAATGTGAATGCTCTCGAATTTGGTATCTCTCCATTACACGCCCGAATCAAGTGTATGGAATACATCCTTCACATTGCCTACAACAAAAAATTTGAAAAATGGAGGAATACAAAAGACACGCGAGTCATGCACGAAAACGAAAAGAAACGTATTCAAAAAGAGTTTCTTGAGAAAGTCGGCATCAAAGTAGACTTCGTTAAGCAGGGTTACGGATCTTCAAATAATGGCAACACTGCCAGACGATTTTTCAGTGATTGCAAGGTCACAAGTGCAATAACAGGAGTAGACAAAACTCTAATCCACCGGATCGCTACCATACTCGAAGTCATAAATAGCAATGCAATGATCGACCCAGAAAAATTCCGGCTCTTCTCAAAAGAAACAGCTGAGATGGCCATTGAGAAGTATTCATGGTACTACATGCCATCCACGGTGAACAAGATTTTATTGCATGGTGCTGAAATAGTGCAGAAGTCGATTCTCCCAGTTGGAATATTGTCGGAGGAGGCGCAAGAAAGTAGAAATAAGGATTACAAGACTTTCAGAATCAGAAACTCGCGGAAAATGTCTCGTATATCTACCAACGAAGACGTGTTCCACAAGCTACTGGAGACTTCAGATCCTTTTATCACGAACATGCGACCCAAACCAAAGAAAAAGCACCTGGAAATCAGTGATGCAGCTAAGGAACTGTTAATATAATTTCCTTGAATTTGAAATCGTAAGTATCTTTTCAATTTGAACAACCTTTGAATTTGAATCCCTAGTTTTATTATTTACAAAATTCTCCAGTCTTTTAATCTTCCTTGAATTTTTATTTGTAAGCATTATTTAATTTCAATATACACTAAAAATACTTGTTGGAACTTGTTTTGATGAGCGCAACCTATTCCGAAATTTTTATGTTGCCAATAGGCTTTCATTTTATCATTAGTTCTTTAATTTTCTTCAAAATTTCGATAAAAACCATTGAACTTGATGTATTTTTTGTTCTGAGTCGAATGAGACCAGCCCCAGGTTTCTATGTTAATCCGTTTTCGAGATAGTGATATTTTTTCCGCTTTTTGGCCATTCGGCCCCACTGTGCGTTGCTTCTTATATTTAGTCTTTATATTCTAGAATGGCGTAGAAAATTCTCGTAAAATCTAGAACATGTACTGTAATAGTTAGGTTACTGCTCCAACGAAAAGTATGTAACTTTTTCAATTTAAGAGACAATATCACATTTAATACACTATTTTAGTTCGAATCATGGTGCTAAGGCCATAAATCGCACATCATACTTTCTAAGCAATGTAATTTGTTTCACTAAATTTATCTACTATTTATATCCCATTAACCATTATTATTTTATTGCAGGCTTGTAATAATGGAACCTAATTAGGGACGAATGAATTACTATTCCTCGTTTATCGAAAAATCTGCGTAAACTAATGGACATTAATCCGAACCCAATTACCTGATTTATCTACCTGGACAAAAAGGCGGCTGCCCCATTTAGAAAAAGAGGTGATAGACAGATGTTGATGTGTTGATAACAGAGAGGGAATTTTTTCTATCCGGGGTCTGCTCAATATTTTATTAGTGAGAGAAGGAGAGAGGGAGTGAGAGAGAGGGCGCGTGAGGAGGGGAGCAGAGAGGGGGTATCGGTTATAGATTACGGGGACAAAGAACTAGGGATAAATCAGGCTCACATCTCTCTCACACACACTCAGACAATACAAAGTTGTTGGGAAAAATTTATGTTCTCTTGTGTGTCTTGCGCGCGAGAAGCTGGATGATGAATGCTTTGGCTTCACGGTAGATGTGGCAGTTGGCGCCACATCCACAACCCTTTTGTTTGTCCCCTGAGAGAAATGCGGGCCGCGTGTAAGGAGCTGTATCCCTTTTATTCATAATAATAATAATAATATTAAGATGGCGGGGGATTCGCTTGAAGGAAAAAATAACATTTTTCCGACTTGATGAAATTTTAAATAATCATGCAAAGGAAAACAAGTTGTCGACCTTGGAAAAATATTATATTACATGATTGAATTAGTTTCTAATTTAATTTTTTCAATAGTTAAAATCAATATCGCGGCTGCGGAAGCATGGCACTACTGCAAATATAATAGAAATATAGTAGTATTAGGTAAGAGAAAAATCATTTGAATTTACTCCAGGCGAATCAAGAACAATGGGGGAAATCAAAAATAAATTGATAAATAGATGAAGACAAAATTGGTAAAATTAGTTTTTAATTTTTTTTTTTTTTTAATTTCACTTTTTAGATTTAATCTTCTGATGTATATATAAATCTCGTGTCCCGATGTTTGTCGGAGGTAAAATCAGAAACTACTCAACCAATCTTTATAACATTTGGCTCATTGTGTGTAGTTTTGTCCAACTCAAAAGATAGGATAGTTTTTGTCTCGATTATTGACCCCAACATTTCTTTTATTGAAAATTAATTGCTTTTTGTGAGTGTGATTATTTGTATGTTCTATAAATTTCCAACAGATGGCGGTGTAAGTTGATTTATTGACACAACGCTTCATTTTCTTTCGATACTTAGGGTGGGTAATAGCCGAATCTATTTTTCCGGCTTGGACTAGGAAAATCCATGTTTTACCATGAGCAATTATGTGTCGCCTTTTCACGTGTAGAGAAAACATCGTATCTATTTGTTTTAGCAAAAGACAGGTTAACCTAAAACATTATACACATATAGATTAATAGAATAGAAATTGTGAATTCTAAAAATAAAAATAAATGTAAATTATTATTAAATAGTTATTAATTATCGTTACCTTTCTCATTCATAAAATTAAATTTTTATGTTTTGATAAGTAGTCCTGTAAGAACCTGCATCATGTTCATGGTTTGAGGTGCTCGCTTTTGATAACCTGTTTCAGGTACCTTACCGAACCTACTAACCTACTTATGCTATATCTCATATCATCGTGCGTGATGTGCGATAATGATAGTTTGAATTCAATTAATACGTATTATGGCAAAAGATTAATTTGGTACAATTTTGCTGTCTTTGTGCTAGTACTTAACACTATTCCAATTATATTCTTTATTAGTTCCTTTTACATTTGTGTTATTTATATTTAATTTCGCCTCTAGTGGTTTTTATCTTTATCAGTGAATTTTTATTTGACTGTAGCTACAGAGCCACAGAGCAACGCGTGGCCGGGACTGCACTTGTTTTATATTTTTAAGACCTCAGTCACCTTAAAAATATTCCTCGTAAAATTCTGATCAAAAATGATCCTGTATAATTTTCTACATTTTTTTTATTCCTTGTTTCTGGATAACTACTAACATTTAGACATAAATTCAGACGTAACCCAAAAAGGTAAATCTTCAATTAATTATAATTAATCATCTCGGTTATTTAGTGTACCGTTCGAGGAGAAAATTTAATTTAATACTAAATATAAATATTATCGCTGAATTAATTTTTTTTCCTTGAAAGATACACTAAAAAACCCAGGTGATTGTAAAGAATAAAATGTAATATTGTAACCATAAAATGGTAAAATATAAAAAAAATATATACCTATACAAAAATTTTCATTCTGCCAACAAGTCGAAAAACATTATAATATTCCTTTCAAATAGTGTTTGCTAATTAATACTGTAATGTTAAACATTAAACGCCTGCAATTCGTGCAATGCCTTTGTTTCTGTTTCATTAACAGAAAATTGCCAAATCCAACTTTGTAAATGCATATCAACGAATTAATCATGATAGCATAAAATCTTTCAACTAATGCAATCCAATATAAGTAAATTATAAATTTAGATAAACAATTATAATAGATTTCAATCGAATAAGTTAACCTAATATTTCCTTGGGGAAGGAGAGTGATGAATTTAGTTCAGAGACAATGTGATTGATTCTCTCTCTATATTGTTATTGAAGAATTCAAAACCTCAAACCTCTTAAATTAAAGTTTATTTAAAATTATTTTGAAATTAAAATTATCTAAATTAGATAGATAGGTGAAAATAATCTTCCCAATATCATTTATTAAAAAACTACATAACATTTTTTATATAAATATGGTAAAACCGTAAAATTATCTGCCTTTCACAAAGATTAGGATCAAAACATCACATTTTATAAACAGCTTTTTAATGTAAAATTATTAACAAATGTAGATTGGACCTGTTGAAAGGATGGCAGATGTCCGAAAAACTTTTGAACTAGGAGGCAAGAGGATTGGAACGGCCTGGCTACGAAGGTTCGATGACATCGAGGATGATAAGCAGAGGATGGGAGTAGTCAATGTAGAAAACTTGTCCCAGACCGGGAAGATTGGAGAAACATTGTCGAATAGGCCCCTCAAATCCTCTACAAGGGCTGTACAGCCATGGAAGGAGAAGAAGAAGAAAGTTATCGATCAGCAAACAATCTTAATATTGGTTTATAGCCTGTATTGGGGGTTTATACCACTTGGCAGAACCGGAGTATTGTGTGATGTTGTCGGGCATAGTGTTATCTTATTGGTAACAGTATTTCAATACATCGATACGAATGCCCAGCTAAAGAGACCTCTTAATCCTTCCATTCACAGCTTTTCTGGGAATCTTTTCCTCTTCAGGATATAAGAATCACTGAGCCCTTGTACCCTTTCAGAATTGAAAGGACTAAAACTTGCTCACCAATTCCTTGTACCTTAATAATTATCCGTTGAATGGCTTATCTTAGCATCCAATTTACTGAAAAAAGAAAATCCCTTGGCCCAATTCAAAGCTAATTGGCCTTATCTCTTCCAACCGTAATGTTCATCTTTACAAAATTTAATTATTAAAATCATATTATTTGATGTAGGTATAAAAAAAAAATTGCTTGTAGGTCAAAAATAATCCTAAATTTGTCGTAAATAACTTTATTTACGTCTTAACCCCAGAAAGAACGTGTTTAGTTCTGTTCCATTCTAATATTAATTTTTACAAGGATATACAGGATACAAGTACTGACATGTGCAAAGTGATATCCGTAGTCAAGTTACATAAACGTACGAGTCAACTTATTAAATTTTTCCATGTGCATATAAAACATTATTGATGGTTGCACCTTTTCACAAAATCTTTTACCCACTTTTTTTTGTGTTCAACACATGGTGAAATGTAAAATTTTGCCTTTTATTTTGGTATACCGCTTGACATTGTTTACATGCATTAAAAACTGGCACCTTAAACTAAAAAAAAATGTAAATTAGCCATAAAAAAATTAACTAACTATAAAAATATATATTTATAATACAAATATTGTACATTAAAATTTATATACAGACCTTCCAGGAGTTCATTATTTAATTAGTCTAATATTTGCCACTTCATCCATTTATTGAGCTTGGTTAAAAGACGCATCGATATACATCAAATCTTGGTTAAAAAAATAAAAACAGTTAATAAAATTAAATTGACTTCAAATATTTAGTTTTAGAAATTAGAAAAAAAAAAAATTAAACTGTGCATGTTTGTAATAACAAGTAATTTCAAAATTCTTATGTTTAAAAATATTTATAGTCCCCAAAAATAAGCCCAGAAACATAAAAAAACATATTATATCTAATCATAAAACAAAATATGTAAGTGGAATGAGTTCGACAAATTTGGAGTTTGGCACTTAGTGCACTTTGGCGTTAAATGTAGTTATCTCTCGGCTTATTAGTTGAACCCTTTTTATCATTTGTTTCATTTTTTTCTTAGGAAAACGGATATTTTGGGATACTTTTAGTAATTATTGTGAATAAAATGTTTAATTTATGGAATTTTATCACTAGTTTTAAATTGTTTCAGTAATGAAGCCATTTTCATCCCAATTTTATATTTTGTTGTATGATTAGATATAATATTACCTATTTAAAAAAAAATAAAAAATGACCTTTTTGAGAAAATTGAAATTGAAATTATGAATTAGGTTTTGAGAAAATTTGTTACAACAAACCTATAAAATTTTGTTTATCATATGAAATGAGATGGAATGTGCTGAAAAGATTTCAATATCGTAATCCTAGCCAAATTTGGAAAACTTTGCTATTTTTAATCATGACTTTTTCTGTTTCTGGACCTATTTTTGAGGGCTTTATAGGTCCATAATTAAAAAAAAAAGGGTAGACAATTCTCAGTAATATTTCACTATCGTTCTACTCGATACAAGTAGTACTCATGTACGAAATTTCAAGAAAATCTGAGATGGTGAGGTTTAGGCCTGTGTAGAATTGACATGGAATGACTCAGCAACGGAAAGAGCTATTGTAATCATGAAATCGGCTATACTTGAACTTGCTCTCTTTTATAAACCATCTTCTTTTAAAACTATGCATTATGTAAGTATTTATATTATGAATAAAATACCAATCTTATGGTGTTACAGTTAAATTTTCGTTAAGGCATTTAAATTTAATTTAAAATTTCGTCATGGCAACAAAACCAAAACAAAAATTATTTCTTTATTTTTATAAGTCAGAGCAGCTGGTGTCTAAATAAAATAATGATGTAGATTTAATATAAATTATAGAAATACTTATTTTCCTGTATTAGAGATCAATAATTAATAACTGATAATATTTATTATTTATTTTAAATAAAAATAATTGATTTGGAAAATCGACAATCGAAACGAGAGTTATAGTATGCGACCGAGTGGTGGCCGGCAGAAAAAAAAGACAAGTGAGCTTAGCCAGGGTCGTGAGCACATGGTGTGTTTTGGTTAAAAGAAATTTCCACGGTTTTACCGGATAATTTAAATGAACCTTCGCTTCTGATTCACCAAAACGCGAGTGCAGACGGTGGATTACCGGAAGGAGCTAAGGAGCTAGGAATGCGATTCCCTCGGAAGATTTGAGGAAAGAAGGCAACAGCGGCGGAGGAGAGGAGAAGCTTGGAAGTCCTGCTGCTAGAATTGGGAAGTACAGACTCTTTCTTTTTGTTTCTAATGGAATTAATCGGTAAAAGGAGGAGATGACATTTCTTTTGGTTTTCTGTTTTTTTGTATGCATGTATTAAATACTTTAATTTTTTTTGTATGTTAATTTTAGAAAATTAAGGGTGGTTATTATTAAATAAATTAATAATACTTCAATAAAGTGTGGACTGTAATTAAGGTGGTGGTAAAACGTATCGTACTAAATCTGGTACTCACCGTTCGCTGGTTCTCTGGGCTGGCGGAGCGGTAGGTAGCTTCTCTGGATTCTCTCGACGCCCTGACAGTTCGCGGAGAGATATGAGGTAGGCGATTTTGTCCAAGTTTGTCGCGGTACATCTATTACTCACTAAGGCTAGGCGCACTCTGGTCCGTACTATGCCCGGGCTTAAGATAAGGCCCGCAAGCAGTGGCTTAGAGATAAGTACCAAAATAAAGTACGAAACATACCCCCACCCGTGAAATGATCTCATTTCACCAAAAAAAATTAAGCAAAACACTACTTGGAAATTTGTAGTACAGGCCAGGAAGGAAAGCAGTCTCGACCCCCGAAAACAATAGAAACAACCACAATATTTTTAAAAAAATCAAAATCTTCTAAAGGTACATAAAATACAAAGTATATGGCTTCTAAGACTTCTAAACACTATATACAATATATACAAAAGAATAAAGGAAATCAAAAGGTGGAATCTCCGGAAGGGAGTGGTACGATCTTGTGTGCAGGTCGAACCAGCTCAGAAGTGGGGGTTTTGAGACGGACTACCCTAACAACGCCATCTGGCCCCGGGAGTATCTTGACCACTCGGGCCAGGATCCATTGCTGTAATGGTACATCTCGTTCGTGGAGTATAACAAGCTGTCCTTCTTTAATGTTTTCACCAGGAGTGTACCACTTTGAGCGAGGAGTCAAGGTGTGCAAGTATTCGTGGTACCATCTTCTCCAGAAGTGACACAAGGAACGAGAAAGCATTTCCCAGCGTCTGTTGAAAGAAACTATGCGAGTGTTTGCTTCTTCAGGACGAGCAAGGAGGGGTTGTCCAATAAGGAAATGACCCGGAGACAAGTAGTCAAGGTTATCTGACGGCTCATTTGATGCTGCACATAAGGGTCGAGAGTTCAAAGCAGACTCTACTCGGCTCAGGAGCGTAGAGAATTCTTCGTAGGTTAAAGCCTGGCCATTGAGAATAGCGAGGAGGTGTCGCTTGGCAGCTTTGACGGCTGATTCCCAAAGTCCTCCCATGTGAGGTGATGCTGGAGGAATAAAGTGCCATTTGATGCTTCTTTGGCTAAGAAAGTCGGTAATATCATGATGGTGATCTCTAAGGAAAAGATATAACTCCTTGAGTATCCTAGCTGCTCCGAGGAAGTTACTACCACAATCGCTATAAATATCTGATGGCAAGCCTCTCCTAGCAATAAATCGATCCAGGGTAGCCATAAAGGAAGAAGTGGTCAAATCTGTTACCGCTTCAAGGTGCACGGCGTGAGTACCTGGGCATACAAACACGGCTATCCAACATTTCATGCGAGGAGCGTTGCGCCGAGGTGATGATTTCATTAGAAAGGGGCCGCCATAGTCGACTCCGACGCGCTGAAAGGCTCTGGCAGGAGTTACACGAAAATCGGGAAGGTCACCCATCAGCGGAGGTTTGGGCTTAAACTTAGATTTGAAACACCTTATACAACGAAATATTCTCTTTCTAACTAGGTTTCTCAAACATGGTATCCAATATTTTCTATGAATCAAGGACTGCACCAGCTGAGGACCTCCATGCAAAGAGTAAATGTGATAGTGATCACAAATCAACTTGGCTAAATGTGAGTTTTGGTGGACTAAAAAAGGATGCCTGGCTGAGTACGGTATGGGGGCATTCCTTAATCTTCCCCCCACCCTGAGTGTACCTTCATTTGTCAAAAAAGGAGAAAGCTTGGCAATGGGACCATCAGGAACTTGTTCGTTTTCAAGGTAGGCAAATATGTCCCTATAGTGCTCCCGCTGGCTGAGGCGTACGTAGGTGTTGAGGGAATCGTCCAGTTCAGTTGAGGTCAATGGCTGGAGGCCTGGCTGGCTTGCATCCGATTGCTTGTGATTCTTACATCTTTTGATGAAGCGCAGGCAGAAGGCTAGGACTCGGGTCAACTTTAGCAACGATGAGAATTTATTTAAATGTTCAATAAGATAATTATGCTCTTCTTTAGCAAGCAAAGATAATGGCTTTATTTCTTGCGGTTCATCAGGAGGCTCAGGTCGAGGGATAGGCCATAAGGATGGGTTTGACAAAAGAAAATCGGGGCCTTTCCAATACAGGTTATGGGTTAGAAGTTTCATAGGGGTAAGTCCTCTTGATACACAGTCGCTTGGGTTTGCTCCAGAAGGTATGTGATTCCACCAACTAGGCTGGGTAATATTCAGAATCTGTACGACCCTATTGGCTACATAAGTTTTAAGCTGGTGTGGAGGCGTCTGAAGCCAGAAAAGAACATCTCTTGAGTCGGAAAAACAAAAAATGGATTCTATCTTAAGTTTCTTTATTAGGTTGGCTAATGAATCAATAACCCTGGCCACTAACAAGGCTGCATTCAGCTCGAGACGATTAATACTTATAGGTTTGGGAGGAGCAACCTTACTCTTGGCCCTGATTAGGTGGACATGAACTTCACCAAATGGGTTTTCCGTTCTAAGGTAGACCACGCATCCATATCCTCTCTCAGAAGCGTCTCCAAAGGCTATCAACTGGGCAGAAAATTCTTCCTGGTTCCCAATATAACGAGGAAGGTGAACTTCATGTAGGCATGGTAACTCTTCTAGGAAATTTCTCCAATGATTCCTGATGTCTTCGGGAAGCTCTTCGTCCCAACCAATCTTGCGGAGCCAAAGGCGTTGAATCAAATACTTAGCCCAAAATGTGACAGGGCTCAGGTACCCATTAATATCGAAAATTCTGGCTATGACTGAAAGAATTCTTTTCTTAGTAAAAACGGGATCTTGGAGATTAATGGAGTAACATAACACATCTAGCTGAGGATTCCACTTTAGGCCCAAGACCTTAACTGTTAAGGACGAAGTGGGTTCGTTAAGATCTAGAAATGGCTGATCTTGCAAGTCTTGTGGAATCATGGAAAGCAACTCACGGCAGTTACTAGAAAACTTCCGAAGGGTGAATCCACCAGCTTGGTGTAAGGCAATTAATTCTCTATACAGCGCGAGGGCTTGTTGGACATTATCTGCACCACTGACAACATTGTCGACATAGGTTTCTTTAAGGCACTTCTGAGCCAGCGGAAACCGGTGAGCTTCGTCATGGTATAATTGGATAATTACTCTCTGGGCATTAAAGGGTGAACATTTAAGACCAAAAGGAAGCGTAGTTAGCTCATATTCTGTGATAGGTACGGAAGGGTGTGCTCTCCAAAAGAAATGAACAAACTTTCTATCCCTTTCATTTAAGCCTATACATCGAAACATCATTTTGATGTCACAAGTCAGAGCTACCTTATAGGTTCGGAAGTTGTCTATCAACTCTCCGATGTTAGTCTGCAATTGTGGACCAGTAAGAAGGAGGTCATTCAAGGAGTTTCCACCTGGTGTCCTTTCAGAACCGTTGAAAACTATTCTGAGCTTAGTTGAAGCTGATTCTTCTTTGGAAACACCGTGATGAGTCATGATGTAATCCGATGTGGTTGTGGCTAGGTGTACATGACCAAGCTGTATGTATTCCTGGATCTGTGCTGAGTAGGCTGAAAAATACGATGGATCTTTAGAAAACCTTGTTTCAAGCTTCTGGAAACGTTGAATGGCTAACTGTTTGGTGCAGCTCAAGTCATGAGGGACGTCTGGGCGGAATGGTAAACTTACTATGTAGCGGCCCGATTGATCTCTTGTGAATGTTTTCTTGAAATGTTCCTCACAATAGACATCTTCTGGATTTGGTGGTATAGGAACTGCTACTTCTTCGGATTCCCAAAACCGTTTCATATCTTCATGTAATGTGTCAACAGAAAGAAGAGAGGTTACAGAAGGGTTCGCAATGGTTGATGGGATTTCACCAAAAATGATCCAACCAAATACGGTGTGGATGGCACAAGGTTTGTCCTTGATGAACAAGGGAGGATTGCTCAGGATCTCACCATACATCTGGACACCTAACAGGAGGTCAACCTTGCCTGGAGTATGCCAATCTGCATCCGAAAGCTTAAGGGATGTGAACCGTTGCCGGACATCCATGGAAACGGGTTGCGTAGGCAGATGATCGACAATATTGTGAGCAACTCTTGCCGAAATCTCAAAGGTTGGACTTCCTTCTTTAGGGGCAATAAGAAACTTTACTTCCGCCTGGGATATGGGTATTGAGGTTTCGCCAACTCCAGAAACTGTTAATGGTTTGTTTGTTTTCCTTAGATTAAGTTTATTGACTAGGGAAGAAGTAATAAAATTAATCTGACTGCCTGGATCAATCACAATACGGCAGTGATACCATTGACCAGAATCAGAACGAATAGAACATCTAGCGGTACCCAGTAATGCTTGAGAATTGGCTGCCGTATGGCAAGAAACGACATGATGAGGTTTAGGTTCAAAAACTGGACCAGTGTTGTCGATCTTAGGAGGAGAGTCGGCCTCGGAAGAATTCAGATGAGAAAAATTAGCTGTAGCATCATCTCTGTGAAGTAAAGTATTATGTTTACGACTACCGCAATTAAGACAGCGTCCAGAACTCTGACATTTAGTAAATAGATGAGGACCGCTGCAGGCAAAACATAATCTAAACCTTTTCAGAATGGCATATCTAGAGTCAACATCAGCTCCAGTGAACTCAGGACATGTTAGAATTTTATGTTCCCCTTTACAAAGTGGACATTCATTTGAGTTTCTCGGTTTATTTTCCGGTTTTTTAATACTAGGCTTCGATAAAAAGGCTTTTGGTTTAGGAATATAATCGGTTCTTGAATTACTAATTTTTGGGCTACAGCTCTTAATTATAGAATCATTACAAAGCTCAGCGACTCTAGATTGTGCTTTAATAAATTTAGTAAGTTCAAAAAACGAAGGAACTTCATGTTCTTTTAGTTGGCTTTCGAAAAGTCTGCGGGTGTTTTTATCAATGACATTAAAAGAAAGGTGGACCATAATGAAATCTGCCAGATTTTCTATCTCTAAGGCCTTTAATGCGTTAAAATTATCTTCAAATGTATCCAGGAATGCCCTAAAATTTCTTACGTTATCATTGGAAAATGGCTTGAACTGCAGAATTTTATTAATGTGGTAAGCCGCTACTATTCTTTTATTGGAGTATCTGTCCACAAGTTTTTTATACGCTTCATTATAATTTTCAGCTTTATATTCTATGGAGGCTATTGTTTGCGAAGCTGGATATATTAGTAATGACTTAAGATAAGAGAACTTTACAATATTACTATAATTTCTTTCGTGAATCAGAGTATCAAATAAGGATTTGAAAGATGGAAATTGTTCATACTGTCCCGAAAATGGGGTTATTTGAATATCAGGAAGCTTAGGTTGAACAAAGAAATCATCATTGACTTGAGGATTAGAATTAACGGTGGTAAGGTGCTCCCGATATTTATCATATGCGGCCTTAATATCATAATAAATTTCATCGAAAGCCAAAGCTGCTTGGTCCACTTCAATTCTATGCTCCTTCTCAACGGAATTATTTAATTCGGAAATTTGGTATAAGACTGTGTCAAATTCTTCGAATTGGGCTTTCAAATCTGTGGCTCTGGCCATAAAAATATCCTTTTTCTCTGGTAAATTTTTTATAAGGTCAAAAGTGGTTTGAACCCGACGAAAAATTCTTTCCTTTTTATTGTTAAGCGTTTTAATAACTTCTATTGGCTTAGGTGACATTATGTTGGTAATTTATTTTCTTAATGTTCAAAGTTAAAAATTTAATTATAAAAAAAATATATATATATTTTAAATTATTAAACGTTTTAAATAAAAAATGTTTGATTTTAAAACAAAATGATTAGGCTCCTTTCAATTTGATAACGATATTCTATAAATAGGTGCAATATTAAGTTAATTATAATATTTCAGAATATTCGAAGGAAATCTACCGCCCTCTATTAGACTTATAGTAAGTTTTAGGTACAATTAGTTCAATGGTTCCTCACTTGGGTGCAGCAGTAGCGGAGTTTAAGCAACATAAAATTCACTAATAAAGTAATCATTCACAATATACTTTCTTAAAACTAAAATAAGGCTGTGGTGCAATAGTTGGCGCTTATGAGGCTTCAATACAATATGGAAAAACAAAATCTGAACAAAAAACCACAAAATCGCCTAAAATGAGGGTAACGAAACTGCCTTCCTTCCTTTACCGTATACAAATATGCCCAAAAAAAACACATCCGGCCCGGAGGACCAATATAAAATGGTTATTATTAAATAAATTAATAATACTTCAATAAAGTGTGGACTGTAATTAAGGTGGTGGTAAAACGTATCGTACTAAATCTGGTACTCACCGTTCGCTGGTTCTCTGGGCTGGCGGAGCGGTAGGTAGCTTCTCTGGATTCTCTCGACGCCCTGACAGTTCGCGGAGAGATATGAGGTAGGCGATTTTGTCCAAGTTTGTCGCGGTACATCTATTACTCACTAAGGCTAGGCGCACTCTGGTCCGTACTATGCCCGGGCTTAAGATAAGGCCCGCAAGCAGTGGCTTAGAGATAAGTACCAAAATAAAGTACGAAACAAAGGGGTTAATTTTATTTGATTTAGTTTGTAGTTTGGTTAAGTTTGATTTCGTTTGTATCTCTTTATTTTTTTAATTATTAATGAATAAAAACATTTTAAAAGGATTTAAATAAATCATGTAAAAGAATTTCAGCTGTAAACCTAGTTACTCTGATAATAGAATTATACTGACAATAGGTGAATTGAACTGTTACCACGGTTTCAAGTAATGAATCATGTTAGCCTAGTGCATAGCGCGCTAGACTTAAGTACGTTGTTAAGGTGAAAAGTTCAAATCCAGGTGTTTGATGGCAATTTTTTATTGAGAAATCAATTTTTTTTTGTTTTGTTTGTGTTGTTGCCTGACATTGATATTAATTTTAATATTCATATTAATAATAATTATTACATAAATAATAAATGTATGAACCTTAACGAAATTAATTTAATTTTATCATTAATTTTCTTTTTAATCATGGATTAATTTTCTTTTCACCAATTAGTTCACTCAATAGTACACTTTTATTTCTTTTATTCTTTGGTTTGATCGCACTAAATTATTTTTTTTAAATCGTGTATATTTAATTGTTTATCTATTTTTATTCCATTTATTTTTTTTATAATTCGTGGATTTCACTATTTTCCATAAACAAATAGTGTGGCGCCCGTTTTATTTTTTTTATTTTTTTATTTCGGATTTATTTTCATATTTAAATAGTTTTACTTATTCAGTAGAACCCTGGCGTCGCGATTGGGTTATTATCTGGGTAATAGATTGCTCACCCCGTTTGGAGGAAAAACGTGTTAGCAATGGTATCTAATTCTCTAAATTCAAACTTGTGCTATCTGGTTATCTAAGTTTAAATCTTTGTATAATTTTATGCTCCATTGTATATACTCGCTCGATTGCCCCCCGTTCCAGTTGGCAATAGACCATGTTTTTCTATATTGTGTTACATTATTATTTTTATTTTTTTTGTCGGAGGCCTGAATCCGAGAATTGGAGAATATGCTTTAACCGAATATACGCCCCTTTATTTATAATTCAGTGAAAAGGGTGAAGGGAACGGGTTCCCTCACGAAGTGGCAAAGTTCCAGGGAGGGACACCCTCTGGTAATGTATTTATATTCCTTAACGCGTTGAATAGCCTAAACAAAGGGCTATATTTCTTCTTTTTATGCTTATGAAGTTACGTCTTTGTTAAAATAATTCTACTGAAATAAGGTCAAGCGAGCTAGAATTCTAGAATGTTATATGTCTTATTCGAACATAATAAATAATATAAACTTCGATTTTTTACTCCATTTATTTCATATAAAATTATTCCTTTTGATATTAGTGTTAATTTTTCATTATTAAAAAATTCAAGTGAAAGACAATTGGATGGAATGGATTAATTCATAAAATGAATACTATACTGTACATACCATAAATGTTAGTACATATAGAACTAAAATGGGATGTTTCCATTACAACTTTAGAGCAGCAACCTTCTTCAATATTTTCAAGGCTGACTTACCCGAACACACTCTACTAGCTACATTCGCTGACGATACTGCACTACTTACAGTACATAAAAACCATGCTAATGCGTTCTCCAGCCTGCAAAGCCACTTAGATGATATATTTAGTTGGGCTACCAGGTGGAAGGTGAAAACGAATGATGGTCTGAAAAGTGAATTTATTGCCTTCACTCTCAATCATTGTTCATGCCTGCAAGTATATTTCAATGATACTTCAACCTCTTTATCCCAAAAAGCTAAGGTACCTGGGTCTTCACCTGGACAAGAGACTGTCATGGAGAAGTTTAAAAGGAAACAACTCAACAAACGATTTGGATTATTATCTAGGTTACTCGACAGACGCTCCAAATTATCAATATCTAACAATCTTACCATCTGCAAGGAATAATAAGCCCATTATGGACATACGAGATAGAAGTATGGGGTTCGGCAAAGCCCTCAAACATCCAAAGAATTCAGTCATTCCAGTCAAAAGTATTGAGGAGGATAGTGGATACAAAAGTGGAAGGAGGAATGTTACTTTGTGACAACTGACTTACTGCACAAGTTCCTGAATATCCCAACAGTCATCCAAACAGCCGCACAATACTACAAAAACTTCCATCAAAGACTGACTTTCAAACGAACCCCTTAGCACAGACACTAAAATCGAACATAAACTTCTAAATTCCACCCCGGCGACTTTTGAGGCAGTGACCAGAAGATTTTCTAACTTAGTCAAGTTACCAATTTATTCAGTTGGAAAACCACGCATTTGCTAATTGTTAATTTGAAGGTAGCAAATCTCACAAACAAGGCTGAGCATTTTGTTTAATAAATAAAACTTTAAAAGAGTGATGATTAAGGTTAATCACTTAGATGAATTTTAAAGAAAAAAAAATGTTCTATCACTTACCAAGCAGATAAAGTAATGTCTTTGGAGGGATTCCATAAGATAAAGCCTTCAGTACTTGGGGAAGGGCAATTCACTGCTAACTGCCGCAAAGTAAGTCCCTTGAAACTCGAGAACTCTCCTTTCGAAGCAGTCTCAAGAAGCGCCTATATTTCCGATAATGCTACAGTGACTCGGGTAGGTGGCTTAAAAGAAAATTTACTTAGAAACTCAATTATTACATCCTATTTTTAAGTTTATGTCTACCAAAGTATCTGCTAACGAAGTACCAAAGTATTCAAAACAAACGTGGATAATACAAATGAGAGCGTATCACAAAGAATATATCGAGAGCGATGAAAGAGTATATCGTCGTTGATATGGCAAAACGTCGTATGTCAATTAACAGCTGATTTTCAAAACAAAAAATAATTTTATTTGCAATTCATTTTTTTAGTTTTTGTTTTCTAAAGAAACATTAACATTGTTATTATATTCATTTGTACCTACAACTTTTTTTGTGTTAGTGGTGGTGTCACTCAGGATTAATGACCAACCGAATCCTAAAATTCGAATATTTATTTGAAATTGGTATGATTCTTCTTTTCTATTTACTGTACTCTCTACTCTTCTAGATTAATAATCCAATAAAATCACAAAATCGAAAATTTCCGACATACGTCCATTTGCAGTATTATTCCAGTAATGACGTCATCCTACTGGTATAGATAAAACAGACACAAGTTCGGCGTAACTTAACTCACTAACCTTTAATAGAAAACAAAAATATTAATAAAATTATTGTTTAATTAAGACCAAAAGGTTATATTTTAATACACACCTTTGAAGAAATTGATCCTAATTTATAAACCTCACTAATTTTATATTTTAATAATAAAATAAAATAAGTGAGGTTGATGAATAAGGGTCAATGCGAACATATTAAAATTAAAAATATCCCATCCCAGTAAATAAGTGGTTATGTCGATTTAAGCCCGAAATGGGCTAAATAGTTAAAAAGAATCGTGGAGGTGGTTTCTATGTTGTGTATAAGTCGGAAGTTCACTAGAAATGTAAATATTATAACTTGCGTCATATCGGTTGATGAACAATCAATCAGTCATCTTTCATATCTTATTTCTTACAAATTCTGTTGAGTTGGTTTGATGACCATATTCAGTAGCCGCTTTTTTAGTATAGATGCTAACGAAATTTCAATGCTTCAAACCTTATTTTATACAAATGCCGTTCAAAATTTGCCCAGAAAAACAAGGAAATTTGACTTCAACACTTTTGTTTTGTAATTCACGTAACAGGGTGCATTTGAAATAATTCTTTCTTTATATTAAATTTCGCCCGAAATCAAAATTACAAAATCTTTTTTTGAATAATATTAGAAAGCATAAACGTAACACCTATTCAGTATAAAGTCTGTGAAAATACATTCTTTTTTCTCTAAAAAAAAACAAAAAACAGCGAAAATAACTCTGAAAGCTACTTTTTCAGATTTTTGTCTCCTATTGCTAAACAACTTGTCCTTCATTAAAATTCCAGGAGACTCTACTCGAAATTCACAGTAGAGTAAAGAATGTAAAGAAAAAAAAAAAAAAAAAACCAAAATGAAAAAAGAAGTTGTTTCAGTGGAAAGTTTCGTTTTAATTAGATGTGATTAAGGAAGTAATTGAAGATCTACGTCAACTTTGCTACGTAGAATAAAAAAATAAAATAAAATAAAAAAACGAATAATTATTCACTGAAGAAAAAAATGAATGATACTTATTCAAAATTACTTATTTTAAATTACAGATAGAATAAACAATTAAAAAGGTTAAATGGAAGTTTAAATAAGGCTTTGTAGAAAACAATAAAAGTAAAAAGTTAATAACATTATATTATTAATATTATTAATTTTATTATTAAGAACATTAATATTCACCTAGACTAAAGACTGTCAAGGGGACATCTATGAATATGCGTTATCCATTTATTTATTTTATGCCTTATACTTTTTATTAATTTAATTGTTTATTAAATTTTAATATTTTTTTTTCCGTTTTTATAGGCTACTTAGGGATTGATTGGTTTTGTTGTGGTATGGTGATTGATATATTTCATTATGAATCTAATGCTGTTGTTGATTTTTTTTTCTGATTCTTCGATTTCGTGTTCGGTTATTGCCATATGAATGTATTAGTAGTGTATTTTCGCGATTTAAGAGAGTATTCAAGGAAAGAAGTAAAAGAGAAAAAGGAGGAAACTGTGTATACACGAAAATCATGAAGACAGGCACAAACTACAGCAAACTGTATATTATAGCAATGATCATATGTTTATTGCAAACCTATTACTGCATGTTCAGAAACATTTTTTATTTGATAAAATATAATTTTCATCTGGTAAGCAGATGAGTCATGGTCGATCTTACATGTGATCCTCTACTGATATATTTAAACAATAAATTGGTAATGAATTAAATGATAGATTTTTTAAATTTATATTTACCATAATTAGTTGTTCGAAAGGTATAGCCAAGCTGTTTTTAACATAAAAAAAATTTAGATAGATCAAGATGGTATAATTTATGTAAAAAATCATATTACGGTATTAGTTTAGATACTATAATAGATAAAGATAGTTCATGGTATAATTTATGTACGTAATAAATTATTTTGTAAGTTTGGCTTAAATGAGAACATCTTTGCTTGATTCCCACGTTTATTGCTCTTTTGTCTCAAATGGTGAAGGACCGTTCGCATAGGGAAGCGCTAATATATATAGCCCCATTTGTCAGCCTTCGTTCTTGGCATTCTTCTTTTTAAGTAGTTTCGGAACCGAAATAGAACTTGAATATTTCAACTAAACATTCTAAGAATCATTAAGTAATTTTATCGCTTCTTTAGCTCAGCCATTTCTTCATTATATTCTGAATATACATTTGGAAATATTGTATTATGCAAATTTTACCAGAACTAATAAGATCAAGAGTACATTAACTAAAGATTTTTTTTATTTTGCTGTCTCATAGGGATTCGATGAGCTTGGAATTGATTTAAATAGCTTTTAGTGTTTTGTTTTTATTTTCACTTACCTATATATGAAATATAGTAAGGAAAAGTATTGCGATCGTAAACAATTTCGACTTCCGGTTTTCAAGGGAATTACACTTTTTTGGGTCCTATGATTCCAAATAAGCACGTCCGCAAAATGGTTCTGTGTCGTCTTATTAATATCGTCCACTGACAACTGTATCAATCTATATCGGTTTTTTTTTTAAAGATGTGTTAAACTAGAATTTGGAGGGTGTCTCCTCCGATATCATATCATATATTTGGGGTATACGATTAAGATATACGTATTTTCGGGGTATAAGCTAACACCTGTAGACCTATAGTTAGTATTTTAATTTGAAACTGTCCTCCTTCTATTTTAACTTTTAACACCTTCTCTTGAAAGAAATGCTACTAATCCAGTTTATCGTTTAAGTTAATCGACGGAGGCCTTACAGGAACCGGCAATTTCGTCCTCGATATGACTTCAAAACAATTTTTGTAGACATCAATGTCCTTTAGCTCGGCTGTCTTCTCTTGGTCTTATATGTTTCAATTGAATAAATATAAGTCTAAATTTTTCTACATATTATAAATAATATTATTTTTAATATAACATAATTTTAATGATGCCATGATCTGAATAAAGTTAATTCAATATATAAACAGATCAAGTTCCACATAAGTTCACAAAGCCCTTTATATCGGTCCTTTCGTGTTAGTTAAATAACAGTGAACGATGTGTTTGTAAACAGAGGACCATTAACATCTATAATTAACAGCATTACTCAAGGCTCTGCCGCCCTCAGCCCCCTGGTTCACTGGAGACCCCTGTAAATCCTAATTTAAGGATTACCTTTATTGTTCCATTATTCTGGCTTCACTGGCTAATTCTTTCTTGTTTTTCCTCTTGGTGGCTTGCTTTATTTGTATGTATATAAATATTTACAACATTAACAAGTACAATCACAGGACCTTTACGTTGAATAATAAAATAACTTGTATAGGTCGTTAGATTAGAAGCATACTGTAGATATGGTATTAAAGGAACAACTTTCAATTGTTATTGATCTTACTATATCGCAATTAATTTATGTATTAGTTACACCAAAGTCAGGAATGGCTGGAAAGATTATAATGAATTTTGACTTGTTGGATTCGTCTCTCCACCGAATATCAGAATAGGTATAAAAGCATCTGAGAAATTGATAGAAAAAAAATATCGCAAAAATCGTTGGCGTGTACGGTTGGTTTTATCGATCAGGCTACTTTATGTTTTAAACTGTGCTTAATAGTCCATGTTAGGTTCATATGGGGAAGAAACATTGTAAAACTTGCTTGGAAGGTGCTTAAATATCTTTTAAAATAATTTTGTTAGTAATTTTTTTTTTTACTCGTTCAGTAAATCTATAAATATTTAACTTGTAGGTTACAACATTTTTAAGACGAGAACGGCTGGACCTATTTTTATGATCTTGAACTTTATTTGGATTCAACTGTGCCCCGAATAGTAAAATGGGTATAAACACATCGAAAAAATTGTTGCCAAGTAAATTGATTAATCCAGTTAGTTAGATGTTCCTATAACATATTGAAGCAGGTTAGATGGGCTCTTAAGATCACCTTAGGCTATTGTTGTTTTCTCTGAGCGTAGAATTGAAAGCTGTAAGTCCTTTCACGGAATCATAATATTACTCGTTGGATGATTTTTTTTTTTCTATTTGCCAGAGGTCTTTTGCTGCAAATTATCCACTAAGCAGCTCTTTTCAGCGAACAATAATACCCTAACCCACCTTAAATTAGATAAAATTATTTTCTTTTGCTCAAAAATGTCTCCTTCTACATTGAATCATAAAATATGATTCAATTTATGGAATCATTTTGATGTTACCCATCTTTGAAATTACAGTAAATAAAAATATTTCATTTAATTGATCTAAAGAACTAGGTTGGAGCAATCACCAGGACTTTTTCTTCAATTTCATTCATTAAAGCATTGACTAATAAATTTATAAAATGACAATAATTAAAAAAATATTAAAAAGGAAGCACACTTCCAATATTTTTATATAATAAATGATTATAACGGGGAAAAAACACAAAAAATATGGTTAAGACTTGTTACTGGAACGAACTAACAGTTGGAACAAACTTTCATAGTACAGGCTTGTCATTACGATGTTCGAGTACCATCTACGCTGGCTTCGAACCTTCGAGGCTTTTCTCCTTACGACTAAATATAAGTAGCAATGGACTACAGAGTTAGTCTTGTTCTGAAGCTCAAGTCATATGATTATTTCTATGTTACAAAGTGATAATTTTTGTAACCTATTTAATTTATTTGTGCTTTCATTGTTTGTGAGGCACTGTAAATTATTATTTTCGTTAAATAAAAAATATTTTAACCCACAAGTTTTTACAATATCTAAGAATGATTTACCGGTATATCTTAAAAATATTTTAACTATAAAATTTATAAAAATAAAAAAAATATATTAATATCACATGTTGTTTGATTTACTTTCTGTATATAAATTAAAACGATTGAAAAGGGAATTTAAACAAAGTAAATTCGTGTGCGAAATATGTTTACAACATGGTCCATAAAAGGGATTTTGTACTTATTAATACTGATAATTCATAAATTATTGTAACATGACTTTCTGTTTGTTTCAGAGAAATTACTTTGCAAGAACTTGATGTTATTTTCTATGTAGTTACTTATAGTTTACTGTTTTGCCAACTTCAAAACGTAATGTTTTTTTTATTTTTTTGCAAACTGAAAGGTGTATCGGTACCAATGGAGAAGGAGATATTTTTGTATGTTAAAAGTTTGAATAGGAAGATAAAGCATGGAAGGAAAACATAGAAAAAGCGAAAAGTTGTGTTGGTCTCAAGTTCCGTTTGGCAAGTTTTGGGACAGGTTCAACGAGGAGGAAGTATAATGAATAAATTGGGATGACGTGCTGAGAAGAGGAGCGATTAAAAGTTGTCGCTAAGTTGGGCACTCCTTGTTAGGAGCCGATTGAAGGGAAACGTATCGAGACACATTTTTCCCCCGCCTTCCCTCTCTTGCCGGCTCAGCTCTCTAAATAAAGTTTTCATAACTTCCCTTCTACCTCATTCCGGCTTTGTAGCGGGCCTCGGGCTGATGTTACTCCTCCAAACTTGATTTATTTACAGGGCAACTCTCACCTGAATAGAAAGAGTGCTATGATGTACCGACCAATGGAAAACTTTACTCTTCCCTATTCTCATATATGGACTGTGAGGGACCTTGGATCTTCATTTTTATCCATCGCTTTTTCTGTTCTGAATCGACAAATAAGTTCTACAACTTTACTATGGACGGTAATATTATATTAAATTCCCATAAACTCTATATTCGGAATATAAACTCCAAGAAAAGAGAAAGAGGTTCATATTTTAAAGAAGAATGAGAATTTTATTGGAAGATAGTTGGGAAACCTATGGCAAAAATAGATAAGCTACTATCTTAGATATAATCTTCCTTTCAATCATATATAGTGTGGACATACATATACTAGAATCTCCCACATCCGACCCTTCGACCAAATAGGTGAAAAAATGTCTTCTTAATATTCTTAATGAGCTTTAAGAAAACTTACTATAGTTTTTACGAGTAGTAAGTGCTTATATAATGCCGGTCTGTGGTTTATTTGTTAAACGTCCCTTTATTCTAAAAGGCTAATCGGACGATCCTCCAGTGGGAGTCCTAAATTTTGCTGATATCGTACAGGCTCGGGACCTCCATTTTACGCCCTATCCGAGGGATGGCATAGCCAATGATTTTTTACTCCCATTAAAAAATCCTAGGGCCACCGCGGGGCGCGAACCCGCGACCTTTAGTATAGTACGTTGCCATGCTAACCATTACACCACAGGTGACCCCGTCGGTCTGTGGTGATTCGTTGGAAAAGATGATCGAATCCAAAGCATCGAACGAGTTCAAAATAGAGATTAGCTAGAATATACGTTAAAATTTGTAGAATTGCCCAGATCATGCCCACGTCAGGGCTGCTAATAGATTGGCAAATAAATATAAAATAATATTATACAATTTTAGAGAAATATTTTAGAGTACAGTGCGGTGTTTATATTATTAACGATATGAAATTTTTCCCCGGTATCGATATTCCAAATGCTAATATGCCGATTTACCGATATTGGTATCAAAGCTTTCAAACTCTAGTTATTCTATTATTTATAATTTAGTTCTAATAAGCAAGTGGTTTTCATTAATTCTTTTCCGTTAGTTGGAAATTAAATTGGCCTATCAATCGAAACTGAAACCCACTAACCTGTCGATCCCTCTATTATATACAAGTATTATTAAATGAATGTTATTAATATTATATTATATTAAAATACTAATCTTAAACTTGAGATATAAAACAAAACAGTTAATCTTTTTTTTCTCTCTGCTTCTAGGGGTAATTGGCGCAAACGTCAAAATATTTGCCTAATATTTTTGACCGGAAACCTACAAAAAATTTTAATCAAAACCCGTGAAAGACTGACCGTGTCTTCCCCTTGTTATCCTATAGCCGATTATACAAACAACAGGAACCAATGTTAAAAGGCTAATGGTGCAAAAAAAGAACATTTATTCACCTTCAACGTACATGTTTGTATTTGGATTGCCTATTTTGTACTAGTTAATAACGTTGGAGCATATGAGGTGTATACAAATTTTTAATTAAAAAAGGACCATAAAACTAATTATTATTCTATAGGTGAAATAATACGAGCATGTCGGCATGGTTTCACCAAGGAATCCGATTGGTTCTCAGCATGCTTCAAAAAAATTCCACATCGCAGTGATTTGCAGCAGTTTCTCCGGGGAAGTAGAGAATTAGGGAAAGTGAAGCGGCTTCGGAAAAGAGGCCGTGCGGTAAGATATAGGGTTGTTAGTAGTGCTCCTTGGAAAAGGCTGTTGGCAAAAGTGGAATATTGGCAGTGTAGGCGCCAGAAATCAAAGCCAACCCTACAGGAAACTGCCGCGAAGGTAACAATTCCTTGAAACGATCTTATCCCAGTTTGGATTTAGAAGGCCCCGGCTGCTCCGTATCGATCTTGAAGCATTTTCACAGAAATGGCAACGCTCGTCGGGTGGAAATAGCTTGTGCATTTGTGGTCTGGGATTCGGATTATAGAGAAGGGAATTTCCTCATGTCCCAAAGTTTATTGAGATAAATTCAGCCTTTATTCATTTTCAATCGGAAGTTTTCCACTTCCTGCGGTAACTTTTTGGAAACAGCTGGCGGGTTATGGATGCCATGAAATTTTGTAAAACTGTACTCACTTAAAAAATATATATCCCTTTAACCAACTGTCGCTATTTTTCATATTTTATTATAAATAAAATTATTATATACAATTTTAACAATAGCGTCCCGGTTCTATTTTTGAAACCTTTGGTTTCATCTATAAGATGTTTCACTCATCATTCAATCACCTTTAAGGCTGGTAGTCTCCAGATTAATAAAACAAAATATTATATAGTGTTTATTATTGCGACATAACATTAGGTGATTAGATCGTAAGAATTATGGACCTAAACTTGAGCTGAAGATAGGTGGAATAGATCAAGTATTCGAAACGACAAAATGTATGATTGAGAACTTCTTTTCCCATCACCTGTAATTTTGACCAGACTAACTACACAGTCATCGACGAAGAGCCACAGTGAATGTCTGTCGTAAATTATCGTTTTCAGTCTTGAAGGTGTCCGCATTGTTGAAGGTTTGCGTGCATAGTTATTTACAATGACTGTGCTACTTAGAGTTTTTACTAAGTCTTTGGAGACTTGTGGCTAGTTTTGGAATGTTCCAAAAATATTTCACACATGATATATTGTTTTTTGTTTAACGTCCATTTATGCTACTTAGGCTAATCGGACGATGCTACAGTGGGAGTCCTAAAATTTTGCATATCCGGGTATAATTAGGACAGGGATCTTTAACGAGTACCTGATATCGTACAGGTTCGGGACCTCCATTGTACGTCCTATCCGAGGGACGGGCATAGCTAAGGATTTTTTACTCCCATTAAAAAATCCTCGGGCAACCGTGGGACGCGAACTCGCGACCTTTAGTATGGTAGGTTGCCATGCTAACCACTATACCACAGGTGACCCCTGTATGATATATGAGGTTAACTTATATTAGGTTTATAGTAAGAGAATAAAACAAAAAGTTCGAGTAAAAAAAAAATACATGCTGCATGTATTGCTTAATCGACTTTGAATGATACCTAAAAACTATATCAAGAGACTGCTAAACCTTTCAAAAATAGAAAATATCTCCAGCTTACCATTATTCCGAATCCTTGTACATTCTTAAATGCAAACTTAAAAACATACGAATGCTTGAGAGACGAAGTTGAAACGAATCGATATTTTACAAAACTTTATACCTAAGTTAATATACTGCCCCGGAAATGTTTCTCCCCCCAACGAATTAAAAACATTTCTCCTCTGAATAAGAGGAGTTTATATATATATTTTTTTTTACAGAAACAGAAAGAACCGGTAGATAAACGAATTAACCGGTTCAGAGGGCGGGCAATATTGGTTTCTATTTCGAACAAAAACATAAGTTTTAGCCAGCAGGTGAACAATGGAGGGGCAGCTGGTTGTGATTGCCCTGTTAACCGTCCCACTGTTTTCTCTAAAAGCAATAAAGCCCAATTCAAAAGCCTTAGCCCGTCTAACACCAATATACACTTTATCCAATAAGGTGATTTTTTTTTTTTTTGAGAAAATACGTTTATGGATGAACATAGAAGCATCTTTTTTTTTTTTTTTTTTTGTATATTTTTATTTTCGATATAATTAAAAAAAATATATACATTTTAAAAAATACATATAACATCCATTTTTATATAAAATAATTTTTTTACATTGGATTCAGATAATAATAATCTAAGGTAACAATTTGAAGGACAAATATATCTTTTTTTCAGTTTTAGTTTCAGTCGAAAAATTAAACTTCTTAGGCCTTCCTTATTTATTTTTAATTTAGAATAAAAACTCTTTATTGATATTATTACATTCTCTCTCATTTCGAGACAATGGTAATATTGCTGATTGAGCACATTCACACTTTATTTACAAAAAATAAAAATAAATAAAGATATAAAAAAAAATTAAAAATTAAATTAAATAATCAACTCAGATAAAGAAAATACTTATTTGCATTGAAGTTATCTATTGAGAATTTCGTAAATTTAAGAAATCTAGAATATTTTCTATAAAACCTAGTGTTTTTTTCTATAAAGTATATGGTGGTTTTATCGAAATCATGAGAAAAAATATATTAAAGGAAAGAAAGGCCATGCAAATGGAATGATTTTGGCAAACCCAAAAGAAGTTTTGAACATTTCCTTTTTTTTTGTTTTGGGACCTGACTGGAATGGATAATTTTTAAGGCCCTTTTCTTTCTCCCCTTCCTCGACGTTTATGCTATACGCGGTTTCCTGAGACAAGGGAAAGTGTGGGGCAATGCCGAGTATTATAAAATATCCCCTGACTCCTGGTTTTTAACTAGCTATTTCCGGTTTATCGTAGGATTTATATCTATTTATATAGTTTATACCGAAATTATTCGTAGGACTTACTTCCTGCTAAGACTTCGGTTTTTGAAGTATTTACCATTTTGAACTAATTATACAACCATCTTCCATGTGTTAAAATAAAAGATAAATTTTGCCAAGTACCTACCTTTCTAAGTAGTTATTTTTATGGATATTTTATCAAATCCCCTGATACTTCAAAAACCGAAGTCTTCGTAGGAAGTAACCACTCCGAATTCTTTCACGTTTTCATTTGTATTTCCACGCAGGGTTTAGCTAATGTTGTGTGTAAGGAGCTTGTTTCATGCTAAATTTGATACTCTGCAACTTCTATCTAAAACATTTTTCATTTGAACTAGGTGTTCTTGAGTTAGAGGCGTTGGAACACGGTTTCCACCAAAATCGTCAAAATTACAGATTTTTGATTTAACGAACACGGCTAAACCACTAAACCGATTTAAACTTCAGATATATCATTCTATTTGCAATAGTTTAGTCTCTTATAGTAAGAAGAAAGCAATACCTTGTGATGTGTATTTGCCGAATTATATGCGAGAAACTGAAAAAAAGTCCCCAAAAAATTCATGGGTTTCAGACCAAAAGGCGCTAAATATGTTCACGTTTTAATTACTTTTGTCTCCACAGGAGTGGGCTAATTTTAAAATTACTGAGATCGTTTTACACAGAATTCTATATTCTACAACTATTATACGTAATTTTTTTATTTGAAGTAACCATCTTAAAATTGCAGGCTTTGGAACATTAGCGTAATTCATTTTTCCGCTAAAGTGGCTAAATTGACAATCGGTTTTGGTGAAAAGAATACCGATTTTAACTGTGAGCACCTTGGTCGACGCGAAATTTAATGCACTTTTATTTTAGAAAGAACACAATTTCTTCTGCGATAAATCGTTTTCGAGTTATTAGCGAAACATTGAAAAAAGTTCGAACATGTCGATTTTATTCGCCTATAAAATTTGATTGATGGCAACCGATCTGAGGTGGCAGACGTTCACATTTGTTGTCTATGAAATGAGTACTTTCAGCCTATATGATCAAAAATTTTCTTCAAATCAGGCACCTTTTTGGCTTATACTCCAAATAGGTTTAAAAATATCTGGGGGCGCCCCCAGGGCGTAGTGATATTAGGAATCCCCCCTCCCAAAAAAAAATTATAAAAGTATTACTGAAATAAATTTTCGTTACTAAATTTTAAACATTTTTTAGTATCATATTATATTTATTTTAGTTTTTATTCATATCGATATAATAAAGTTCCTATTCATTTTGAAAACAAATAAGTGTGCGGTTTCTAGGCTTTATAAACTTTTTTTCCTCTTCCAACCAAATCCTTCCCCTCAATTTTTTTTCTTTGAGACTGACACTAAAAATACACTGTATAAAAAAATAATCGATAAATGATAAAGAATATTAACAAATACATAATTAAAGAATGCGGTCAAATATTGAAAAAGTTTATATTTCGGACTGAAAGAGGTCCATTTACAGCATATGTGAAGTAGGGAGATCACAGGTATAGTAGTTTATCTTAGGCGAAATTAAAATTAAATTTAATTTGCTTAAATAAAACTTCAAAAGTTGTTTGTTCTTGTGTGAGAAAACTATACTAACACGACTAGGCAGACTTGGCTTCCACCCCGGATTAATAACAATGTCTTAATTTTTTGTAATTAGGGAAAATGGAATGAAATTTTATTCTGGAATCTCTCCCCATCCAATAAATATGGTCTAAGGTAGGGAGGAAGGGCTTATTTTAAATTCTTTTATTTTAAGGAGAGCTTAATTGTAGAAAGCAGTGTATCCAGCCCACGAAAGCTTTCTAAGGAATACTCCTTATGCTAATTAGGAAAAACACAAGTTGTTAGAGGATGTTCATTTAAAGATTTCAAACTGTTTAAAATTCACCCCCTCCCCGCCCCCTGCCTACTTATTTCCACCCTTAGTAGCCTTTTCCGGCATTAACGAGCGGAATATATTCAATTCGGCCTTTGCTTTGTTTTTTATATATCTCTCCCCGTTGCATGGTTGCAGAGTTTTGTTTAAGTTAAGGTTTAACGCAGGGGTTAATTTAAATGCTAAAATCTTTGAAGGGCTTTTGGTTTTTGATTGATCAACATTAGTAACAGTTGAGATCGGAATTTTATATTTTATGATGCTTGTTTTATTTTTTCATTAGCGAAATTAAAGCTGTTAGTTAAAGCTACAGCGTATTTATATTTATTTTGAGCGCAAAGGTATTCAAACATCTCATTAATTACATTCTTTTGTTCGTCTTTGTTATTAATTTGTACAACAAATCTCCTATAATCAGCAAATTATTTAGATTTAATTCTATACAAATCTAATAATGACATGACAGGCATGAGGAAATATAAGATATACTCAGAAAAACCTCTAACCTGGCTTGTTTCAATAAATCAAGTCTGTTAACGATGAAGATCTCTCATCCAACTCTTATTTATGGGCATGTCAGCTGTTGCCATACCTATTACTAATCGATTAAAATGTCCGTGTAAGTGACTATGTAAGATTAATTTAGTCTCATACCATCGAGCTTTATTCATGATATATACATGAGCTTTATTCATGATATATACTGTCATTTTTAATCGACAGGTTTGTCTCTGCAAGAGGTTTTTTAGTTTCATTCTTTTACATAGCTCTCCAATCCTTTAATCTATATACCTACATGATTAAGTAAATAAAATGTATAACTAGAACGAAATAAACATTACAATACTGTGCTATCAGCGTAAAGTGTGGTACTTCAAAACTCTTAGAAATGAGAAAAATAGGTTTGGGATATTGGAAAAATAATTTTTGACCTGGATGTTTCAATTCATTTATCAAGGTCTCATATACATACTTAGTTTCAAGTCTTCAAAGCTATGTGCAATCAAATTAAAATGATATTTTTTGGTTTGGACTTAATAAACTTTAAGCTACAAGCAAATTAACAAGGTTAAAAATGGAACCAAAACGTCCACCTTGTGATCGATGAAGGAATACAAAGGAAAACTATTTAATTTAAAGTACGAAATATGGAACTTATACATTAATCAGCTATTTATTGATTCAATAACTTTCTATATTTTTTTATTTAAGGTCACCTTATGGTACTATAGCTAATTGGACGATGTCTTAGGAGTCCTACATTTTTCGTTTAGGATAGGGATAGGGTTTTCAACAAGTTTCAGAATAAGAACGTTCTCGGAACCTCGATTTTGCGTCCCATCTGAAGGACGGCATAGCCTAGTTTGTTCCCCTTTATTCCTAGAGCCACCAGGCGAACTCCGAACTCTCGACCTTCTAATTAGCAGTTGAATATGCTAACCATTGCACCCTAGGCGACCCCGATTCAATAAGTATTTTGCAATTCATAACATAAATCATGCAAAGTGCATGGTTTTGCATGGTGGTGCACATGGTTTTCGCCATTAATTAAAACTATATGTACAATATCATTAGATATTATTGTTTTGAAATATTTTTTATAAAATTAAACACTAGAAGCTTATTAAGAGCCTCTTTCACATTTATATGAAGCCGATTAGAAATTCGCCACACTTTCTCAAAACGTTTGTTCACTGATTTTTTTTCTGAATATTTGTTCACTTAAGGTTCACTGACGTTTTTCTAGGGGGTAACTCCTGGAAGAGGCTGGCCCAGGCGAGTAGAGGGGCAGTCTGAGAGGGATTCTGTGTCTGAGGCAGTCTGAGTCTCAAATGGAGAGAGTCTAAGCCTGGGAGACAGTCAGTCCGGTACAGGCAGATTGAGGCTGGGGCAGGCACCGACGGTCCAGGAGAGGGATTCGAGTAGTATAGTAGCCCCAAGTATCGAGTATATGAGTGGTCCCAAGTATTTATGTAGTTATCAGTTCCCCCCCCCCCCCTTTGGTAGTTGGGACCTGTAAGTTTTTTTCATTGTAAATAATAAAAGATGTAAATAGTCTTAAGATTAATTGATTACCACACATCCCTTGCCAAAGATCCCTGTGTCACAATGGACTGGTAGATTTAAGAAGAGGGCTGACAATATGATCTGTTCAGTTCACTTTTTTTCTTCTAATTAATGGTTCTTTCCACCAAGTTTAGAATACAATCCTAGTTAGTGAAGTTTTAGTATTACGATCAATTTACGGATGACCGGTTAAGAATAATTTAAAATCCTTCAAAAACTCTTGCAAGGATGAAGAGCAAGTTTCCGAGAAATATGAAAATGTCAAATAATCTTAATAAACTAAACAATTCATATAGTTCCGGGATTATAGCCTAACTAATATAAAAGAATATAATGATAAATATATGGAGGTTAATATAGCAAGCAGGTCAAGACCTAGAGAGAAAGAGAGAGAGAGAAAGAGTGAGAGAGAGAGGAGTCAGTGTAAAGTTTCCATGAATTATTCCAGCTCTGATTGCCCTCTGCTTTATCCATATGCATGCGTTCTTTTCACTGCGGGAATATCCATCATGATCACTGATCAAACCAGTCTGCATCACCCCAATTTCAATTTTTTTATTTGTTTATTTGTATATTTCACAGAACGGTTTCAGCCCTATCGTTCATCCAAATCAGGCATAAATGGCTATATATTCCCCCAGGGGATGTTTATAGTGAATTGGAGTTTAAAAATTACTTAAAAGGTTGTGTAATAAATGAATATTAAAAACACGAAAAATCCACATGCAAGTAATATTTCAATGGAATTTAGCAGAAAAGAGCGCAAAACATATATAAATAACTTTTGGAAATCTAAAACCTTTATATATATAGGGGAGGATTTTCGTCTTTAGGTAAGAGTAATTATTTTATTCAAACTGCTCTTACAACATTTCATTATGCATATATCTCTTAAGATTTTGCCTGTCTTTGGCTTTCCTACCTCTTCACGTTAATCGTAGAAAGTGAAAGACATCAAAATGGCTCATATGGGGTTCCTTGAAACAGGGGCGTTCGTGTAACAATTAATTTTTTTTTTTCTTTTTTTCGCAACCAATTTTATTTTATGTTTTATCCAACCCACAATTATTTTATAAGTACCAAACTCCGTATTTTGAGAAAACTGAAGTTGAAGTTTGAGTTTTTTAAATAGGGTTATGTTCTTTTACTTTAGAACCACATGTTTAACTCTGAATCTTATATTATTGGAATGCAAATAAGCATAATTAAACAAAATGATAATAGATTTCTTTTTAATTATTATGTTATTATTTAATTATTATTAAAAAAAACATTTTATAAAAAAAAATTAAACCGACTTCGAAACCTAGGAACCAGTAAAAATAAATGCACTGAAAAGTATGAAATAATTACCTTCTGATTTTTATGAATACAAAGCAAAATTGAAAATTGTATGAAAAGCGGAGAAATGCAATAAGACGAATAATTTTATTTTTATTTGTACAAATACACACTAATTGTTATTAAAAATTGTGACATTAAAATATTAAATACTATGTTCAATATAACACAATCTTTTCGGAGGCGGCGCAAATATAAATGACATGTTACCGATACAATTCCATTAGTAGGCATTAAAATGGATATATGAGAAGAGAAGATGCATTTTAAGATTTTCATAATGTCTAGTGTTAAAAATTTTAAATTTTGCGCCGCCTCCGAAAAGATTGTGTTATATTGAACATAGTATTTAATATTTTAATGTCACAATTTTTAATAACAATTAGTGTGTATTTGTACAAATAAAAATAAAATTATTCGTCTTATTGCATTTCTCCGCTTTTCATACAATTTTCAATTTTGCTTTGTATTCATAAAAATCAGAAGGTAATTATTTCATACTTTTCAGTGCATTTATTTTTACTGGTTCCTAGGTTTCGAAGTCGGTTTAATTTTTTTTTATAAAATGTTTTTTATTTCATACTTTTTAGTTGGAAATGATAAAAAATGTAGAAAACCGTAAGTTGGGTAAAACAAATTTAGAATTTTTTTTACGCTCTACCACCTTTTCAATTTTATGAGTACACACAGAAAAGTTGAAAAGCGGTGCCTGTACAATACAACTTCTACACCCTACCTTATATGATAATTGGAATTTTTTTTAATAAGATCAATGTTGAGTCAATTATGTTCGTAATTCCTTTAGATGAATTTTTGACTAAATTTATTAGCAAAGTACTAAGAATAATATCCTTCGTAATAAAAAATTATTCAGAAAATAAATTTCTTCAATTCTAGTGGGGTAGCATTTATGATATTAAGCATTTTCATGGCTGCCAAATTTTTGCTGCGGGGACTTTCATACAAAGAGATTGTTTCTGGGAGATATTAACTTTTATTTTGCAGTTTTTATTGATGGAAGAACATCAGCAACCATTGAAATTTTTATTTTTTTGTTAAATAATGTAATGTCTGTATGGGGAAAGTGTCATTGTAAAATGTTCAATAATTGGGAAATACAATACACAATATTTGTGTTAGTTATTTCGGTACCTGAGAAATGACTACCTCGAACGCGAAAAACACTTAAACATATGCAAGATCATTTTCACTGTCTATTTCAATAAAATTCATTCATTTATTATTGGGCTTAGGCTCTTAAAAACACTTTTAGGCTCTCACGAACCGCAAACACTGAACTTATGACGGTTTGGCTTTTGAAAATTTCGGCAAACTAAAAAAATCGAATATTTAAATTTCTTTTTATTTAAAAAAGATCGATCGAAACCTCAAAATCAATGGAAATTGTCTTAAGACAGTCTGGCTCTTTGATAACGCTTTATTCTACTACATTTCAGTTAATACACAGCAAACAATTACAACTCACAATTTAGGCAAGTGGAAAAGTGTAAAAAATCGAAAAATCAACTGGAAAATGAATGATGGAAATAATTCCTAATAAGTGCCTATCTTAAAGATTTTTATATCTAAACTCTCCTATCTAGACAATAACAAAGCCTGTGTGCCACCAGCTAGCAACGTAAAAAAAAAATTAGACAATTAGCCATCATAGATGAAATTGGTGATGGAACAAACTAATATTGAAAATATTTAGCAGAACGTAAATTATTTCGTAACTGGACATGCCTCTAATATTTTTTCGAGCTACATTTGAGCTTAGATAGCAGATTTTCGTCTTCTCAAAATAAATGATTTGGCATTTACAGCCTTTCTAATTTATTCTAGTTGCAGAAACAAAATTAGAAACCTATAGTAGTAATCCGGAAAACATAACAGAAGTGTCGCTCCATGAAGAATCGTCACAAGTTTTCATGATTACATCATATATTAATAAGACCGAGTGATTCCGGAAAAAGACAGAGGTGCCTGAATGTTAAGGCCCCCAAATCAACTGAAAATAAGCTTTTCCAGGAATTATTGTATTTCTTTTTCACGTGCATAGCGAATGAAAGTCGGAAATCAAAATCTAATTTAAATCAATAATAGCTACGATTTTAAATTTAAACGATCTTTCAGGAACTTGAAGAAGTCTTAAATTCTGCTTTAAAACGATTATCAATACTCAGCCTTTCTTGGAATTCCACGAATTTTTTGGTCTAATGATTATGGTGTCCAACCGTCGCTTAAATCTAAATTAAGGTTTACTTTTATCGGTGAATATATATATCTATCTAATACTTATGCTATTATCGCTACAGTAAACGACTGGATATTATAGGCGGGCGCAAGCGACGGTGCTGCTTTTGCGACGGTGCTACAGGAACTAGAGAAACGGGGATAAATCCGGGCCATTACCTGGGATTCATAGGGTTTTTTGGAGTTTTTAATTTATTTTTCCATAATTAAAACCCGATTGAGCAAAAAATCATTTGAAAAATATCTAATAGGTATTGCTCGGTCCCTCAGTGTTCAATTAGAAAGTCAAAAGACATGTCATTCCCTTTTATTTCCAAAAAATAAAAAGCTTCTCAAAGAGTGGATTGTAAAATTAAGAATAGATAAGCCTGTTTCGAAACATATGACGATATGTAGTCTTTATTTTAAAGAGAGAGACTATATTTATCCTAGTAAATATTAGTATTTGACATTTTATTATTCCAAAATGCTAGTTTTATGCAAATAACATTGAGACCATAGTGTCATAGATTTGTTTTTCTTTTTTAATTTTCCCCATTTTTCTATTACATCCGCTGTGCTTAATTGTTCCATGTTTTCAATGCGAAGCCTGAAAGTTTTGACAAATAAATAAATAATATGACAAAGAATCTAAGCTGTCATAACAATGATTGTGTAAATAGGTAATTAATGTTATTACTAAGCGAAAAACGTCGAGTAAAGTTACAATGATGTGTTTGCATTTACCAGAACTACCAGCTTTACATGTACAATGACAAGAAAATTGCTTATTATTATTAATAAATTTGATTTCCACTTTTATTTGATGGGTCAGTCCTTTAAGATTGCTAGTTTAAAGGCACGAGGCTTGTAAAATAACTGTTTTTTTATTTTTAGATATTACTCCACATGTAAATATGTGGTTTGCATCAAGAATAGCCTGCCCATCAATTAATGGTCTTTTAAAATTACCAATTATCTCTATCACACCAACTAGGTCTTACACCGTTCTTTCCGACATTTTGCAAAACTACTAGCGCACCCTATATTCGATTGCGCCCGCCTATATATCATATTTTAATCTATTTTTGAAATATTGGTTAAGGTTATGTATAGGGTTGTTCCAACAAGCACTTAAAACACATCGATAACTAACAGACTGCTCATGTTCTTCCCCCACTCCTTTGATTCTGAATTTGATTGGTTGGTTTTCCCAATTGATGCATCCAGCAGTAAAACAATATTGAGATTTGTTAGTTATCAATTAGTTTTAATAGCTTGTTGGAGTATACCTTATGTTATATATGCCATATGTTTTTCCAATAAGTAAACATTTTGAGCGATAATTAAATAATTAATTTAATGTTTTTTCCCGATAACTTCTTAAATAAATTAAGAACCCAAAAAAGGTTTCAATGGGACCACCTTGGGAAAATACTCTACAAGATGCAAAAGGTTTCGTTCCAATTGGTCCATCCATCTCTGAGTAATCGGTGAACATACATAGAAAAAAAAAAAAAAAAAAAAGGCACAAAAAAAAAAAAAAGTCACATACGTATCGAATAGAGTAACCTCCTCTTTCGTTCGAAGTCGGTTAAAAATAGTTTGGCGCTTAGTTTAATATGGGATTATATCGGTCATACCAAACAGTTGGATCAGAAATTAACTTAATACTTACATTGGATAAATAGAAAATTCTTTTTTCTAATATACTTAAATTTTCTTTTAGAAATGATATATAAACTAAGAGATGGGTCATCGTGGAAATAATAATGAAGCCTTGATACCGTTAAAAACAATCTCTAACTCATTTTTGCATATTTGGTGGACAGGTTTTCTTCTGTTAATTGCCGTCCAAATACTAATAATCAAATGAGGCGTCAAAACATTTCAGAATAGATAAAAAAAATTTAACGATGTTGTTAAATTTTAAATATTTATGAGAATGTGTCTCTGGCCTTATGCAGTAAATATAAAATCGATTTCCGCCCTTGGATATGTTAACATGTTGTATTTTACCTCAGTTTTAAAATAACATTTGCTTAACGATCTGTTAAATTTTAACTATATTGGCTCTCAGGCAGTTCGTAATTATGTTTAATATTTTAAAACTCATTAGGTACTTTAAACAGGTACGTGAACGGCTCGTCATCAAAACAAATATAATAACGTCATATTCTGAGATTCAGAACTTCAATTAGCAGATTGTATGTATATAATGTAGCATTTTTTTTTTTTTTTTTATCTGTTTCCTTCTTATAGTAGCCCTATAAGGAGGGAGTTTATTTTCCACAAGTGCCATACAATATATGTACATTACTTGTGCTTTATGTTGTACAATACATTACATTGTAATGAGATATAAAGATAATAAACAATAGTGTACAAAAACAAAAACAGAAATTATATAAAGTTGTACATAAAATTATACACAGAAAATATATAAAGTTATATAATATATAACCTAATAAATAACTTTAAAAAGAAAAAAAAAATAGACAAGAGGAAAATTACAATACAAGAGGGAAATACATAAAACACTGAAAACCAGGATGATATAATGTAGCATATCCCATTTTATTGTTGGCCTTCAGCCATTGTACCGTGCACCACGCTTAAGTTTAGCTCTGTGAATTTACTCAAATATCCGGTATAAAGTTTGTATAACTTGTAATAAAGTGTGTATAGTGATTGTGAAAACTGTGTTACTAATAACTGTGTAATTTGTTTCTAGAAACTGTTACTCTGAGTAAGAAATTTTCATTATTAAAATTATAATTTGAAGTAAGGTGCAGTAGAGATAAGGGACGCCTGCTTATGCACGTTATGTGACGTATCCTATACGTAGCTGTGAGTCATAAGTCTTCCTTAATATACATATCAGCTGACTATAACTGACATCACCAATCATTGATTTATTATCTTTTAAAAAACAATATTTATATAATCATCAATTCCACTAATTAATAGTCATTATGGATAAAATAGAAGAAGCTTTGAAAAATATCCAAATGTCAATAAATAGTCTAAACCAAGAAATACTTAATAACAGAACTCAAATAACAGCCATTAATACTTCACTTTGTACTACAGTCAACACCCTGGAAACCTGTGTTATGGAACTGAAAACGGTTAAAAAAAATTACGAGGTATTTAACTCTAAATTACAAGCACAAGACTTTGAAATTCGTAAATTAAACTTCCATAACAGGCAAAGAAATATAATTCTTTATAATGTTCCTGAAACAGAAGAACCTAATAAATTCTGTTTAGTAAATAAAATTGTGGATATATTTAAAAAAATAAATTTAGACATAACAAATATTGATGATTGCTTCAGATTAGGGCGAATAGGTGAGAAGAGGACAATCCTCATTAAACTAACATCTGTTTTTATGAAACAAAGAATTTTTGACTCTGGATCCGAACTTTCGAAAATGGGCTACAAAGTAGCTCCCGACCGCAGTAAAGAGGAGAGAAATTTTTATAGGGACGTCCGACCCTACATATTAGTATTAAAAAAATATGGAAACCTGTACCACTACAACCCATGAAGGGTCTTTCTTGGGTTCAGTACTATGTAAGGAAGAGTACTGTTTCTTGGTCAGCGGTCGTGCAAGGAGGTGATTTGACCGTAATCACGCTCAACCGCCAGTTATTTCCCATTAATTTTTCAATTAAGGGTACCCACTTTATAGAGGCTGGGTTTGCCCCAGGTGGGTCTCTCGGCCCACGAGACGAACTGTGGCGAATAATAAAGATATCTTGAGCCATGTCAGATTCGAACTCGGGACCTTGAGCACAGCAATCCACTGCCTTACCAGTGCGCTACCCCGCTCCCCACCCCCCAAAAAAAATAAAAATATATATATGGAAAAAACCAAAAATCAAATATGATAATGTAATACTTGAAAACAAGCGTTATTCGCTTGAAGATATAGCAAATTTGGTGAGAGCCATTGATTTAGAAAATAATGTTAAAAGAAGTAGGGAAGAGGAAGAGAGGACTGCCATAGCCCAGAAATTGAAACAATTTCGCTTCAAATCTTCTTCTGAGTCAAATATTAGTGCGCCTCAGATGAGTGACGGGACATAGTAATCGGTGAGCGGTCATAACAAACCGTGGGCCGGACCTGGACTGTCTAAGGAACATCAACATCAACAGAAACAAAACCAAACTCAAGGATTAGTAGACCCTTTAAATCTGAAAGAAGCGGTACCAGTTGGTAACAATTGTTATTTTGATAAACAAAAAGGCATAGAGCGTTCATTTTCTCTCAATAGCTATAAATTATTAAATAACGATATAAAAGTAGGATTTTGGAATATTTATGGTTTTTATACTCTGCTTAACTTATCCATGTCTGAAATTAAAGTTATTACAGAAATGACCGCTCTTTGCTTTTCTGAAACTTGGTTATTATCTTCTGAAATTGATTTGCCCTCTTACCTAGATAATTATATTTGTTTTGATAGTTGTGCAGTTAAGGAACAGTAGACGTTATGGAAAAATTTAGTATGTTTGTGTGCAATGGATTATATGATTGCCCGGCTAATTTCACTTATATCAGCGATTAAGGCATGAGTGTCGTGGATTAGATTTGGACAACCGCCGGTTGCCTGGGAGCGGTCAAGGATTTTAGAGTTATTAATATCTCAGAATTATCCGATCATTTATTGTGCCTGATTGTTATTGAAACTGATTCGAAAGATCTACATATAACTGATAAAAACAGTGATAGTTTTTCATCCCATTATCTCAATAGAACGGAATCAAGTCTCAACAAACTACAGATATGTCTTAGAGAGAATCATATCAATATTGCGGAAAACACAAAAACAGATGAACTGTATACACATTTTGTTAATGTTCTGCAGAACCTAATTTTGGAATCAGGTACACTAAAAAAAATGTATAATACTAATAAGTATTCAGGAAGGTTAAATAAACCATGGTTTAACGAAGATTGTTCCCACGCCAAAAAACAGACCCGAAAACTATACAAAGATTGTAGAAAATCTCGATTTGCCGAAGACTTGGTGGATAAGTACCTTAACGCAAAAAAACATTATCAAAAAATTGTGAAACAATACAAAACAGAATATTTTGAAGATTTAAAGACCAAATTAAGAAATATTAAAAATCCCTCTGACTTCTGGTCTGTCATCAAGTATTATAGAAATAGAAAATTCGTCCAGTGTCCCATCAGTTTAGAAAACTGGGAACAATTCTACGATAATACTCTACCACGAAAATTGTCTATCAGCTACGAATTTCCAAGTTTTTTCCATCCCTTTGTAGATTCAGAAATTACTTTGTCTGAATTAAGAACAAGTATTACAAACTGTAAACCAAAAAAAGCTGTAGGATTTGATATGATCCCAAATGAGTGCTACTGTTTATTTAACGACTCTTGGATCTCATATCTTCATAATCTTTTTAACAAAATATGGGAATCCGAATATACCCCGAAACAGTGGTCTTCTATAAAAATGTTTCTCTTGCACAAAAAAAGGAGATCCACTAAACCCAGAAAATTACAGAGGAATAGCAATATTTAACACTATTACAAAAAACTTCACCCGCATTATGCACAATAGGTTGGTTGACTGGGCGGATTCAACAAGCCTGATCCCTGAAGAGCAAATGGGTTTTAGGAAAGGCAGAGGCTGTAGGGATTGTATTTTCACTCTGACTGGTACAATTACATTCAACATTCAACTAAGATTGAAAAAAAGAAATGTCTTTTCAACTTTCATCGACTTTAGAAGGGCCTTCGATTCCATCCCTCACAGTAATTTATGGCATAAACTCCATAGTTTTGGGATAAACGGGAAATTTTTGAGGATAATGATGAAATTTTACGATGTCGCTACGTTCAGGGTCTCAGACGGGGAGCAACTAACAAAAGAAATGAACGTATCAGAAGGGGTCCTAAAAGGTGAAATTCTTAGTCCGCTTTTCTTTTCTCTTTACATTTCAGATATTATCACTTTCTTTAAAGATAAAAGTTCAAGAGGGATAAACATAATTGGTGGTAACGACTTGGTAGTTCTACTTTATGCTAACGATATGGTTTTTCTCTCCTCGACTCCGGTAGAAACACAATTAGTCGCTTTCTGTGAGCGTACTGCTTTATATGACTGAAATCTGGGGAAGTCAATATTCAGATTTAATCGAAAGAAGACAATTAAAGTTCATCAAATACCTATTAAAGTTACCCCTTAACACGCCCAACTTTTATGTAAGGACTGAAACTGGCAGAGTACACGCCCTATTGAAAATATTTGAAAGAGTGCTTAACTGGTGGATAAGATTAATTGAGACGGAAGAACAAAAACTGCCCAAAATGTGTTATCAACTACTTGTTGAGTTCAGTTCAAACGCAAATATGCCATTCAATTGGGTCAGCGAGCTCATAAAATTGCTCTTCATGATTGGGGCTGGGGATGTTTGGTGTCATCGAAATAATCTAGAATTTATTAAAAATTGTAAAGTAAATCTTCTAGAGGTAATGTCGAACCACTTAAGGAGAATAGATTTTGACAGGGTTGCCCACTCAGAATTTAACCTATATTATCGGAATATAGAAACTTTTGGAAATCACCAAGATTATTTGTTTCTCAATACTCATATAAATAAAATAAGAGTGGTTGCTCAATTACGTATAGCGGGAATTAGATATGCACGCTTATCAATTAAAAGTAAACATAGGTCATTTAATATCAATCAGTTATGTAAGTACTGTAACACCAATTCAACTGACGAAATTAAACACTTTTTGCTGAACTGTTCAGCCTTCGGAGACCTCCGGCAGTCACTGGTGTCCAGATATATTAAAAAACTTGGCACTCCAGAATAGATTTTAGAAGACCTTTTAGGTTTAAGGACATAGACAAATTAAACAATATTTATTTATATATAGTCCCTGCACTCAACACAGAGATGTAATGAAATATTTAAGTCAGTTCATTTGTTTTATTTTATTTTTTTATGAATTAGTTAATTTAATTTATTTAAGAATGTGATTTGCATTTCTTTTTTTCGTTTGTTCTTTTCATTATAAAAATTTGTTTTGTATATTTAAATAATTACTTTTTCAATATTTTTTAAGAATTAGTTAATTTAACTTATTTAAGAATGTAATGTGCATTTCTTTTTTTTGTTTGTTCTTTTCATTACAAAAATTTGTTTTTTATATTTAAATAATTATTTTTACAAGTATTTTTTAAGAATTCGTCAATTTAATTTATCTAAGAATGTAATTTGCATTTTTTTTTCATTTGTTCTTTTCATTATAAAAATTTGTTTTGTATATTTAAATAATTACTTTTTCAACTATTTTTTAAGAATTAGTTAATTTAATTTATTTAAAAATGTAATTTGGATTTCTCTTTTCTTTTTTTTTGTTTGTTCTGTTCATTATAAAAAATTGTTTTGTACACTTAAATAATTACTTTCTCAAGTATTTATTAGAATTAAGTTTATTTCAAGTATGAAGGCCAGACCTCCTGTAATTGTATTTCTATACAAAATACAGTATTTTATCTATCTATCTATCATATCCCATTTTATTATTGATATAAAATGATGAGTATAAAATAATAAAAAATAAATATAGTGTATCAGAAGAAACCAAAACAAATGCTCATTTCCGTTACTAAGTACAAAGTTCTATAATTGCCTGGAACGGTTACAGACATTAATACGTGATCACATACTTCGATCGTCTTAGGCCTTTCGGGGTGGTTCAGATATAAATAGCAGACCATATGTAAGTAACCTACTGACTAGTGGCTTAGTCTAACCTTGATTAGCGAAGCGTACAGTTACTTTTGAGTCACTGTTATTTACTGTTTTTAACATTTTTACTGAGTTTTCCTTGTTCTTATGACATTATTCTATCGTAATTAACATAAAAAAAGTATTTGAACCCCTAGCAGAGTTAAAATAGTTTAATCAATACTTGCTAAATATATTAAAATTTACAAATTAATTTATAACAGTTCTTAACAATGAGGTGATGGCTGGGGTGCGGTTTATGATAAAACAATGTTTAAAACTGTTTACAGTCAGTTTGGCGTACATGATCTAGTACAGTATACATTATATTGGTGTACTAATAACTAAATAACAGTATACATTATATTGGTGTACCTCTTTCAGTAAAGATGTATTGAAGTCATGTCTTAATAGTCATGGGAAGGTAAAAACATGTATTGAAGTCATGTCTTAATAGTCATGGGAAGGTAAAAACATGTATTTCGTCGTTTAAGACATTCATGTATATGAAATTCAATAATCTATTCTCATGTCTTATCAAAACATACTAGGTATATTTAGAATTTAAATGAACACTGAATATTTCTAATTCATGATTAAAATCGTTCATTCAATTTGATTCTTTAATTCATTATTCATTAATAAATGGGATTCATTTTCCATTTCACAAAAGTATAAATTAAGTTTATGTTTTTAGTGCAAGTATAACTAATTAAAAAACATTAAATTACATTACCTTAAAATAAATCGTTTTAATTACTAATATTATTTCTCAATGTGTGCTCATTTATTTATTTATGTTTAATATTTGATCACAAAAATATTGGAGAATGACTATCAATAGGGAGGAGGACTTTTAGAGAAAACATAAATGAGCTAGAACTATAGAATTCATATATTCACCTCCTCATAGTTCAGAATAATAAACCCTACTATCAGAGCTGAATTATCAGTTAATTTATTCACGGAGATGAGATGGGACTAGATATAAAGGATGACTAACTGGCGAAGGGCTAAGGTTAATGCTGGGATTAAGTTTGAATCAAAGGGCCGCACCATCGGCCGCTGGCATTTGACATCGCAAAGCGGATAAATCCCAGGTGAATACCTACCTGCCTCGCGCCAACCGGATAATGAAGGTTTTTGTCCATTGGAAACAGGAGTCCCGGCCAAATTGAAATGTATCATTAGGGATGATTTACGGCCGTGTGGACCATCCATTTTGCGCCCCCCCCCCTCCGATATACCTTCGTATTAACCCTCCTCAGATTAGCCCATTCACACCTCCGCTCGTTAAATGCACCGTTTACGGGCATAATTTTGTAGTGATTTTTATAAATTTGGATATCCAGGCAGTAAGTAACAGAAAGATTTTTTTTATACATATGTAGTTCATGAATAACATACCGAACGTGGGAATAATAAACCGCTCACAGGTGTAAGTCTTGATTTATTCTAAAAGAAAATCGTTCAGCCTAAAACAGTATATTTTTAGAGTATATGAAAAAATTGGTTCTGGATAAGTTTGATAAGATGTTTCAACAACGCCTAAAATTTAATTCAACAAGGTTTTAAAATGTCACTGTTTTTGTCTTATAAATATATTTGTATGTTATATCTTATTTTTAACCGACTTCGAACGAAAGAGGAGGTTACTCTATTCGATACGTATGTGACTTTTTTTTTTTTTTTTGTGCCTTTTTTTTTTTTTTTTTCTATGTATGTTCACCGATTACTCAGAGATGGATGGACCAATTGGAACGAAACCTTTTGCATCTTGTAGAGTATTTTCCCAAGGTGGTCCCATTGAAACCTTTTTTGGGTTCTTAATTTATTTAAGAAGTTATAGGGAAAAAACATTAAATTAATTATTTAATTATCGCTCAAAATGTTTACTTATTGGAAAAACATACGGCATATAAAACATAAGGTATACTCCAACAAGCTATTAAAACTAATTGATAACTAACAAATCTCAATATTGTTTTACTGCTGGATGCATCAATTGGGATGGTTCTGAATCAAATTCAGAATCAACAGAGTGGGGGAAGAACATGAGCAGTCTGTTAGTTATCGATGTGTTTTAAGTGCTTGTTGGAACAACCATATACATAACCTTAACCAATATTTCAAAAATAGATTAAAATATGATATATAATATCGCAGTCGTTTACTGTAGCGATAATAGCATAAGTATTAGATAGATATATATATTCACCGATAACAGTAAACCTTAATTTAGATTTAAGCGACGGTTGGACACCATAATCATAAGACCAAAAAAATCGTGGAATTCCAAGAAAGGCTGAGTATTGATAATCGTTTTAAAGCAGAATTTAAGACTTCTTCAAGTTCCTGAAAGATCGTTTAAATTTAAAATCGTAGCTATTATTGATTTAAATTAGATTTTGATTTCCGACTTTCATTCTCTATGCACGTGAAAAAGGAATACAATAATTCCTGGAAAAGCTTATTTTCAGTTGATTTGGGGGCCTTAACATTCAGGCACCTCTGTCTTTTTCCGGAATCACTCGGTCTTATTAATATACGATGTAATCATGAAACCTTGTGACGATTCTTCATGGAGCGACACTTCTGTTATGTTTTCCGGATTACTACTATAGGTTTCTAATGTTGTTTCTGCAACTAGAATAAATTAGAAAGGCTGTAAATGCCAAATCATTTATTTTGAGAAGACGAAAATCTGCTATCTAAGCTCAAATGTAGCTCGAAAAAATATTAGAGGCATGTGCAGTTACGAAATAATTTACATTCTGCTAAATAATTTTAATATTAGTTTGTTCCATCACCAATTTCATCTATGATAGCTAATTGTCTATTTTTTTTACGTTGCTAGCTGGTGGCACACAGGCTTTCCTATTGTCTAGATAGGAGAGTTTAGATATAAAAATCTTTAAGATAGGCACTTATTAGGAATTATTTCCATCCTTCATTTTCCAGTTGATTTTTCGATTTTTTACACTTTTCCACTTGCCTAAATTGTGAGTTGTAATTGTTTGCTGTGTATTAACTGAAATGTAGTAGAATAAAGCGTTATCAAAGAGCCAGACTGTCTTAAGACAATTTCCATTGATTTTGAGGTTTCGATCGATCTTTTTTAAATCGAAAGAAATTTAAATATTCGATTTTTTTAGTTTGCCGAAATTTTCAAAAGCCAAACCGTCATAAGTTCAGTGTTTGCGGTTCGTGAGAGCCTAAAAGTGTTTTTAAGATCCTAAGCCTAATAATAAATGAATGAATTTTATTGAAATAGACAGTGAAAATGATCTTACATGTGTTTAGGTGTTTTTCGCGTTCGAGGTAGTCATTTCTCAGGTACCGAAATAACTAACACAAATATTGTGTATTGTATTTCCCAATTATTGAACATTTTCCAATGACACTTTCCCCATACAGACATTACATTATTTAACAAAGAAATAAAAATTTCAATGTTTGCTGATGTTCATCCATCAATAAAAACTGCAAAATAAAAGTTAATATCTCCCAGAAGCAATCTCTTTGTATGAAAGCCCCCGCAGCAAAAATTTGGCAGCCATGAAAATGCTTAATATCATAAATGCTACCCCACTAGAATTGAAGAAATTTATTTTCTGAATAATTTTTTATTACGAAGGATATTATTCTTAGTACTTTGCTAATAAATTTAGTCAAAAATTCATTTAAAGGAATTACGAACATAATTGACTCAACATTGATCTTATTAAAAAAAATTCCAATTATCATATAAGGTGAAGAAGTTGTATTGTACAGGCACCACTTTTCAACTTTTCTGTGTGTACTCATAAAATTGAAAAGGTGGTAGAGCGTAAAAAAAATTCTAAATTTGTTTTACCCAACTTACGGTTTTCTATATTTTTTATCATTTCCAACTAAAAAGTATGAAATAAAAAACATTTTATAAAAAATAATTAAACCGACTTCGAAACCTAGGAACCAGTAAAAATAAATGCACTGAAAAGTATGAAATAATTACCTTCTGATTTTTATGAATACAAAGCAAAATTGAAAATTGTATGAAAAGCGGAGAAATGCAATAAGACGAATAATTTTATTTTTATTTGTACAAATACCCACTAATTGTTATTAAAAATTGTGACATTAAAATATTAAATACTATGTTCAATATAACACAATCTTTTCGGAGGCGGCGCAAATATAAATGACATGTTACCGATACATTCCATTAGTAGGCATTAAAATCAGTAGATGAGAAGAGAAGATGCATTTTAAGATTTTCATAATGTCTAGTGTTAAAAATTTTAAATTTTGCGCCGCCTCCGAAAAGATTGTGTTATATTGAACATAGTATTTAATATTTTAATGTCACAATTTTTAATAACAATTAGTGGGTATTTGTACAAATAAAAATAAAATTATTCGTCTTATTGCATTTCTCCGCTTTTCATACAATTTTCAATTTTGCTTTGTATTCATAAAAATCAGAAGGTAATTATTTCATACTTTTCAGTGCATTTATTTTTACTGGTTCCTAGGTTTCGAAGTCGGTTTAATTATTTTTTATAAAATGTTTTTTATAAAGTATTATTTTTATTATAACCACTTGTAACTTAAGAACAGATGGACCGATTTTTATAATTTTTGATTAGCTGCATAGGTCTCTGCCCAAATAGCAAAATAGCTATAAGGGAAAAATCACATAAATTCAAAAACAGTTTAAAATTTCACAGGTTTTTTGAGATAGTATGATAAAGTTTTAATTTTGTTCACTTTAACTCAACAACTGAATAGTTGGACTGGTCTCTGCTTTTAATAACAGAACAAATATAAAAAATTAAGAAAAATCACGATTTAAAGTTTTAGTGTTTCGCAAGATAGAATCGACTTTGTACCTACAGAATATTTTCTATCTGCCATAGAATGTATATCACGTATAACTTAAAATCTATCTCGATTATGTTGATAAAGAGTTATGAGGTCTTTTGATTTCTTATGAAGAGAAGAAGGATTATGGAAATCGTACCATTCAGCTATTTACTTAATTAACCAAATTATAACTTTTTATTTTTTACACGTTCTCTAAGTCCATATGTTTTATTACTGTTCTATAAAGATTATTTCCAACGAGTAGTCTCTGAGATCTAACTCTCATGATCATTCTATTTTTATTTACTTTTTGATTGCTTCGAAAACCAACCAATCAAACTTAGAATCAAATCAGTGGGAAGTATGACAGTTGATCCAGGACTGCTAGAATGAACAAATTTCAAATATAACCATCAACTGTCGCAGTTACTACAAATTATCACTTAACTTAAGAAACATGATCAGAAATTAATAATCAGTGAAACAAGTACACATAAATGTAATTTAAACATGCTAAAATTCATTGATTCATTAAAGAACTTCGTCAGAACCTAATTCAACGAGAAAACAATGGAATTCATAGAAAATATTGTTTGATGTTTTCACAGGTGTGTTGCACTACTTTGTTTCCTCATATTTCGTACTTGACTTCATGAGGACTTCAAATAAATTCAGAAAAAACTTAAGCTTATATAATATGAATGAAAAAAGTACGTAATAAATGTAATATTGAAACCTTATCCATAGGGCATCGATGACGATCGAGTTAATTTTTGCCGTAAACAAAATAAATAAACATATTCGTTAAGATGTTCTAGAGTTAGATAATGATAGATAACCAAAGGCTAAGATATGAAGCTGGAAGTTGAGAACAAAATATAAGCAATAAAAAAACAGGACCTCTTTTTCAGAAACTAGTGAAAATGACTCATATGAGGAGGTATCAAATTATAATGGATAGAATAATTATTCTAATCATCTTAAGATTTTTACGTAGTTGATTAACATACTTTCAGGAAAACATAATAAGTTGTTACCACTCACCTTTTATTACAAAAATGTTTACTTTGTAGTTGGGAAACTAGAGGCGTAAATATATAATTATCCGACGAATAAATTAAACAATGATTCAGAACCATAAAAAAATAAATATTAATGGAGTATAAACTCTGAAACAAAAAATAAATAAAATAATAAATGGTTAAGATTTTCGATTGGAATAAACGATAAATAAAATTCATACACCAGTCCATTTTCTTTTCGGTGCAAAATCAATATTTTTATAAGTTACTCAGAGTAAAAGGATTCCCGAAAAAAGTCAAGAAAGTGGTTGCTATTGGCTCGGGACAGACCAATGGGGCGGAGAGGATTGGTCCCTAAAATATGCCATTGGACAAACTTGATCCCATCTCACCAATAGCCATTCATACCCTCTCACCTCTATCCTCTTCCCATTTCTCTGTCACAGGGTCAATTTCGTTTCACATCTTTGTCTGTATACTGAATGAAGAAGCTATTGTACGAGATGTTGTCATAGTAAACTGTTTGTTTTTTAGACAGTATTACAAATGTATTTTTATTTATACAATATTATTTTTACACAACATTACATTTATACATATGTTATATATGTAGTCGAGATATAGCACTTTGGAGTTACCCTGTCTTTCTGATCTGATTGTACTTATATAACAGATAAACATCGCTTTAATATGGTTGCTATAACAAAAGCGATGTTAAGTAATATAAGCAGCATCTCAAAATATAGTGATGTACTTTGATGTATATCAAATAAACTTCCAACATTACTATGATTAATGGTTTGAGATAATACACAATATATTGCTGCTCAGCGAGTATAATGGCACAACTGCAAATATTAAAAGCAAAACAAAAATTATTCAAAATTCGCTTCAATAGAATGCCCCATACATAGCTTTATTAGCGAAGTGTTTGTATTTACACTGTTGCCGATTTACAAACATTTAGTAAATGCATTTTTGATTTCGCTAACACAATAAAGTTATTTTTTCAATCAAATTTAATTTATGTGGTTGGGTCACTATACGGAAAATTATTTCAATCACACTAATCATGACAATTTATTTATTATTTGAGTAAAAAAAACAACTTATTTTTCTGAAAGGTTAAAAAAAATAACAGAAAAAAATATATTAATATGAATGATGATAACATGAATCCGACCCTACCAAAAGAAAGCCTAAAGTCAGCAGATTTTATTTAGGATGTTGCGAACAAGTACTTCATTCCAGGCTTGTTTTAGTTGCATGATTTGAATTTACTGAAAAGTTGAGCTCTCATAAAATTTCTTTTCAATATCTTACTAATGTTCATGTGTCATGAACTGCCATCACCTAAATATTAAAAGTTAAATACATAAGTTCATAGTGCAAAAATCGTCATATCATATTAAAATATCATTTAAGTAGAATTTTCCTCATACCGTGCTAAATAATCCAGAGGCACACACTTTAACATCCAGATTTTATTGAAAATCCATCTTTAGGTTCGCAGGAGCCGAAAATGTATTTTTAAGAATGAGTAATCGAATGAAAAAGGATTTTATAGATATGTGGCGAATCTTTAGTTGATAATTTTGGTCCGATAATTCTTACTATGGTTAGATAAAAACACTGAGTTTCGTTAATAAAATAAATATGTTATTCTACTAGTAAAAACAAACAAAAAGTGTTTCGAATTTGGTCGGAATTAAATAAGACGGTAAAAAGTTATGAATTAACCGTCCCGTTTTATATTACCTAACATTAATAAAATTTATAAAGAATTTACATACTTTTACATCTACTTCACCTATGAACAACAAGTGATTCTAATGTAGTCGATAATTCATAAACCAGTATAATTTTAGTACCATCCCCCTCACCACCATTGTTTATTAGAAATTAACCATTTCTTCACAATTTTATTTCACCTATGAACAACGATTGCTTCAACTTTCGTTGAAATATTAATACTTCACCCACAGGGGTCTGATCCCACAAGCTGTTCAACCATGTTCATGGCTCTCTTGCATTCCAACAACTAGCAGACCGCTTTTCGAACCAGAAAACCAACCAATCAAAAAAATATACAAATGATTGTAAAAAGGAACCAGCTCAGTACTTGAGGTGTCGCTAAATTTCAGATAATCAGACTCCATTTCAGAAACGAGCAGATGCAACGAAGTACGTCTATACATATACCCACAAGGACGTGGAGGATTCTGCAATAGAATTGCGCCAATAGATGTTTCACTAATATTAATATAGTAGTAAATATTGATTTATTTTTGGACATTAGAAATATATGCTACTTTATAAAATTTTTTAATTATTATCACACCTAAAATTATATCATTTGCCATATAAAAAGTTATCAATTTTTATTTTTTCCTATAAAATGTAACATTTCTTTAGTAATTGGTTGATCGTATAATATTATTAATAAATAAATTTATCACAGTACGATCTCAGAATACTTTTTATGATATATAAATAGTAATAATTATCCTTAGACTGCCCAGTGTGAATTTATTTAGTAATAAAATAGCAATTTACACTGACACAAGAATACATAAAACACGATAAAAATCTTATTTGATCCACAGATAAGCTTGGAATCGGAACTTCAAAGCTGTTCAAATAACGTATTTATCTTTGGCTCGAAGTGTCTTTCAAACTGAGGCAATATTTTTCTTAGAGATAATGCGTTTCTAGGACCTTTGACACATACTTATTCTCGACCTTCAAAAGTTTTCGAGATCTGAAGTGTGGAAACTTTCCAGATACAGCTCAATCCTCTGCCTGGAAAGTGAGTATAGATAGTATAGGATAATTTATTTTTATTGGATAATTTTGGCTACTATTTTACTTTAACCTTCCGCTGGGCGCTAAGACTTTTGTAACACCACCGGGCGCTAGCCGTATTTTGGACGGCGTACAACTTTTGATCTATTTCACTTTCCAAGTGACTCTTAAAGATGATTTTATTTACAATAATCATAAGATTGCTCATTTATAGGTAAAACAAGTATAAATTAACAAAAAATATATATGAATTTATTTATAATAAGATTAAAAATTTACAAACAATATTTGATTATGATTTAAAATTACCTAAATCAATATTTCGTATCCAAACGCGGTCATATTTTAATATTAAACAAAAATAAAATAAAATAAAAATAATCTAATAAAAAACAATATGATTGAATTCAAATGAGATATGACAACAATTGGAAACAACATAATATGTTGTGTATTATTCCTATTCCTAATAAAATTTTCTAGTATCAAAATACTATATTACTACTGTGAGCAAATATAACATATTTTTATTACACTATAGATTATATATTTTACATAATATATTATATCACAAAATGTATTACGAACTGCCTTCGCTAACACCTACAATGGCATTTAGGCAATCTTCAGATATTATTTTGGAATGTTTGCCGCACACAAAAGCTGAACACTTTTCACTTGTTTTCGTAGTGTGTGATTTTCGTGATTTACAATGCTTACACGAACCTCTTGGCGAACTCCAATTCATACTTACATTTTTTTGAAAATTACTATTACACCAGTGGGCGCTAGACATACTACGGACGACAGCAGACATTTTGCACTTCAATGCTCGCTATTCACCGTACCTTTAATGTCTGAGATCCACTTTTAACCTTTTATTGTAGGGGATGAATAGCAGGTAGAATAACTTGAACTCATAAAGTCATTGAAAATTCCCATTTCCTAATAGCTGAAACACGTACCTGCCGTCCAACGGACGGCATAGCGCCCGCTGGAGGGTTAATATATGTATGTAGATGTTAAAGAAATATTTACAGATCTATTATATTCCTTATAATATCTTATATTTTGTAAAACATAAAAAATAATTTTAAAAACACAACATGATTATTTTAATTTTTATTTTATTTATTTAATTACACTTTAGGAGCCGTGTACAACAAGGTCTAGAGGCACCAAATTCTATTTAAATTACAAATACATGGAAACTACATTAAATCCCGGCAACTTATAAATTTTTGTCAATATTGGTGTCTTTAAGAAATTTAAATAAGTAATTTGAATTTTTTGGTTTCAGGGCTTCAGCATATCCCTCGGGGTGGTGTGTATTCCTCGCTGCTTCCAGTCCGGGGTAATTTTCCAAAATATGTTCGAATGTTAAAGTTGTATTACATGTTAGACACATTGGAGGAGGTTTGTCTTCTAAGGGAGCCTTGAATGCCCAATCCTCAGGCGGGTTATTATAGTCTGCTCTCGGCAGCTTCCTTGTATTTCTGGGAGAGGTTTGCTATCACTGAAGAGCTTCTTCATTTTATTAGTAGCCGGAACCGTTTTCCAAAAGGCTTCTTTATATTGATGGAAGGTAGCTGTTTGGATGTCGTATAGCGCAATTTTAACGCTGGGAACTGGAAATAAGTTGCAGGCTTCCTTCGCAGCTGTGTCTGCCATTTCATTTTCCGTTATTCTGAAATGACTGGGGACCATTTTATGGATCATAGAGGTTACTATGGGGTTATCCTGGAAATGAAACTTTTGTATGGAGCGTAATATGAATCGCTGCTAATTAGAAAATTTTTGCTGTTGAAGTCATTACTTTTAATTAAGATTAGGGATAGGTATATGGCAAATAGCTCGGAGGAGAATACGGAAAAAATGGATGGAAGACTGCATCGGATTGTCTCCGTGGGAAGGCCTACGGAACAACCAACATTTCGCAACTGTTTTGACCCGTCTTTGTAAATAGGGATGAAGTCTTTATATGCGGTCAGAAGATTTAGAAAGCTCAGTTTATGAACTTCAGGGGTTTAAAAACATCAATTTTAACCAATGGCCTGAAAAATATTAATGTAAAACTATCGCGGGTTTAAATAATTTTTATTTATGTTATATTTTTATTTATGTTATATATAATTTTTATTTTATTTACAATGTCTGAAAAATCCACAAAAGCCCCATCAGATTTTTTTTTATGATAAAACTTACTTGGTATTAAAGAATAGTTGATTCTCCTTAAACATGAAGTGTTTGATAAAAATCGTTAAGAGCCGTTTTTGAGAAAATCGAAAAAAAACAACTTAGAAATGAGACAAAATGTATTAAATAAAGAGCTCTCTTCGTTTGACCAATTTTGATGAAATTTCTACTGTCACATTGCTGGCATATGCATACACAAATACTAAATTCCAGGTTCGTACGGTTTATAGTTTTTGAGCTACTCTGTTCACATATACACACAGACCATTCCGGCACTTTGTTATTTTGACTCGGGGACCCAAAACGTGTTTTTCCGTAGAAAACCGGAAGGCGAAATTTTTCACGATCGCAATACTTTCCCTTGCTACATATTTCATATCTAGGTAACTGAAAGTAAAAAAACGAACTAGAACTGTATGATTTAACTAATAATGAATACATTTTCCTAATAAACTCATTAAAACTAAATAAAAAAAAAAGGTTTTTTTTCTGCGTATGCCCATGTTTACTGCGCAGTATTTTGTAACCCTCTTAACTTTCCGTTTGATTCGTCACTTTTCGGTCGAAATATTCTACGCAATACTTTCTTATTGAAATTAAGTAGGGGAGAGCGGGGTTGGTTGGCATAGGGGGTAGGTTGGCCTTTGGCTTATAATTTCCGTTACACCTGTTTTGAAGTCGCCACAATCGTACCATGTGACCCGCTAGACCTCGGGAGTCTTTCTGAGTTCTGAGGTTTCAGTCCGATGCTAACAGTGTAGAGAAGAGGGTGCTTCATTGATTGATTTTACAACATTTAAGTAATTTTTTATATTTTCAGTAAATTTGGTTTTAAGGCATGGCAAAACATTTGACTCCAATTTTGTTCACATGGCCCAAACTCCTTTGAAAAACCTAACCTTTCAACTAACCTTTAAACCAACCTTGTTTGGTTGTTCATCCCTGTCCTATATATATATATATATATATATATATATATATATATATATATATAGAGAGAGAGAGAGAGAGAGAGAAATCTATAAGATAAGAGGAATTTGAATAAAAGTTTGGTTCAAGGCATAAGAAGATCGCTAGAGTAGATATTTATTTCAAGTAATCATTCCAGGCCTGTTCGGTAGTGGGGCAGTTTCCCCTGTAATGTGCTTAACATATGAGCCATAAAAGTCAAATTAAAGCAATCTAGAAAAAGCACAAATTTCTACCATATTCCGGATAGCTTTCGCCGGCAATGAAACCCTGGAGATAATAAAAACCATTTAAAGGGGTCGTTGCCTTTCCGAATGTTTTTTTTTTTTTTTTTTATCATCTCAGAGGAAGTTCTTGTGACTTGGATTATAAATGTTCCACAAATAATTGAAAATAAAAATAGCAACTATGTTTTTTTCATTGAAGGATTAAAAAAGGAAGTAAGTAAACAAAATATCGTCAAGTTTTTAAAATCAATTAATACAAAAACCTTTTTACTTGTGTGTCTGAATGAAAAGGTGAGGGTGTTTAAGCGTGTGTTTTTAATGCATAATGCTGTTTTTTAAGGCTAAACCGCTCTGAGTACCTACAATATTATGTATTGTATATATGTTTTTTCAAATATAGGTATTATTCTATTTTAATATCCATTTATTTGAATAGAAAATATTATATAGATTAATAATGAAAGGAGTTTAACTAGCGTTCGTTATATTAAAGGGACAGAAGGACCCGCTAGCGTGATATACTGGCCGGCACTAAGTGGATCCCATGTTTAACTTGCCTGTGGATCTTCTACAGCCTTGGCTTAATCACATTAGCCGATAACTTTGAAGCACGATCTTTCAAAAGATTTATTAGTTTAATCCTAAAAGTTATAGCTCCAAGGCTGGTTTGTGTTCACAGGCTAAGGGCCAACGGAATTTTAATAATTTTTAGGGCAATTACACCTTCAGATTTATGTGGCCCCTCTGCAGGGTCGTAACATAGTTCAGTGTTCACTATAGCAATGTTTTTACTTCTTTATCTGTTTTATGTATCAACTCCTTTTTTATTATCTATTTAATTAATAAGAAGCTCCAAATTTGAATCATCACAGAGTTGATTTACAAAAAATCATTGCAGTGTTAAAAAAACTAGTACTTGACAAAATATCTATAAGGATGACATTAGCAATTGTGTAATTATTTAAGCTAACGAACATCAATAGTATGGCATCGCATAGAAGGGATCCAAATCACATTAGACATATTTTATATTAGTGTCCGACCGAAACCGAAATTATAGCCGAAACCGAAACCGAATTTCGGCCATAGACCTGGTTTCGGGCTGAAACTCATTTACGTGTTTATATAATATATGTAAGTGTGTAATATGTCTAGTTCAGCAATAATATCAATGAAAGCTTATAAAATGATAGTAATTTAACACAATTGTTCAATTAATAAGTGGGCTTTGTATAGAATAGTGGTAAGACAGGTTATAGGAGTTAGGATATAGGATCGAATCCCGGTCCTTACTTCCTAATATGGCTCGTCCCCAGGAGATGTTAGACCATACCTCCTTAACTAGTACAGCCCTAAAAGATGAAATAATCTTGAAATAACAGGCTAATAATAATAAAAATTTATATTAACAATATAAAATTTATATTAACAAATAATAAATAATGTAGTAAATCTCTGCCATAACAAAGCCAATTGAATACAAAAGGACTGCCTATTGAAAATGTAAAGCTGGAGTTAAAAAACTATTTAGTCAAATGAGTCAGTTTTGTCTCAAATATTAGCGGATATAATCTAGTTTGAAAATGTATAGAATAGTTTTTGTCGAAAACTGTTCTTTTTCATGATCAAAAAGGAAAGAAGTTTTTGGGATGTTATTGGTGACCCGGTGAGAGAAGGGGGCTGCCAAGGTCGAAAAATTAATTTTTCCATCTAAGTCTCAAAACTGGTGGTAGTAGACCATTAGATGCAACTTGAGCCCCTATTTAGGACAAGGTTACTGACTAAAATATTTTTTTTTAGTACTATATTTTTTATACTATAAGTATAAAATATATAAGTATTTTAATAATATAATAAGTATATAAGTATTTTATCTTTTGATTTGAATATGTGGACATAAGTTCAAGTATTTAGAATATTTATACTTATTTAGTGTTAATCTTATGTTTTTAGGAATCAAATAGGAATTCATTATAAATAAGGAGATAATTAAAAGCAATAAAATGTTCTTAGCGCTCAAGGTAAAGAATGTATACTATTCTTTACATTCAACAAAAAATATTCTGTTTGAAAAGAATGCTTTTCATTAAATGTTAGACTTGGTGTAATTTACGTGGCACATCCTTGTTTTTGACAATCACATTTTTGCCTCCATACCCAGCTTAAAGTTTTCGATCAATTAAAGATACCAAAAGTAGGAGAAAATTCTATGTTTTATCGAATGAAAATACTAGTGTAACTTACTAAAATAACATATACTTCACACTATTAAATCCAATGGTGTTATAAGCCATGAAAGAGATCGAGCTTACAAGCTGAAATTGTTTGGACTACACTCGATCTCTTTCATGGCTTTTAACACCATTGGATTTAATGGTGTAAAGTATATGTTATTTTAGTTAATTAAAAAAAAAATTATTAAAAATTAAAAATTAAAAAGTAGGACTTACTTTTTTCTCGGAGATAACAGACACAAAAGCTAGTTTCGGCTTGGCCGAAGATTCGGCCGATTTTTGGCCTAACCCGAAAATGCGGCCGAATCCAGGTTTTTCGGCCGAAACTTCGGTCGGTCACTATTTTATATAAAACTCAACTTCAAAACGCAACAGAGTTTGCAGCCTCTAGGGTTTCTAGAATCTTTGAAAAAAGTATATTTACGTTTATCTGTGTTCTCATTTAGTAGTAAGATTATATGATTAACCCTTTAACTGCAGAGGTAGCGGATGGGGCATGAGTTGGAGACCAGCGCGAGGCTAGCTAATATACTAGCCACTAGCCGTGGCTATTTTTTTCATTAAAGGGTTAATGAAAAAAATAATATTGTAAGAAAATTAAGGAGTAAAAAAGGCAGATACGTTGCTAACATTTCATTAATATATATATTTTCTTTGATGTCTCAAGCACATCCAACATAACCCCCCTTCGTTCCCACATCTATGGTTTATCAAGTAGTTGGATCAGAAAATTTTGTTAGAATTTGAAATTTATTTCTACAGAGTTATTGACTACTTTCCAGGAGTTTTAGAACAAAAACTGTATGCAAACGGAGTATTTTTGGACGTGGCTCAAGCGTTAGACAAAGTCTCTTTAAATTCTAGACAATATTAGCCTACACCTATTACCTAATACTTCAATATTTCCTCTATGGCTTATGGCTGGAATACCTCGAAGTTTAATACTGGCTCCCTTACATATCATACACATTTCCTAGATACCTCCTATTAACAATGAGATAGTCACTTAAACTTAGGCTGATGATGCAGTAATTATACCTAAACATACAAACAAAGAAATACTATAAAAGTTCCAAATACCTTTCAGTGATCACCATAAAACTTTTTCATATTTTTTTCACATTATTAAATCCAATACTTGAAAAGCATATGAATATAATTATAAATAAATAGGACTATATAAACAAATAAGAAGAGTACGGATGTGAGCGGTGGTATATGAAAGCACTCTAAATGAGACCGACAGATGGTTATTAGTGCTTTCCCTATGTCAAGTTTCTAAATAAGCCTCAGGGGTAAGAGGGAACTTGCTCCCAAACGAATGGACTGGGAGCTCATTTTAGCACTTTCTGCTACAAAGTTTAACCATTTTAAGTGCTTCTCACTTAAGATTAAAGTACACCAATTTAAATCTGCCTTACTTTTACGAAAACACATATTTCGTTAACAATACGTTTGTTTCATAAGCAGTAAATGGAATTCTAAAACAATAGTGAGATGGAATTCCTAAGTGGTTTTTATTTTAAGTACACTTACTTGTATATGAAATATTTATAAATTATTGTTATAATAAAAAATATAATCTTTTTTGCAAAGCAAGCTAATAAACTACAAATGGATCAGATCGTGCCTATCTCTACAAACTCGGTCATGAATCGGTAGCTATCTGCCAAAAGGTACTGATCTAAAAAAAAAAAAAATAACTTTAAACGAATATTTCGTTAGTATGGAATTACAGTACTAACTCTCTACCAAATTAAATTAACAGTCTACCATTATGGGTCTGTTTTGTGATGATTCGCATTTCTGAGGAATAGCACAGGCGTCGGAGAAACATAGCAGCAGCCTAAATATAATTTGTGAGATTTTCCGGAAACATCGAAAACAAAATGGCAGATCAATAACATTACTATGGCGGGGTATCCGTTTCTGTTTCAGCAACGCTACCTTGGACGAAAATTTTAATTAGATGGAAGGTCGACTTGGAGGGAGACGCCTAGAGGAAGACCCCGAAGGTGATTAGGACGTACAAAGTGGTGGCCCTAAGGACGAGGTGTGCCAGGGAGCCCTAATGATTGTCAAAGGGAGTCATCTCAAAGGAGAAACCAACGCGGCCCTTATTGTCCTCCTCTTCTCACTTCCAATACACATCCATATTTCCATCGGGGCAAATTTGTGTATTTCTTTCATTCGTGTTTCTATCCAGAGAACCTATCAAGATCAGGTCATTGTCATGAAAATATGAGTCCATACTAATATGAAGACAATGTTTTTAGTATTCTGATGCGGGAATCATAACTACAAGTTCGTTGATGAACATAGCAGTTTCACGCCCCTAAATAGCAACAAAGAATATCTACCTCACCCTGTTTTGCTTATGTATTGGTAAGTTGATTAGATTAAAACGGAAGTAAAGAAAATAGCTCAGAATTGGAAATAGCTTATAGTAATTTATTTTCATACAGCTCAGTTTTTTTAAGCCAATAAAGGTCTGGTCACACATAACCGCAACGCAGCACGGGCTTTTATCAGATCTGATTCATTTACGAAGGATAGATGGTAACCGGTTACTATCTACCCTTCGTATTTGAATCGGATCCGATACACGCCCGTGCTACTGTGCAGTTATGTGTGACCAGACCTTTATAAGAATAAGATCAGATGATTACTTCATGATAGATATCACATGAAGTACATTTATAAACATATGATTTACCTTACCTTCTATCTGTAGCTAACACTGAGAATAGAATGATCGAAAATAATATATATATATAATGTACATGTTAAAAAAACACATAGCATTGGATCAATTCAACAAACTAAAAAAAAAATCATTAATGATTTTGCTCTACAAAGTCGGAATGAGCTTGATGTGATATGAGCTGATAGAAAACAGATATCGGTTATAAAGTAGCTAAATACAAAACGGTGAAGGAAAGTTTATTGGCGCCGAAGAATCATGCATAAATTGAAGAAGAGCGGAGGATGTGTTCTTTCTGGAGGATATTCAGATACTTCAGCCAATACATTCAGATAATTGAGCCAAATCTATAGCACCGTTTGAGATCGATAACAGCTGATCTGAAGCATATGAGAAAAAAGTATATTGAGTTATATTTAAAATGCAGGCTTCAGCTGAACTAGGGGGAACCGTTTCCTTCAAGAAGCGGTAAATAATGATTGCGAATAGTACTATCATAAACATTATTGAAGTATAAAACTTCAGTTCAAAGACTTCATAAATTCAAGGCCAGGAAATATCCATTCCCTAGCAGTTGATAGTTCACTTTTCCAATGAAGTAGAATCCGACTGGCCAGGGCTAGGTTCATGGTGTGTAAGTAATATAATAATGTAAAGGGATAGAAATTCGTAAGAACAGGAATTTGGTTGGAAACAAAGAAACCGTTTACACAGGTGAGTCCGCATAAATTTAAATTATTAAGCTAAAGCTGTAGTTGTACATTGAACAGCAGATTATATTATGTGGGATAAAAAGAATCAAACCAATTAACAAAAATAACAGCTTAATAAGCAAAATATATCATGTAATATCATAATATATTTATTATATCATAATAAAATTAAGATTTAGCAAAGTTCATGGGTTAGCAGCGCTGACTGACGTCTCACGGGACGTACCGTGCGTGACGAGATGGGCAGCAAGACCGCATGGTGGCGGAACCTAATTTCAGCTTACATTCATCGTCATATCATGAGTGAGCAAATTTCGAAGACCCTAGTGGGTCCTGGGGACCGAGAATGAAGATGGAGAAGTTGAGTGCTGGCCAGCAAAATTTTCAATTTAGTTACAAGCACCAGAATAGCCAATTTTATTCAACTACAGCAAATATCAAGGTAGGAGACTACTTTAATTCATCATTCACCCACAAAGTAGTCAGCATCAAATTATCAGAGTCAAAATTTCAAACTAACAACCAATGTAACTTTTCGGCCATTTCTTTAGCAGAAATATTTTCTATATTATCATAAATATATCACCATATTTTGTTCAATCAATAGCTTAATTATTTCTATCGTTCCCCCATTATACAGTCCACATTTCATTAACCATTAATACCAGCCGAGCCAGGAATGGTTCGTGGTGTATAATATTCTTAAAAGAATTATAGACCACACAAATCAAATGAAATCTATACTAAGTTTACGACGTAGTAGGACATCTAACATCAATGTTCACAGCAAACCTAACCACAGCGAAAAAATTATAATACTTATTTTTTAATAGTAATTTTTTAGGTCCATTGACCTTTAATTTTATATCAATATTAAATGTATATAATTTAATGTTGTAGGATGAAAAAAATGAATCTGGAATTAAGTTGGCCAACGTAGAAGCTTAAATCTGCTCTTTATCATCTTGCAAATGCGTGTGGTTCATGCTTTCATGATCATTTTCAATATTTAAGATTTGTTCATTGGAACAAAAAACAGAAGAAAAGCAATGTAAGTAGTCTTCACTTTAAAACATATCAGATAAGATTTTATAACAAAGGCAAGAATAATACATGAATCTAATACATGCATCTTGGAAGAGGCTTCTTATATATCAACGTACCTCTTATCAATCAACTTCTCATACAGACGTAAACTTATTTTTTTTAAAAGCAGTAGCTATTTGTCATGGATAATTATATAAAAAATAAAAATTCTAAAATAGCGATTATAAAACTAAAGTGAATTATGAAAGTTTACAAATGAGTTGAACTAAACATTATGATTTACATAAAACTAAATGTTCGTTTAATCCTTCGTATGTTTACTTGTTTTTTTTCGTTATGAAACTGATTTCCCCCACACGGTTTTTGTTTATAAATTATTTAGAAATTATATCTGTGCTTGCGGTGTAAAGTCCTGAGATCTATTAACATTTAACATTTAATGATCCAATCACTAGTTTAATAATTTAGATAAAATGAATTAAATATAACTTACATAAATAATTTCTCAATCGTATGATTGATAATTTTTTAATAAATATTACAACATTATTAATGTCATATGCTAAAATACACTGTTATACATTCTCTATATGTCAGCTCATACTTGTCCATTTCTAATTGACTAAAGGCTGCTGGACTTTGTCCTCTATATTTTCACCCTTTTAATACTAAATCCCTTGTCCTCCAGCTGATTGTTATAATTATGTTTTTTTGTAATTATTATTTCAATATTGTTGATTAAAATCTTTTTATTTTATTTAATATATCCATATAATGGGTGCCTTTTTATAATTTACTGTAAATTTATTGTTTTGTGTTATATGTATGGCCCCCAATAATTTTCTATTTTTTGTAATACTTTCCATGTCCAATATATTGGTTTTTTCAAAATTAAATTTGTGTTGTAGTTTGATACTATGAAATGCTAGTGCTGAAGTATTGATGTTTTTTATATTTTTACAATTTAATATACGTTGCTTTAACCTGGTCTTTAGTTTTTTTGAATAATTATCTATACTATCTTATATTCATGGATATCCACTAGTTATTGTGGGAGCCTATGGTCCAAATGATGACGCACCTACTGCTGAAAAAGAAAAGTTTTATAATAATTTGAGACAAATCTCAGAGACTGTAGCAGACCGGAAGGTACTAATATGGATAGGAGATCTAAATGCAAGGGTTGGAAATGATACAAAAAGTTGGACAGTAGGAAAATTTGGAGAAGATATAATAAATGACAATGGAAGTAGATTGATTGATCTGTGTGAAGAAATGGAGATGAGGATATTAAATGGATTTTTTAAACATAAAGACAAACATAAGTACACCTGGAATCAACCTACTAGAAATCTCAAATCAATAATAGATTACATAATATTAAGAAAAAATACTATGGTCACGCCACAGGATGTGAGAGTTATGAGGGGCGCAGAATGCGGAAGTGATCATCATCTTTTAAGTTCATATATAACATTCAAGCCCGCAACCACTGCATTCACAAAAGCCACATCCCAAGCGGAAAAAGAAACTTGGCAAAAACAGGAAAGATATTTACTTGATAGCTTAAGAGACGAATCTGTTAAGAACTTATATCAAAGAAGATTACAAATTAAACTAGCGGAAAATCCAGTTGTTGATTCCCAAGACTTGGAAGAACAATATGAACAAATAAAAAATATCATTGACCAAGCTGCCAAAGAAGCCCTAGGGAAAATGGAAGGAAAAGCGAAGAGAAATAAATATTGGTGGAATAGTGAAACGGCGACAGCCGTGGAAGAAAAGAAAAAAGCTTATCACAGATGGCTTTCAACCCATGACCAAAATGCTTTAGATGAATACAAGAGGAGAAATATAGAGGTTAAACAAAAAAGGAAAAAAGCTATAAATAAGTATTGGAACAAAAAATGCGAGCACATAGATCGGTGTATGCACGGCCAAAAATCTACAGAGGCCTGGAAACAGCTCAGATCAATCAAAAATCCCAAGAAGGAAATAATAAACTTAAGCCAAATTCAAGAAAAACAGTGGGTGGAATATTTCTCCAAATTACTCCAGGAAAACCGCCAAGAATTTATCTCAGGAACGAATCACACAGATGAATGTGAAGAAGGATTGGATGCTACAGCCGCTATATCAGTGGAAGAATTAACGGCAGCCTTAAAACAAATGAAAAATGGAAAATCTCCTGGGCCGGGAAATATACCAATTGAGCTAATAAAACATGGGCCTTGGGAGTTAAAAAAAGTACTTGCAAAAATAATGACAAGATGTATAGAACAAGGCAAAGTACCCAAAGAATGGATGGAAGCCCACATCACTCCAATTTATAAAAATCTGGTGCGTGCGCGCAACACACAACTTTCACTTACCAACTTACTTAGATAAGAAATTGACGTGTTTTGTTAAATATCATTTCCCAAAGTCACACATTTTTCTACCTTCAAATCTTATTTTTATTAATCGTTAAAGCCGTTTTTGAGAAATAAAAAACCCCGTGAAAATGATACAAAACTTATTAAGTAAAGTCCCCCCTTCGGTTGATCAATTTTGATGAAATGTTGGCTATCACATATTTGGCATATACATACATCAAATACCCAGTTTGGTCACAATTGTGAAAGCCGTTTTTGAGTAAATAAAAAAAAGCACGTAAAAATGATACAAAATTTATTAAGTAAAGTGCCCCCTGCGGTTGATCATTTTTGATGAAATTTTTACAGACATATCTCGGGCATATAAATAGATCAAATACTAAGTTTAATCAAAATCGTTAGAGCCGTTTTTGAGAAAATCAAAAAAAACACGTGAAAATGTTACAAAATTTATTAAGTAAAGTCCCCCCTCCGGTTAATCAATTTTGATGAAATTTTTACAGTCATATCTCGGGCATATAAATACATCAAATACCCAGTTTGATCAAAATCCTTAAAGCCGATTTAGAGTAAATAAAAAAAACACGTGAAAATGTTACAAAATTTATTAAGTAAAGTCCCCCCTCCGGTTAATCAATTTCAATGAAATTTTTACAGTTATATCTCGGGCATATAAATAGATGAAATACTCAGTTTAATCAAAATCGTTAGAGCCGTTTTTGTGAAAATCGAAAAAAACCTAAAAAGTTATTAAGTAAAGTACCCCCTCCCTTTAAGTAATTTTGATGAAATTTATGCTGTCACATCGTGGGCATATGCCTACACTAAATACCCAATTTCAGGATCGCACGGTTTATAGTTTTTGAGCTAGTCTGTTCACATACACACACACACACACACACACACACAGACACACACACACACAGACCATTTCGCGGGACTTGGTCATTTCGACTCAGGGGACCCCAAAACGTGTATTTCCGTTGAAAACCGGAAGTCGAATTTTTTCACGATCGCAATACTTCCACTTACTATATATTTCATATATAGGTAAGTGAAAGTAAAAAAGGCAGTAAAAAGGATTGCTCTAACTACAGAGGAATCTCTGTAACGAACAGTATTAGTAGGTTGTACGGAAGAATACTAAATAAAAGATTAATGGAAGAATGTAGACAGGTGCTACCTGAAGAACAAGCTGGATTTAGGACAGGTAGATCTTGCATAGATCACATATTTACCCTGACTCAGCTTCTTGAAAAGAAAAAAGCATGCAATGGAGAAGTTGTTTTAGTATTCGTCGACTTACAGAAAGCCTATGACACGGTACCCCTTGGTAAGCTTTGGAGTGCCCTGGAAAACTTTGGTACAAGCAGGTATTTAATAAGAGCAATAAAGGGAATATATAGAAACGCCAAGGCTAGAGTAAAGTTCAAAAGTGGCTTGACATCAGAATTCGCTCATACCAAAGGTCTGAAACAAGGTTGTTCTCTCTCCCCGTCCTTATTCAACATATATGTTGAAAGTATCCTGAGCGAGTGGAAAAGGAAATGTCGCGGGATGGGAATAATGGTGGAAAACGAGTGCCTGTATAACCTGCAATTCGCTGATGACCAGGTGATTATAGCTGGAGATGATGAGGATGCTTCATTTATGATGAGAAAACTTCTAGAAGCATACAGTCATGGAGGACTGGAAATCAGTAGAACAAAAACTGAATATTTGGCGCTTAACTCCAACAGCCCTTCTCTCACCTTGGACAATTGGACATTGACACCTAACGAGAAATTTAAATATCTGGGCAGGTGGATATCCAGCAAAACTGGCTGCTCTCTGGACATTAGAGAGAAGGTAACCAAAGGGAGGAAGGTCATTAGCACAATAAACTCAGTATTGTGGAGTAAGGAAGTGCAGATGGCTACGAAGAAGAGACTGTTTCACTCCTTTGTTGAAAGTGTTGCGCTGTACGGGTCGGAGACATGGGCCATCACTGGCAGCTCAGCCAAAAAGCTCTTGGCGATGGAGATGGATTTCTGCAGGCGTAGCTGCAGGCGGTCAAAATTTCAGCACATTCCAAATGCTGAAATACGGGAAAGGATACAAGAAACGCGAAACATCCTATATACCATCGAGACTAGGAAATTGGGCTGGTACGGCCACGTAATGAGAATGACTCAAGAACGATGGCCCAAAAGGCTCCTTACCTATGTTCCTGAAGAGAAGAGGAGAAGAGGACGCCCGGAAAAAAGATGGATCGATGGCTTGGAAGAAGAAATGGCGGCCAGAGGGCTCATCGTGGAAGATTGTTATGATCGAGAAAGGTGGAGGCAAGGCCTTTCAGTTCACGACATATGACCTATGTGTTGCAATAAAGTCGTTGATATATATATCTATACTATCTTTCATATTACTTAGATACTTATTAATTTTGTTACTATTATATAATCCCAATTTTACATTTTCCAGGTCATATTCTTTTAGAGTCTTTTTTATACTGTCTGTTAATCCCCGGATGAATGACATTCTATAAAATTCCCTATATTGATATCCACAATTCTGTTTATTTGAAATTGTATTATTCCTATTGTCATCACTCCTTCTTTTACTTAGGTTAATCGAGTTTTGATCATGATTATTATTTTCATTGGTCAGCACATTTTCATTAAAAAATTGTGTAATAAGTTGTTGTTTATTTTTATTTTTTAGTTTTGTTTTTCATTTTCTATTAGTTTCTTGGATTTTTTATTTATCCTAGGCTCCACTTCTGTTTGTTTTTAATTGTTTATGCTATACCACAATTTATTAATTTTATCGGATACAAGTTTTCTTTTAATTTATCGTATACCTCTGTTTTTATTGTTTTCATGAAATCTTTATCTGTCAACTTTACGGATCTGAATATTAAGTTTTTAGCTGTATTGATTATTTGTACTTTGGGATGATTAGAGAAATAATTTAGTATTCTATCATTTTTTAGTCCATTTAGTGATTATTTTTTGTTTTTTATGTAGGTACACCTCTATATCCAAGAATCTGATTCTATTGTTTATAGCTCTTTCAATTGTAAATTTGAGTCTGCTATTATAATCATTAAATATTTTTATTATTTCTTCACCTTAGTTCTTCTTTACAATTAAAAACAAATCATCTATATATATTTTAATTATTACAGGCTGATAAGTTATTTTATTAATTTGTGATGATATCAGGGGAAACAGCCCCGAAAAGTCTACAATGTTATGATGTAAATAAATATTTGTGGTGAAAAAAGGAAGATACATTTGCTTATTCATCATCAGATATTTTAACGTGAATTCGATGATGCTATTTCCTATGACGTTCATATCAATCCATCGTTCAATGTTTCGTTTGAGAGGGAAAAGTTTTTATTTTATTAAAAAATTACTAGCGTTGATAAAAAATTACATTACTAATCTAATTTAAAACGATAAAATACCAAATTCTAAAATCTTGAAAGCGTCCAAAGAGAAGTTAACTAGTTATCAAATAATTAAAGTGCCCCTAAACCGCGTTGAACCTCTTACCCGAACACCTGAAGTTCCCCGATGTTTCTATTGTATCAGCCGGAGTTGCTATTTATTTATTGTTAGGATAGTTGAAAATACACCTATGCATTGAAAAAGGAAATGAATGCTTCTACTATTACGATTTAATGGCTTTACATTTTCGAATAGGCATTATTAAAAAATTCCATTATATTATATATTTATTTGTGTTAATATAGAGCATATGGGTCATTCTCCCATTTCATTCAAATTTCATTGTTCTAATTACAATGCGAAAAAATTACATTTTCCAATGATTTTTTCCCACAAATTGTTAGAAGGTAGGCTGCTAATGGTGTTTACAAAAAATGCCTTCATAGAAACAGATATATATTATTTCTCAAGGCCTTTATTTTGTCGGTACGCCATAACTTCCTTAATAACTTATCAAATTTCGTGAATAAGGGATCATTTTAAAGTTTTCCTTAACCGTTATACCGGAAAAATATACAAATCACTCATTTCGCCTTCGATTACGAGTTATAAGCGCGAAACCGCGTTTTTTGCGAACAAATGATCGTAGAGGTTTCTAAATGTTGTCGATCTTTTCAGGTTTTCAAGGAGAACATTTTCGGTAAAATACATTTTTTAGATTAATCCCTTCGATTGCGAGTTGTAAGGGAAAAGCGTCCCTCGGTACGGTTAAAAATCCCTATCCTAATTATACCTGGATATGCAAAATTTAGGACTCCCACTGTAGCATCGTCCGGCTAGCCTAAGTTGCATAAAGGGAGGTTATATTAAAGTAGACCATTCCATGTCAGTCTCTTATGAACAACATTTATGGGTTATTGAAATCCATTGTAAACCTACAAATTAACCTTAATATAACGTGAATCAAACCCACCTTTTAGGAAATATCAGTGGGTGAGGGAGATAGGAAATGAAACGACACACACTGTTTTAACCGATAAAAACACCCTCACTAGGAAACGAGAGCAGAACTTCTGTGAAAAAGTATATCCTTGTTGAGACCGGAATCTGTGACAATGTTGCCAGCAATGAATTATAATGAAATAAAGGTTTCCAAAGTTTTGAGACCCGATTTCAATACAAATTGAGGGAGATACATAGGTTGCATCTATGGGACAGGTAGATTATGGATCATAACTTTTTTTCTTTAAAACAAAAATAGCAATATACCGTTAAACCAAATAGTTAAGACCTTCTAACAAGTATGAAAAAAAAAAACTAGGTCATAAATAAAAGAATATATATCTTTATTCCGCATCAAAGTCAGCAACTTGAGCTTTGGGACAGGCGAGGGAGATAGATATTGACATTTTAAGTTTAAATCTTGACCTATAAACAAATTGTTACTGAGATAAAAATTCTTGAACAACAAGCTGAGGTCTTCTATTAACTAGTGGATGCAATTGAATGATTAGCAATTTCACACAAATGATATAATCTCATTGGGACATAAATTTGTATGTATTGGGAGAATGACCCAGATATTCTAGTTAGACAATTTTCTAATTTAATCGTTCCTAAAAGCGTTGTACACACATTGTCAACTAACAGCCTGCGCATGACTTCCAATATTTTGATTCTATATTTGCTTGGTTGGTTCCAATGATTGATACTGTTTCAGTGCTCGAAGAACCAATCAAATTAGTGGGGGAAGGACATGCGCAATCTTTTACTTGATGTGATTGGAAAGCTTGTTGGAACAAAACTACAGTTAAAGCTTTTCTAAACATATGTTTTACGAAACCATTAAGTTGACATTTACTTTTGTGTTTGATTCCGACTGGTTTTACAAAGAACACAGTGTATTAGTTTATCTATTTCTGTCTATACACATTATTTACTAATACTTGCATAGTTAATATATATTTTTTTCATAGAATAATGAGAAAAACTATGCAAATAAACTTATTGTTGTATTCGATTCTTTCGCGGGAAGGTATATTGGTATTATAAAGTAGTGCCGAGCATATATAATGGATAATCGTATCATTTTCAATTCGCAAGAAATTGATTAAAGTCCAGTCAAGTATTAACCGATTTCAAGACTGAGGTGTAGTATTCTGATTCCACATGGTTAACTTAGGCCATATGAAGTTATTTTTGCTTTCTGCCTTTAGTGTTCTATTTAGTTTGGTTTTTTGTTCATCTCACGAATCGTTTCTACTATGATACAACTGAAAACAAGGACTTGACGCTACAGTTGAAATGTTGACGATAAAGGATTATATTTTGTAAGTAGCAAGGATTTTCAAACAATTACGTTTTCATATACAGCAATAGGTATAATTGCCCGATTCTTACCATTATGTCTTGAATGCAATTATGAGAAAAATGGAGGGGTTTATTTTGCAAAAACTGAAAATTATAGAGTGATTTTATTTTATTTTAAAACTATAAAATCACCTGATGGACATGAAATTTGAAGGAATTATCTATAAATATATTCGAAGTAGAGGTTATACCTGCATTGTTTTCGTTCTTCTTGAATTTGTAACTACCAAAACCGCTAATTATGTCACTTGTTAGACTATTTTGACGCATTTCTTTAATTGGCACACTTCCGAATCGTTACTGAAATATGAAAGCTAAAATAGTAAATGACCGATCCCTTAACATTCAAGTAAGGTTCATATACTACGTTAGGTTTGGATACTAGGTTGCTCTTACATTTCTTAACATATAAGTAACATACAAAATACGGAGTACACCTTTTGTAATATACACACAAATCCTAACTTACTTAAGATGCATACATAACACATACATAAATAACTGTGAGAACTGTGTTATCAACTATCAGTTGCTCTACCTATAATCACTTATAGTGTAATAATATTGCTGTTTTATTATTATTAAAGTCAACGGCGTGTTGTTCGGGAACGTTTCTCATTGTATGGCATTCTTTGCTTTACGGGTTTCTTAGGTTTTTCATTTAAAGTGAGCTCTATATGTTCTTTAACTCTATCTTTGATTAGCAATTCGCAACTATTACATTTAATTTCTGTAGGTAGTCATTAGCTGAGTATAGTTGGGGGAATGTGTTTGACTCCCGATAGTCCCCCATATAACTCTGATAAAGACTCTTATGTTAGACTTAAGCTTTCTAAATAAATAAAATGTTCGGAATCCCTGTATAATATCCTTACATTTTTTCAAGTTTAGTTCGACTCGTATTCTAATAATATTCTAATAATAGAACTCAAACCATCCAATGAAGGTATTTAGTTGCAAAAATATTCGTTTACCATGATTACCTAAAATGATGTAAACTCTAGTTTAGCATCATCTGACCCACTTACACATTTGATACCTAGGAATTTAAGGAGATAGAACTGACGCAGCGTCACATGTGCTATGATAGTCCTGCTATCAACTACGTACTTTTGAAACATTGGAGATAGAAAAAATCACAGATGCATCCTACCGACACTATCCACATATTTCTGCCTAACCGATAGAATGGAATAACCACTTTCCTGAAGAATAACGCCAATTGATGAGGAAAAAAACTTATTTATAACCATTGGTTCCGTCGAATTATTAAAATTTCAGAGAAGATTTAAACATATCACCATCAAGCTAATATCTGATAATCCAAAATATATCTTTAAAAAAAATTATAACATAGTAACAAAACTTTTCCGAAACCAAAAGTTTCAATTATAAATTAATTATGTTGCAGCAATTTATTGGCATAGGATTTTTTTTTACTAAACGAAGGAAAAATCTGGAAAAGCGTGAAATTTACTATAATATGAAATTCCTGAAATAAATAGTGACTATATCAATTTGCTAATGTTATTTATTTTGCGTGGCTTTAATTCTACACCAATAATGTTCCTCTTTTTTTTTTTTTTTTTTTTTGTCATGTTTCAAAAACAAAATATTTGATCCTTCGTTTGTAACATATCTTGAATATTTTTCACATTTCTAAGGTACATGTATTTTTCGGAAAACTGATCGCTTCCAACTGTTGGAACGTAGGTACATAGTTGGAAGAATTAATTTTGGTTTCATTTTAAGTTGAGATTTCTCTAAACGTAAAAATTTAAAGAATAATCTGATCTCGGACCAAAGAATACATTTTGAATTCTGCCGTTCTCTTTTATTAATGGAAGACTGTGTATTGAACAATAAAAAAATTATATATTTTAAAAACAACAATGATTGTAACTACTTTTTTTATACCTCCTCTTACTCGAATTTTAAGCTATTTGTGGATTCTCGGGCCAGGGGAGAGGTTGGGGGATTTATACGAGTAATAATTGTCTCCTCGCTCCGGGTTTTGAACTGGCTTCAATCTTTGGGTTATCAATCATCTGTGGCAGTGGCAACGCGTATATAACTACCAGCGTGATTTTATGAATTTAGTTTTTAATATTAAAAACAACATTACTTATTTCTTTATTATTTTCCTTTCTCTTTCTCCAATTTCCATTTCTAGAGCGTAGAGGCCTTGCCGAACTAATGTGGGATATCCCCAATCGCTCAGAGGTCGCCGTAGCTCCTAACCTAAATGCCCTTTAGTGCGGAGATTTACAGCTGTATTGTAGTCCAGCTTCTTTAATGCTTAATGCACTTCTTCTTTAGTACTACATATGGCGATATGAACGGAAAACAATTTTTTTTGTTTTGAACTAACAAGAGTTTTGAATTATTAGTAATATATGCCTGTTTGTGTAAAATTTCGTAAGCTGGAATATCCTTTAGCATTTACGATAATAGATGTTCTGGGAGTAAGTACTAAATAGTACAATAATATTATAACATTAACTATTGTAAAAAAATTAAATACATATATGTATTTATTTACTTATTTTGTTTTGGTAAGCGAAGAGTAATAATTGTTTCAGAATATGGACCATTTTCAAGCTCTGCAATGCTTTTATAACTAATAATGACAGGAAAGTTGAGGAAGGAAAAAGAAAATATTTTACGGGAAATTTTAATGAATTTATTAAGGAAAGTAAAAAGGTGATAACGTTACTCAATGAAGATATATTGAAAAGCAATAAAATTCTCGACAAAATCGCTGCTGATTCTAACAGGATAGATCGAATGAGCGGTTTCGAAGACCAGCAAATCAAAAAAATAGAAGACCAATTAGAGAGTAAAGCGTTAGATGGTTTGGGAAGTGCCCAATTAATTGATGAAAATTGTATTTCCAATTTCCAACTCAGTCAAAATTCTAATTTAAACGTAGATCAAACTACAAATGTTGGAATAATCCAGGCTATGAAAGGAAGGAAATTTTCTTCTAAGACTTTGCAAGGTTTGTATAGGCAAGTTTTTTCCCACATTTCGCCTCAGGATTCTACCCTCAACAATTTGCAAGAAACGTTATCTTCGAATAGTTTATTCAACTACTCCGAGGCTTCTACGGCTCAACCAGGGTTGATTAATGAAGCATTAAACATTAGTTCAGACAAAACTTCAGAGCTTCCGACGACTCTTCCAGTATCAAATAATGTTACATCTTATTTAAGTTTAGACAACTCAACAGTTCTTACAACGCTACTAGCATCGAATAAAGAAATATACACAGCAAGTTTATCCAATTACTCTGACTCTTCACCGACACCATCAGTATTGAATAAAGAAACATCATGGACAAAAATGTTTGAGAGTTCTTTTGAGGATGCGACGAGACCAGTGGTGAATAAAGATACATTCACAAGTTTAGAAAATCACTCGGATGTTACAATGACTTCACCAGTATCGAGTAAGGAAACATCTGCGATAAGTTTAAATAATCACTCCGAGATATCTACAACACAATCGTTGCTGAATAGCGAAATCATTTTTAGCTTACCTCAACTTTTGGTATCTTCTAAAGTAGTACCAGTTCATCATCTCAATGGTTCACATATTTGTATTGATATTGGGGAAATATGTAACAGCAATGAAACACAAGAGAATATAAAAAAACATTTGGAGGAGAACCCTGATTTAAGGGCTAAAACCGGCACTCCAACCCCAACACAAAATAATACGACTGCAACAACAACACGGAAGAGTTTCTATCCAAGTGCTCTCACTTTGTTAAAACCCGCACCTTTATTTATAATAGAAACAACAACAGCGAAACCATTAACCACTTTAGGACATATAGAGTTTGTTGGCCAGATTACATGTCGTTGGGTATGCGACGGAAATAACGGCTCCAACTTCTCGACACAAAAAATCTCGACACAAAAAATCTCGATTGGACAAAACGATACGAAAAAGCAAGCCCTACATTCAAGTTGGAATAGAATTGGCGATCATCATGCCCATGCTCCTCGAAATAAGTTACCATTTTCTTCCACTACTTCACGAACCACTGTTAAACAGATGGGTGTTTCCAGTACACCGGCAATGGCAGCATCAAATGGGATGAAGACGCAGCACCTTCTCTATGGTTCTGTTATAAGCAACCAAGATTTAATTTCTAATAGGCGTAATTCAGGAGAAAATACAACCCGTTGTAAGGAAGATTATTCTGAAACAAATTATGTGCCGGAAGGAGAAACCATGACTTGCGCTTATACGGATTTACCAACGCCTACACCAAAAATATGCACTACTTCATCCACTACACCAGAAACCTGCGAATCCCTAGACCCAACTGACAAAACATCTGAAATGCAAGAGCTGGTTACGACGGCACCCATACCAGAAATATCTGACTTGCCAGAAACTCAATTAACTAAATCGGACTCATCACAAGTATCTGACGGGCCGGAAAATATGACCCTTAGCACAACTATGATGCCTGTGACGACCGTCATTACATGCTCCAATCCCAAGGTACCATTTGATTTTTTATTTGAGACAACTAATATTATAAGACAAAAATGTGATATGAATGATAAGAAATGTCGATATTTTTTATTTAATAATTCAATCAATTGCGAGGAACCTAATATAACTACTTGTATTCGGGAATATTTATTTAATCTTGACAAACCTCATTCAAATAAACAGTTTGAAGGACAAATTAATCAATCTATCAATACGAAATTAAAAAATCATTTAAATATTGTTCTTAATAGTAAATTAAGGGACCTATCAGGTATCCCATTTTACTTACGAGATTATTTTAATTCAGCAAAAAAAATAAGCATGCCCTCAGATGTTGTTGAAACTTCTTTAGCTGAAAATCCTAGTTTACGCATTATTTATAAGAATGTAAAAAAAAAAATAACAGAACCTTGTGATATGGAGGATGTTAGCCGGTATTTTGTACCTGCCGATGACTATTCTACAATTAAAATGAAAATTACTACTGATGAATGTGAGACTTTTACTCCTGAATCATGTACTCAGTCAGTGACAGCTACTGAATGCGAGACTTCAACTTCGGTATCAATGATAGCGTTTACTGGTAATACAAATGCTACTAGTAATACAAATGATACAAAGGCCACGACAAAGGTAGATATTACCAGTACTACTCAACGAAGTACTGAAATTACTAGTACTACTCAACGAAGTACTGAAATTACTAGTACTACTCAACGAAGTACTGAAATTAATAGTACTCCTCTTCAAAGTACTGAAATTATCAGTACTAAAATCACTAGTACTAGTCAAAGAAGTACTGAAATAAGTAGTACTAATCAACTAAGTACTGAAATTAGCAGTACTGAAATCACTAGTACTAGTCAAAGAAGTACTGAAATAAGTAGCACTAACCAACTAAGTACCGAAATTAGCAGTACTAAAATCACTAGTACTATTCAAAGAAGTACTGAAATAAGTAGTACTAATCAACTAAGTACCATTGAAAAAATTACTGAAATGACTAGTACTAATGAACCAAGAACTACAACTAGCAGTACTAATCAACCAACTACAGTAATTACTAGTACTAAAAACACTGACGAAACAATCCATCATCCGTCTACGGCCAATGGTTCGCAAAAGACGACTATGAGCATTACGCCAGAGAGGCCTGGAGGTTCATCCGAGCCTCAGACAGTAGTGACATCAATATCCACTACCAAAGACAATACTGGTTCATCTTCACCTTCCAAAGTGACTATCTGTATACCGTCCACCTGCCCCACAATTAAAACTGTTAATACTCCTGATATTTCTACCACAATTTGTGTTCCTGTCACTTGCCCGGAAATAGGAAGTACCGCAACAGAAAGCAAGACAACAATGCAGTTAATGACGCCATTAGTAGACGTTCTCATAACAATTCCAGTATATGTGCCAAAAACGACCAAAGGAAAAAAAGGCAACTTTTTAAGAAAGTTAAAACATGAGTACGGTAATATCGTCCCACATATAAAAAGTTTAATATCTACTATGCAACCTCGCAAAAAGGTAAACAACTCAGAATATTCGGATATAATAAATTCAGTTGTTAAAAGTGAACCTAAGTCAATTTTTTCCAATTCACGCAAGAAACAACCCACGTTTGGTCCCCCCAAAAAACGGAAGAAACCGCTTGAAATACTTATTCTTGATCCTAACCTGTCTCTCTGGAGAAAAGGACTAAAGGCTGTGATTCGTCGAGGAGATCGATGCATAGATAACCTTATCAAAAGATAATAAAGTTTTCAGAAACATCGATATTCCATGTGTTTATTAAGGTAGTATATCACACAAAAAAGTTATAATTAAACTTAATTGATAGTAGTAATGATAATTATTAATTGTGTACCTGAGAGGTCAGACAGTCCCAAATCCATTTCAATATATTACGAAGTAAACTTCGATCTTTATTATATCGATATCATCATGTGAGATGTCGTCGCTACCTAAACCACTATCGGTAAACTGTAAATGAGTTCCAAATAGTTGTAAGTCCGAGCTCTTTTCAGCGTTTTAAGAGCCGATATTTTATATGATACCACTAGAAAGTGGTGTCAACGTTTAGAAAATGTAACCAGGGAAACGAAGCTATGAAGGCTGAAGGTTTGGTTTAACTACGCTGCAAGCCAAAATACAAAGTTATATGTGGTAGATAAAAACGATGTTCGGGGCTATACCCGGAATCAAATGTTATTCATTTGATGAAAATTTTCATTTTTAAAGTGGTGTGGCTGAAATCACGATAAATATTTTGTACCTTACAACAAAAATAAAAAATAGAAGAAACAATAGAAGAAGTTGGACTTTAACAAAAAAAAAAAAAAAAAAAAAAACTAAAGTGGTTGACAATAAATAAACGGCAATTCAGCCATGAAGAGTTCACGATCAAGCAATTAGCTAGAAGATGCCTTAACATTAGAAGGCGAATGCATTGCTGTTTAGAAAACATTTACTAGACAATGTTATTCATAAATTTGTGAATGATTTTTAGGATACACATCGGATGTAATTTAGTGGGCACTAAATTAATTCAGTACTTTCAAAAGAATTCTATGTCAACTAGCCTGCCCATTTTAATATATATTTCTCAATAATAATGTTTTCTATGATATTAATAATGTATTCCCCCTAAAATAAGTTTCAATAAGAAATCTCAGAAGTGGGAAAAAATATTGAAGTTTCCGTCGTTTTATTTAATTAGTAATAAGATGAATATCGATAAGAAGAATTTAAGATAATTTCTCTCTAATATACTTACCTGATTGTACATTAGATTTTCTCTTGTCCATAATTACCTTGATTTCCGATAAATGAACTTGAATTTGAACCGAGGTTTCGCATTGCTTTCTTCCATCTTTAATTTTGTTAAAAGTCCGAATTAGACCTTCATTATTTTTCTCCTCTTATGAACATTATTTTTTGAGGCACACCTAATCCGAACTCGATATTGATAAAATTGATCAAATTATCAATGATACAATTGTAATTCCTAAAACTAGGTATGAATAGTTTCCGAAAAACTCCTGATCCTTTCTAGAACAAAATATGTACCCAATAAAACATAAAACGTCATTGGGAGGAAAAAAAAAAAAAGTCTTGATCATATATGAAGATAAACTTTTTTTTTCTATAATGAAGAATTTCAATATCCATTAATTCATAATTAATATACAAAACTTAAGTAAATTAACTGCTACAAACAATAGTTTTAAGAATGTAATTTAAAAACTTCGGGACATAACTATACAGTAAGTTCTATTGGCCAAGCTACTCACTTTTATTTCATTTCAATATTTCTCTTTACGTACTTCTGTATTTCTCACTGAGTTCTGAGAGGTAGCGTAGTTGGACCATTTACACGGTAGATCTACGCGAGAAGTAAAAGGCTTTACTAGCTGATGATTGCAGTTCTTACATCATACAAAAATGCTTAAATAGCTTCGCCTACTCTCGAGGACCATTAATATTATAATTTTAGTTGGCCAACAAGGTGGAAGGTAAAAATGAATGGAATAAAGATAGTATTCCTTCACTCTAACTTATTGCCACACTAATTCCTGAATCTCGGGAAATAGGATATTTGGGACTTCATCTGAACAAAAACATGGACATGGAGGGCCCACATTAGACCGAAAGGGAAAAAATAAATTACCAAACTATTATCCCGGTTGCTTGAATGACACTCCAAATGATCTCTAATGAACAAATCTAATCTTAACAAAGTACTTCTGATTCCTTTTTTATAAGCATGGGGAATAGTGTTACGTCCAAAAAATTATCCATCTGAAAAACTTGAGCATTCCGAAATTGGAAAATTCGAGCCTAAAGTATTGCGAAAAAAAATGAACTTAACTTCTACACCAACATGGACCTATTACACAAAAACTTGGACTTCAATAGACTAAAATCACAAACGAATCCATACATACCACCCCGAAGACTTTCATGGCGGTGGCAAAGAGACATATTAATCCAGTAATGGAAGCGAACAGATTTATTTATATCAAGTTATTTATATGGCAGATTTAACACTTAATACTTAACTCCAAAACATTAATAAATAATAAATTAGATTTATTGAGGATATTCCGGCTAGATTTCATTACACTCGTCTTATAATATTTCTTCCTCTCATTAATTCCATTGGCTAACACTTGTTTATTGTTGTTAAATTTTTTCTTGGCCTCAATACTAATTTGTATCTTTTCTACTTACAGCTGGAGGATTATGTTCTTGGACCTTCCGCAACAGTTGGTGGTTCCATAGCCTCTGCCACAAAACGTTCTAAGAAATGGTCACTGTTGATACCTGTTTGTCTATTCGGCTCCGATTAAAAAATAAATAAAAATAATAACTCCATTCAGAAAATTAGAGCCTAATGAAAGATAATACTCCTAAAAAATAAATGTCATAAAGATAAATTTACTATTTTAAATGTTATTGAATGATAATTTAAAATAAATAAGTGTGAGCTTTCCTTCAAAATTTATGATTATCCATTTTAAAAACAATTTATTTTTGTGTTGATAAATAGAAAAAATAAAATCTATATAGTCTGAGCCCACGTTGAAAATATATAGATGTTTACATCTATACGTCTCGATTTGGTCCAAACCTATGGTATGAAACAAGTTTCATTTGCTTCATTCTATCTAGAGGAATTCGCGATACTAAATAGACTGTAACTATTTTAACTGTATTTTTATTTACATGGGTATTTTTATTGATGAAGATTGGGATGCGGCGGAGACGGACTGTATGGATGATCTTGACTACAGGGTTTCCAGGCTTACTGATATCATCCGTAACGCTGCTGAAGAATTCCTCAAGCACCGAAAGGCGAGGGCTCGAACTGTCCCATGGTGGACGCCGGCTTTAACAGTGATGAAAAGAGACCTCTATAAGGCCCGGCGTTCGTACCAGAGGGGCAGATGCGACGAGAGGCGTACTGCACTTCGAAGCGAGTATAGGTCAAAAGCCAGGATGTATCGAAATGAGGTGCGGTCACAAAAGCGTAGATCTTGTAACAACTTCATTGAGGAGTCGGCAAAGAACTCCTGGGGTATTCCATATAGAGTGGAACTGGGCAAGCTAACTCCTTTACAGATGGTAGCAGCTCTTAAATATGGTAATACCCAGGCAACCAACCCAGAAGAATCGGCAAAGATTTTCTTTCAGGTCACATACCCCAGAGATAACCCATCCCAAGACAATGAAGCTGATGCATTTGTTAGACGCCCCAAAATGTATCCTCCTGGAAAAGACCTGTGCCCACCATGGGATATATGGGATCTACGAACTGCCGTGGACAGGCAGAAGCTGGGACGTGCACCAGGTTTAGATGCAATTGACGCGGCAATTCTTAAAAATAGTATCCCTTTGATCGAAGATTTGCTTTTGTCTATCTTCAATGACTGTTTAGATAGGGGATATTTTCCGAAACAATGGAAAACTGCCGATGTTAGACTTATCTACGAAGGAGGTGTCAAGGACAAGCAAATGGCTAAGTCTTATCGGCCTATTTGTCTCCTAACAGTCATGAGTAAGGTATTGGAAAACCTGGTACTGAGGAGCCTACAGCCTGTGCTAAGGAGAGCAAGCCATCCACGGCAGTTCGGATCCACGAAAGGATGGGGGACCGCTGATGCTCTGCCGCGAGTACGTCATGACGTGATTGAGAAGGCGGAAAGGTATGTTATGTTACTTCTCTTTGACATATCATCCGCCTTCGATAGTATCTGGTGGCCATGTGTGCTGCAGCAGTTGCAGAAGTACGAGGCTCCTAGTAACCTATATGACCTGATGAGAAGCTACCACCATGAACGCCACGTGAAGATACGGGGTTGCTTCTACGAATATGAGGACATAATGAGAGGGGCTGTCCACAGAGCTCTGTTCTGGGACCTGCTCTGTGGAAGCTTGTCTTCGATGACATTCTAGGAGTTCTCGAAGAACAGCGGCTCCCCGCAATTGCGTACGTCGATGATTTAGCAGTCGTGCGGCCGATAGCAGAGCTATGCTAAAACAAGAAGCCGAACGTTGCTCCAATCTTGTTGGAGAATGGTGTGAGAGAAAGAAGATGAGGATGGCTGCAGCAAAGACCCAGGCTATCCTGCTGCGTGGTAAGACGAGTAGAGCGAACCCTATTATCTTAAACGTACAAGATGAAAAAATCCATCTGAGTGAGGTGGTCACCTATCTAGGAGTGAAGATACGAAGAAACTTCGACATGACACCTCATTTGGATAATTTGAGAAATAGGTTAACCATAACTTTAAATGGACTTAACCGCGTAGCAGGTGCTTTATGTGGCCTCAGATACCCAGCTACCATGACAATTACCTCTCGATCTCCTCCTGCGAGAAGACGTTTTGAAATTCAAGGCGAAGAGAGAAGGCTCAGCGGTTCTTCCAGCAAATATTCGGATGAGGATTGATGAGAATCCGCGGCATTGGAGAAAGATTATCCGGGAGGACACTATAGAAGAGTGGAACCGGTGGTGGGTGACAAGCCCTAAAGGAGCTACTCTTCGAAAGTATTTGCCCACCGTCCGGTCACGTCTAGAAGCCAATTGGGTCCTCCCGGACTACTGGATATCCCAATTCCTCACAGGGCATGGCGGATTTCGTCCCAAGCTCCACATGCATGGCCTTGACGACCCCTTGTGCCATAGTTGCGGCGTTCCTGAAACCGCCGAACATATAAACACTTCCTGCACCGCCTACGAGGCACTGAGAACCAAACTCCGAAGAGAAACTGGACTGTACGTCCTAACTGAAAGAGAATTTCCAGAACTCGTAACATCAACCAACTACCCGTACTACAAGGCCTTTGTGTACGGGTGGAAAGCTGCTGTTGAATTGAATTCAATTTATCCCGAAGGGTAGGAAGAGGAAGGTAACCCTGAAGAAGGAAGACAAGAAATATAATATGAACAGTTGAAATGACATTTAAGTTTACTTGCAGGAGTGACGTACTCATTAGAGTACGTCACCACTGCCAAACCCGTTCGGCCTTCAAGGCAAGGAAGCGTGTAATAAATAAATAAAGCATGGGTATATATAGAATATATATTAATTAAAAAATTAATATGGAGATTACAGTAGATTTTATCTGAACTATTTGTTACCCAATTTTGAAGTGATTGATACATGACATGTTTTGGCTTAAAATTTTATCACTTATATATATTCATAATTATGGTATATGTAGATCCATAGCTACATACAGTTTTGTGAATACAGACATCTACTTAAGCAAAATTATATATATATAAATAAAAATATATACAGAAAAAAGCAAATAAAGGATTTTTTATGATGAAGAAAGAACTTGATGAATATTATATGACGATATATGTCCATCATTTAAAATTATTGTTTATCATAAGGAAAAATATCAAATAAATTATTGCTTTTTAAAAATACACATCTTATTTTTTTCCATTAATACTTTAATGATGTTTTTGTATTTCTTTAAACGTTATGATTTAGTTATTAGGAAACAAAAACTATTTTTTTTTTTTTTTTTTTTAATAATGATTTTAATATGACATAGATCTGAAAACAAGAAAAAATTCAAAAAGCTTTACTCTTAGTTAATTAAAGGTCTTTTTTAAAGTTTATAATTAAACTTTTTGTTGAGCTATCAGATTTTTAAAATGGAATTTTTTTATTAATAGTTTTTTTAAATATCTCTATGAATTAATAATAATGAATTACCATATTCTTTACGATAAGACAATAAATAATAAATATAAATATATAATAAAATATGTATAAATATAATAATAAAATAAATAAATAATAACTTAATTGAAGGAATAATTTTTATCATATAAGATAAAAAAACGTAGGAATATCTGTACAGTGAAAACTGAAATATGTCATGTATGTATTAGATTCTATTTAATTTCTAGCTATGATTATCATTCGGTTCCTCAGTTCATATCTTTTAACAACGCGGACTGATTTCCTAGCACTTTGATTTTGCCCGGGAAAAAAAAAAAACCGTATAGCCGAAAAGGGCTACGATAGGGAATAAGGAAAAAAAAAAAAAAAGACCAAAAAGACTTTATTTAAACTGCTTCAATTTTTGTTGTATTTATTGTAATAAAATAAATAAACGTAGTACATTTCTAATAATTTTATAATTATTGGATATATGGAATAGTAAATATACATTTACACTTACTAGAGCTAATTCCATTGCACCTGAATGTAAATCCTATATATTTTACGTTAAAAAAAAAAATTCATTGGTGATATTCATTATCTAAAAATTATTAAATCATTAATTGCAAATGAAGTTGTAATTATTTTTTTTTAAAGAAAAATTAAAAGTCGGAAGTATAAACGATTAATTCGTTCTGCTAAATTGTAAAGAACTCATGATATCTGTTTGTTTTTGAATTATAATAATATACCAATAAAGGATTAAAACTTAATTGTTTTTATATTTCATACAACATCGATTCAAATTATATATCATACATAGCATATAAGTTATATATCATACATATCATAAATTCAATTAAAGAATATTACATGTGAATTTAAGTTTCTGGTCGTAAAATTCGGTCTTATTCAAATAAAACTAGTTATAACTTCAGTACACAATTATTAGTGATTTGTTTTTAAATAAAAAGTAATATGTAGACTCTTTACGTAATTCTTTTACTCAGTATGATACTGCTTAAATATGAATTTATGGTGCTTTCTTTTGGTCTGAAATATAATCTAGGTAATGTCATTGAACTTTTAATATTTTTGTTTCTCGTATTGTTTCAGAATAAGCTGCACCTGGATTTCCTGCTTTGAGCTCGGGCTGTTAGCCAATAAAATTGAAGATATCGAACGCACTAAGAATATGAGCGTTTTCATGAAAGAAAGCCGACAAATTTTATCGAACTTGCGTAATAGCATAAGAAAAAGTAAAGAAATGTTAGATGAATTTGCCCTCGATTCGGAAAAGGAAGATTTGTTGAGAGATTATGAAGCTCGGCAAGTTGAAGAAATCGGGGCCGAACTCGAACTTGATATGCATGGGCACGGTGAAAAAGCGAAATTGACCCGAGATAGAAATTCCGTAGAACAGATTTGTTCAAATGACCTGGCAGGATCATTGAAAAATAATAAAAGGGCTCTACAAGACATTTTGACATTATTACTTCCTAGCAATTTGACAAGCTCTGAGACTTTAACCGACAGAGTAAATGACCCTCAAAGCATGTTTTTCGGCATTGGCAATAGCTTCTCAACCTCCACTACTACTATCGCGCCTCTTGCAACGGCTCCATTCGATCATTCGCTGATGATACGTACAATAATGAGACCTCCTCCTCCGTTACCTAGACGCCCAGGATTCAGTTTCCTCCAGAGGAATGGAAATGTAGTTTGCTTTTCTGTTCTACACGTTTGCCCTACTCAACCTGTAAATGATTCAACTAGAGCTGCTAATAGCACCAAAAACACAAACTCCTCTCAAATACAAAGTATAAAATCTTCAGTTGCGTCTTCGACTAACATCAGTAACCCTTTACCGTATGAAGTCTATTTAAACAATAAAGATATCGAACTTGAAGAATCAACATATTCAGAAAATGGAGGTAATGCTAATCAGTTTATTTCGTCCGAGAAAGGCGATCTAGGCAATCCGAACAGTGAAAATCTCCCCAATCCTGTCGTTTCAACTAATTATGAATTGAATAATCAATATTCGATGTACCCATTGGATTACATAATAAATACCTTACTCGGCAAAGAGATCGATGAAAACAATTATAAAAGCACATTAAATCAATTATTATTAGGCAGCAATGAATATTCTACGGAACCGATCTCATTATCCATAACTCAAAGAAAAAAGAAACATGGATTGAGTAATCTATTTGAAATTCAGGCTATGGCTATAGCTTCATCCACACAAAGTACAAAAACAGGCTCTGTCACGACAGGTGCTAATAATGCAACAACAGCCTCTGTCATGGTAAGTACTAATAATGCTACAAGTTCTGTCATGGCAAGCGTTACTAGTGGAACAACAGGTTCTGTCACGACCGGCTCAACTGTGCAAGGTGCTAAAAATGGAACTACTGGCTCTACTATGAAAAGTACAAATGAAGCATTACCGGTCTCTAACATGCAAAGTGCCAGTACTGTATTGACTGGCTCTACCAAGCAAAGCGCTAATAATGCATCGATTGGCTCTACCATACAGAGTCCCAGTGACGCAACTAGCTCTACCGTGAGAAGCAGCTCAAGCGATGAAAATCAGGACAATAAAAAAACGGATGAAGCTACTATGGCTAATTTGGAGTGGACTACTTGCGTCACAACTACAGTAACTCCAGATCCCATGAATAGAATTTGCACCGAATCCACTGAAACGTGTCCTGATGTTTCTTGCCCTATGACGGGCAGTGAAGGGCCAGTGACAGATGTCAAAACAAGTGGTTCAACTGCATCAAATAGAACAACTTTAACAGTTGGAACATCGGAAGTATTAAAAAGCACACTAAATAACACATCCACTACATCTGCTACTCCTAGCACTTCTATAACTACAACAACTGGTGCAACAAACACAACAGGCGGCACTACACCTTTGTCAATATCAACTAATGTTACATCGGCTACTACCAAGAAAACTAACTTTTTTTTGAAAATGCTATATTATCAACCAAATCCTCATAAAAAACACCCACGTACCACTTTGAAGCCTCAAGGTCTTCATGTGAACAATGTGCCCTTCCAATTGGTTATACTAGAACCGCAGATCTTCAAGTTACCTCATTTGAACGGCACTCTTCTAGGCCTGACAAGTACGCCTTGAATGTGTGAAATAAAAAATCATTGATACATGACTGATTATATTTTATTAGAAAATTTAACTGAATCGGATATTTCCAAATGAATGTAGCTTATACCACTATTGAAGTATCACTAATAAATGCATACTACTACGAATAGGTTTTTTCCTTTCATCTTTTCACAAGTATAATTTTATAAATTTATTTACTTATTATGCTTTCTGAAATTCTAGAGGTTTTGAACGTTTGAAAAACTAATGAAATATAATTTTTAAACTTTATTATTGAATATTAAAGCCATTATCTTGTATAAAAATGAATACAATTTAGTCTGAAGTAAATTTAATAGTTAGAGGTAGTGCTTGAATGAAAAATTTCTTTTTGAGATTAAACTTTGAGTAGATGTCACGGTTAGTCAAGGCAGCACATAGTAATAGGAAAGTTTTAATAAATCATTTTTGGTAATAAATCCTTGAATTTACTCATTTTCATAAACATACAGTATGTTGTTTACTAAACACTTCTAACACTAATAAATCTAAACAGAGAATAAAAAAAAAAAAAGAAGTCATATCATATGGAAAAGGGTCAGTTTCGTGTGAAGTTGGCCAATGGTACTAATACATTCAACAAACCACATCGATTTCTATTCTTTTTACTAGGTTGGTAAATGAAACTTCTGTGTCGCGCGCATCGCACCAGATTGTTTGTAATTAATTTTTACCTTTACGACAGACTATTCAAAGTAAAGCATAATATCAATTCATCGCTCTTTTCTCAGTCTGCTGATGTTCGCCAAGGAAGCATCTTTGGTCCCATCCTCTATAAAGTTCATGCATCTGACATCCTAACTCATCATAATACTGTTACCACCACGTATGCTGTTAACACAGCTGTGCCAGCAGTTAATAATTATCCAGTCCTTTCATCCCATCTTTCAATCTCACATTGAAATACTGGAAGATTGGGGGGCAAAACTTGAGGATTAAAATCCTTTCAAATCGCTCTTACATTTTGTTGTTAACCTTACGACCTCCTGTCCTGAAGTAGCCTTTACTAAATCTCCACTTATCCGCCTCGAACAGATCAGAACAGATGGGACTTGACAAGAAGTTGCTTGTCGCTATTAAGAGCATAGCACCGACTTTTTGTTGTAAATTTCAATAAATTAAAAAATAAAATTATTAATTCTCACGAGCCACAAAGATGTTAAGAGTAATAGTGTTGGGAGGGTAAAGGTTGTTTGCTTTTTTCGGGATATAGTATTCTGGATTTAATCGTCCTGTCGTATTTTACTATTAATAAAAATTAAATGGAAGACTTAAATTCATTAAATTTAGTTTGACTTCGAAACAGCTTTGAGACGACTAAATCAGATATAGAATAAATAAGGAAGGAATGGTGGTTGACGGGGTGTTTCTTAAGGCTCTGATTAGTTGAAGGGTCTGAGTGTTTATTTTAATAATTTGCAATTCAAAGTGGGGGGGGGGTGATGGTTTAGGGGCCCGATATTCCCTTCCCCTTAGGCCAGTATTGTTTATATTTGTCTTCTTCTTCAAACAGTAAGTGATTTCACGGCAAAATCACTTCACAGGAATTATATGATATCGATACAAACCCGGCTATAATTTGTTAAATAAATGAACAGATTTGTTTATCGAGCATTAGTATGGTGTAATGGGAGCTAAAGCCTGAAATACTAAAAAGGTTTGACCGGTTTAAATTACGGATAAATCTACGTATTATAGGTATAAAATAAGTATATAAATCTACGTTCTTTTTATATATTCTTTATATCAATCGTTACATTTTAAAACACACACATATATATATATAAATATATATATATATATATATATATATATATATATGTATATATATGTATATATATATATATATTTGTTATGTATAACAAATATAATAATCACAATTGTGAATGAACCATAAAATATAGAACGAGGATGAATTGATCACTTTCACTTACGTTTATATCAAATATATAGTAAGGGAAAATATTGCGATCTTGAAAAATTTCGACTCGCTGTTTTCAAAGGAAATACACGTTTTGGGATCCTCTGAGCCCAAATAATCAACTCCTGTAAATTGGTCAGAGTCCATGAACATGAATTTGTCGTATAAAACTGAAATTAGGTATTTGATGTACATACCCTTATGCCCGCGATGTGACAGTAAAGATTTCGTTAATATCAAGTTTACGTAGGGGGCAGTTTATCCCAACATAATTTCTTTCTCTTTACGAATTCACAAAACTGGCCCAAATGATTTTGATTCAACTTTTACTGTATAATCATTATTAAGTATTCTTTAATATGAGGTAGATTTTATCACCATAAGAAGCATCTGATTAAAGCTTATAATTAAAGAAAGGATAATTTCCAATTTATAAAGTAATAGAAGATCTCTACTAAAATAGGTAATGGTAAAAATTAATAATTTCTACTTTCAGTATATTTGTCAGAGCAATTGGTTTGCATGGTACTAATTGCATCAGTCATAACTAAATCAAAACTTAAAGAATTACAAAAAATGATTTAATTTCTTTTAAAAAGTAAAAACAAAGAAAAATTTTGGGAGATAAGACGGCATTGTTAGTTGTTTGCATTGTTAGCGAGTGCTGCGTAAAATATTTATCGATGGGGAAAAAATATGGCAATTCGTTAAGCTTTAATGAATACAATTTAATTTAATAACTTTATTGATTTATTAACTGTCACTACCTGAAAATAGTAGATAGAAATGGAAAATAGTCATTTTCTGAAAAATAATCAAGCACTCATAATTTGAAAATACTCAAGATTTAGGTGCGCTGGAACAGATTAGCGAGACAGGCTGTAATGAATGACAATAACATTGATCCGTTTCCCATCACTTAAAACTAAAAACTGTCAAAAGTGGGTGGTTCATGTAAATTGGTTCGCTAATATACGTGTACTAAATAATTTTATAAGAACAAATATATTATTAGATTATGACTTATTATATATATAATTTTTTCACAAAAAATTAACGCGCAAAATAGGGGCGGACAAAATATACTGTTTCAATGAATATTCAGATATTCTCATATATAATATTTTATCGGCATGGGGGAGGGAGAGGGCGAAACGATCTCCTATGTGCATAAAGGTTAAAAAAAATTGTAAATTATGAACTCTTATCGGTTCCCCGCTTGGCGTTGAGTCAATTTTATCAAACCTCTTTCTCTTTAACACAAACAGTATTGGTATACATTGAATAAATCTTTTCATGCCGATTTACTTTATGTCCAACTAAAACTAAAATAAGATGCAGTTGTATCTTTATGAAAAAAAGAAAATAGTTACTCAGGTTCATTTTGTTCTTAATGTTTATAAAGGAAAGAATTTAATAAAATATATATTGAAATAAAATTATATGAACATAAAACATTGAAAAATAATAATATTTTAAACAGTACATGTTCACATATTAATAATTTTTTTGTTCTACATTACTCGGCAAGTTCTAGCAGGCCGAGTTGATAAAAGTCGGGATGTATTAGTGAGGAAAAGTAGGGAAAAACTAACGGCATATACTAACTGCTCAAGGTATTCGTTATTTATAAATTAGGTATAGCTTCATATCGTGCCTACCATCTCTAACTACGGGATTCGAAAATCAGTAGGTACTTTTCAGAGTAAGGGACCCCACCAAAAAAAAAAAAAAAAAAAAAAAACCACAATGATTAATTCGTAATCAGCCTAATTCCGAATAGTTGGTTTTACAATTTTGTTCTATGTAATATATTTTTAGATAGAATTTATTTACTATTTATTATTTCCCATGTAGATTTGCACCTGCGCTGAGGCTCATCAAGCAAATTGTGCTCAATGGGCTCATCAAGCAATGGTCACTGTTGCTTTTACTTTCACTTCCAAGTCACGTAAGTTTTTCTCTACAAAAATCTACCAATTAACAATGACCCAGTTCCTTCAAAGAATTTCGTACGATACCTCGGACTGTACTTAGACAAACGACTCATTTGGAACATACATACCAAATTTAAATAACTGGAACTCAACAGACCGTGCAAGCAGCTTTCTCATCAGGAATATAAATCAACACTCACCTTAAGAAACAAGCGAATAATTTACACTACCATTTTAAGACCTATTTGGACATACGAAGCAGAAATTTGGGGTTCCGCATTAACAATCCGCTCTAACATATCAACACATCCACATAACAAAATACAAACTTCACAATCCAAAATTCTCAGAAAAATCACAAATGCACCTTGGTTTATTTCGAATCATACCCTGCACAATGACATGTACTAGTACGTACCGACAGTAAAATCATTCATACACGACACATATAAAACATTCCACTCTTCAACACTACATGACCCTAACCCACTCATCCATTCTCTTTCCTCCTCCCTATTACCTGGTCAGCCTCGACGTCGACTGAAACGACGGTGACCAAGAGACCTCTTACTTTAGAAATAATTTAAAAAAATAAAATTAAAAAAAATAAATCCACATTCAACAGTTTGACGTTGTAAATCTTTCGAATGCTTATTATGGTTAAAGTTACATAGGAGTTTAAAATTATACATTATACATAGAAGTCTAAATGTATTTAATATTGTCCAAATATTCTAAGAAAAAAAATGAGATGCTTTAATTCATATATTTTACAGTAAAGTAAGTTTTATGAGTTAAGAGCGGTACGATCTCTGTAAGTTCAAATCTCGAAGTTATAGGCTACCGTTTTCGGACAATGTTTGTAAAGGCTAAAGCTTCACAAATTACTCACAAGAGTTCCTAATCGAGGCGTATTCAAATCAACAGAACGTGTAAAATAATCATTTTCAACTTGTTGAACATCTTAGACTTTTAATTTCATATGCATGATACTCCTGGTGTCTTTCCACCACTTTGCATGGTTAAACAATTTTGTATTAGTAGTATGGTGCACCAATTTTTTTGTGAGTAGTATTGTTTAGTTAGTGTATATCTAGTTTAGTTTATCGAGGTATTTACTTGGTTTAATTTATTTCCGTTCGTTCCTTTTTATGTTATAGATTATTTATGTTTGATTACAATCAAGAGGTCTATTTATTTTTGTTTTCTATTCTATTCTATTATAAATTAATCCTTCAGAAACGGAAATATTAAACACTTATCTCGCAACCAGTTTACTGCTTACCTTGCCTATACCTTCTGCTAAAACTGTATAGCTGAAAATAAGAAATCCAAAACAACCGATTTGAAAACAATGTCTTCTGGTTGTATGGTGGCATAGCCTATAGGTGGTGCATAAAGCAAATTATATATTAATTATTAATGGGGGGGGGCTTCAGTAGAATATTTAATAAGCCAGTATAAAAAGTAAGATATTACAGTCATTTAGAGCGGAAATTTTAGTGTTCGATAACACCACATTACTGTTGAGTACATTGAAAGAGTTTTTAGAAGTTGCAGTAATTTAAGATTTTTGAGCAGATTCGGCCTTAAAAAAAAAATCATAAAACTTACTTCCAAGAACATATTTCTTCTTAATTAAATTTCAAGAGAACGTAAGGGGCTTAAATTAGGTTAATAATCAGTAAGAACGGTCTTGTCCAACCCCCCCCCTTTTTTTTTTAATTTCCTTACTGCCCTTTCTAATTTCCCAAGACAAGTGGGACTGCCTCATGATGTGAAATAATTGGATTTTCTCACCTCCTTAAACACGCTTTGAAAGCGTTTCTTTCCGTGTCCTGTTTTAGACCGGGAGAAAAGTGGGGAATGCTTAAATCTAAAAAATGAAGAAAGAGATTGAGGTGAAAGGACGAAAAAAAAATAAAAATAAAAAAGGAACGTAATTTAAGGGTCCGGAGTTAATACAGCTCCTCTTCGGAGACGGTAACATTCAGATTTATATGAAAACTTGTGATGTGTGTCCCCTTCACAACTCTGAAGGATCTGGTGGGTGGGTGGAAGGGGTGGTAAAGAGGAGGGGGGAGTTGAAGAAAAAAAAGTTAGGTCTCCAGGACCCCCCCTCCATGAAGAAAACTTGGCCTTCCGAGCTAAGCTTATTATATATTAAAGTTGGCGGGAAGTTAAAGTTAAATGTAGCGGAGGACCGTTTTTCAACGCTAACCTCTTCCGGTAAACATCTATACGGCTAATAATCGACTTCCTTTCTTGTTTTTGCTCCTTTGTTCTTAGCCACAGTGTTATAGTGTCATACAAGAAGTCGTTGTTGAGGAATGTTGTCAACGCAGTTCATCAATAATTTTGCAGACCAGTATGTCTCCCTTAAAACGACGACGTTCTTTACTTAACCTTTTGAAGAACGAAAAGGTGCTTGACGGATAAGTAAAAACCGTTAGAAAATAATACACAAAACGTTTGAGAATTACATGGAGAGCGCGATAGAAGTTATAAATACTAGAAAATAAGGTGAAAAATATGAGACATGATTTTTTTTTTTTTTTAATCAGTATCTTATAGTAGGTATTGTTATTTATTTGTTTAGAAATAAGTGAATTTAATTCTCCTTATTAGGAGTTGATTTCCCGTGATTTGGAGAAGCTGCTAATATTATAAAAGAGACGTCATTGTAATAATGTGAACGATTTTTAAGAACAAGAGCAAACAAAGAATTGTATGAAAATTTTTTGAGGTAACGCGAAGATGGAGCGGTTGGTTCCTCAGATTCGTGTAGGATGAACAATATATTCTAATTGAAGGATTTTTAACTAAGAATTGAAATAACTTTTTTTTAGAAAGGATTTTTCCATTTTTAATGTTTAAATTTATATAATTATAGATTTGGAGATTTGGCCCGCGAGGTATTGGTAATTTGCAGTCCCATCGCACCATTACTCCAATGTACCATGTTAGATATGAATAGCCATACTGAAATTGTTCTAAGATGAAAACTTAAAATCTCTCTCTAATTTTATTTTCTCTTTTACTTTATTACCATGTGTCACGTTGATTTATCTGTAATATTTTATCGTTTTAACCCCTCATTAGATTTAGGTCCTTAGATTTAGTTAAGATGTTATGAGAGTTGAGATATGGATTTAAAAAAAAATTACTCTGTGAACGGCATATTGCAGATTACCCTATGTTGAAATTGAGAATATATACCGCACACAGAACTCAATTTTTCACGAATCGTAAAGATTCAACTCCGATTGGTACAAACAAGCATAGGTCGCGAACCGATAATTTACATACAACATCGAACTCTACGAATTGAAAAAGCAATTATGTGAGCACACGAAACACGATTATATATATTTAATTATATACATTTGAAAATACGATTACCATTTGATATTTGATTATATTCTATGAGATGCTTATGATGTCATTGAAGATCTAGATTTAGATATCATTGGAGATCTATCGGCCAGGTTCTTTTTCATATCCTTCGTCTGGATAAAATGGAAGGAGGGATAAGTGGATTATTGTGATTTTTAGGTTGATTTAATTTTTTAGTCTGGAAGAAAGAAATGTGGAGAAGAGCGCGTTAAAAAAAAAAAAAGTCGCTCTGATCCAAGTATTTGCGGGAAGTTTTAAATTTTAAATAAGATATTTATCTCGAAAGAACATTGCTGATAAAATTAGAAGTTACATTAAATTTATCTTTATCGGTAATTAGATCTGATTTGTAATTTAACAGCTATCTCACAAAGGAAAAGGCCATATTTAAGAATGTTTGCAAAAATTAAATTGTTTTTAGGGAAACAGTTAAAAAAATGAAACAAACTTTAGAAGACTATCAGTTGACGAATAGTGAATTCATGAAAATAGGTCTGTACTTCACAAAATATGAATTAAAATCATTTAGGATTATTGAATTAGTATGTTTAGTTGCTATTTTTTTTTTTTATGCTACAACTCAAAGCCCAAAATTGCAACTATCAGCAACTTAATCGCTAGTACTGCCAGCAAAGACAGGAATCTAATTCAAGGGGCATTACGAATGTAAATCTGAAGAGAGCCTAACACCTGGTGCCCTACATACATTAGAAGACTCCTACCCAACACATCCTCTACACACCTTATCTGTAGCGACCTTTCAAAGGAATCGAAAGGAGTACCTATCCGAAAACTCATGGAATAAGTTCATTCTAGGATCTTCCTTCAAGACTGCTTTTGTTTTTGGGCAAAAAATCCTTTGAATCGTAGTTAAATATTTTTCGAACCTAAACATTTGTTATCAATTCCATTTTAATATACTGCTTATGTAAATGTAGACTGGAGGGCTGTTTTTAACACATATTTGCGTATTTTTCTAAATAAATTTTTGGAAAAAATCGAAGTAGATGCAGAATATCGTAGTTGAAATGCATGCCTCTTCTTTGAGTAGTATTGATTAAATAACAGTACTCTATTCAAAGTAATGATATTACAACCTTCCCACCGAAAACCTACCTTTGGTTACATTCAAGGTGGGTTAAATTTATGGGGAACTAACCTTTTCATATTGCTATATAAATATATACCCGAGAGCGAAAAGTCTTTTTCAGTTTTTCTCGAAATCGGATAAGCTTATAAAAAGCTAATAGCTCATTCCCCCTTCACCCCATTTTTCGATATTTTAATACTCATTCTGCTATTCGGAGCCGATGAAAAAATTCAAAGATTATAATTGGATTATAATTATAAAATCGATTCCTCTGTTCTTAATTTATAAATAGTGTAACTAGGGACCTTACGATATCACTTAAATATCGATTCTTCTTTCGATAAGGTACTTTACCGTAAGTATCGATACTCGACATCATAAGAAGAAAAATATCGATAGCGGTACTTGAAAAATGATATAATTTAGCCAATAGAAATGGAATTAATTAAATGTGAAAAGAGGTTCATTGGGATCCGTTTCATTTGAAAGTGTTATGGATGTGAAGTCAACTTAAAAGTACTTAGGTATGTTCGAATTTATATTGAAATTCAAAGACCTGAAGTTTTTGGGTGGCGGCATAGCCGTGTTGGCAAACGCGTTAGAAAATACTTGTTGTCATGGCAACATATGATTGGAAACCCGAAGATAGCAAAGTTCAAAACCCAGAGCCAGGGGAAATTTAATACTCGGCATTAATCCCCCACCCCCCTCACCAGGCCCGGGAAACCCCGTATAGCCTACAAGAAGGTGAAGGGGAGAAACAAAAAAAAGAAAATTATTGACATTTTAGTTTATAAAAAAAAAAATTAAACTTTCGAATCTACATAAAAATATTTTTTCCAACTTTGAATTTGTTCCAATCAATATCGGAGAAATGTCACTTAGACCTCTTGTCTTTTAGGGTCCATTTATTAGTACTAGGGAATAGAAGAAATTCTGAAAATAATTTCAACCTGAAAATTTTATTCGAATATTATGTATTAAGTATAGGATATTGGCTTTATAACTGCTCAAAGGGGCAATCAAGAACGCTCAGGGCACGTATATGCTGTGTGAAGTGCGCCCGCCCTCTGTTCTTTAAGGTAGTAATTATGTAATTTCTTAGTTAATTGCACTTTCAAGGGTAAAACCCCTATTACCCTACGGTCCCCTATTAGCTATGGTAGGGTGGAATAAATAAATAAATTGTTAATTGCTCTTTGTCAGTCAGCAAAGTCTGTTTGAGTATAGGGCAGCCCTTCTTAAAATTTGCTCATGGAAAATTACTAAAAAATTAACGAAATAATCTGATAATTTTTAAATCGACGATACTGAATACTTTCCTGTATGTTTAATGCAATAATATAAAAGATAAAGCTCTTTATAAAAAAAAAAAAATAATATTAGAGAGATGAGCATAGATTTTGCTTGAAATAAATTCATTTTTTTTCCCTATTGACCTTTAATTTTTATAATAATGCAGCAAACATATTTTATAAATAAGAAGAACGGCTGAAAATTATTGGATCAAAAGGGGTTTTGATTTCTTCCACGTTGAGTATGTAATTTATGAAAAGTAAGTATTTAAATTGATATAACTTCTATTATTGGCAATAATTGGTTCTGATGTTTTTCCATACTGGTAGAGAATGAAGGGTGCTAAAGTACCATAATAGAATTAATATTAGATTTAGATTAGAATTTAAGATTTAAATCCCTATATTTGAACTACCAATTTATTCGGCCTCGAATTAGACTTAATCATAAAACATACTTCTCGTTGAATTATATGACAATATTTTATTCCGTTAAAATCCTTAAAAAAATAGGGTATTTTTAATTTAATTTTTTGCATTTTTTCTTATTTAGACAATAATTATTTTAAAATCTTTCAAAAGGATAAATGCCTGAAAAAGTCACGAATATAAGCTGAAAGCTCAATAGATAATAATCCTGACTCATTGCATTCCCTATGTCTAACCCTGTGCCGAATAAACTATTTTATTTAAATTTAAGTGAAGAAAGAATTCATTTAAAAATTAATTTGAAATACTTTGAGCGATGGTATTTTTATGTTTTTTATTCTCACTGACAAAGGAAATCCCATGCTCTTTAATGAAAAAAGAATTATTCGATTATCGTCATTTAGTCAGGAGTTATAGATTTTTGGCCTCTAAATGACAAAATTTTCCCACTGTGCGTCGAGTCATATTGACCCGTACCAAGTTTTATTTCATTCTATTTACACCATTTTGGCATTGAATGATCACCAAATTTTGACATATCCTTTGGTTTGGCTCCAGTTACATCTTGGCAGTGTCTGGAAAATAAGGGAGGCGTTTATTTTATCTAAATCGATATTTTGACCCGAGGTGAGTAGTTGTAAGCCATTTTTTTGTGTCCGATGCGGGGACTAAATTTGTATAAAACCACTCATTTCTTATCTGTTTTAACTTCAAAGGTTGTTCGTAGAAATTTTTTTTAATTTAAATCAAAAGAAATTATATTAATAATAGTAATGTTAAGGAGTTCCTTTATTTTAGTACTTCACTTCAGACCTATAATTCAACATGTCATTCATATTTTAAAACTTTCATTTATTGTATACATAAATAAATATATATTTTCAAGCCTTCTCCTATAATTATACTAGCATTCCCCGTCGCGGCTCCCCGCCTTTAAAATCACTTCTGTGATCATTCTTGGTATTGATTTAATATAATATGTTAACTGATGTTAAGGAGATTTAGTAGAATCGGAGCTTCCGGGAGGAGGAATGTTGGATGGGGAAGCTGCCGGCTCGGTAGAAGAGAGGGAGGCGCGCAATGGAGAGTTCACTAAAACAGCCGAAATAAGAAATTGCTTATTCCTCATGAAAGCTTCATTTTTCGGCTTTAAAACATGGTTTTCGACGCTCCGTAAGAGCTTACGAGTTAAACTCTTCGTATCAAAATCTTTAAAATGAGTCCAAATTAGATATTGTTTCTCGAACTGCAAAAATAGGTGTCCGTTAGAGTTAAACGACAATTTCACCATTTAAATCCCTTAGGGGTCACATTTTTGAAATTCCTTTCAAAGTGGTTACCTACATCGCGTTTAAAATCTAAATTCCTAATTTTTTTTAGCTGATTTTAATTGGTCTTTCCGTGTTGCATTGCTGTACCTGACATGTCGCCTTGTTAACTTGCTTCTTCTCCTCAGAAAGTTGCGGTAGTAGAGCTTCACACACGCCAAAATGGCCATTACATAGCGTACCAGTAAAACGTAGTCTTTTCGAGTGATTAGAATTATTGCTATATACCGCATAAAGCTCATCATTGCGATATACTTCAAAAAGGTAAGGAAACAATTCCCCAGCTGCCGTTTGGTTCCACAATCCGGCATGGGTTGAAAGCTGAGACATATGAGTGTAATAACTACTGAAATCAGAATAATTGTTACCGTAGTCATTTTGAGTGAACGCAGAAAATTTGTCCCAATTTGGATGACATGTTGTACTACAATTTGCCGAAAATGACATTTTCCTTGAGAATTCTCGATAATATATGATAGAGATCGAAATAAACACGCACCATCCCCAATCATGGGAATCACAGTGTGCATAATTTGATTACCACTAATATTTAAATAATCAGTAGCCATATTCTATGTTAATGTCTATTTTAATGATATTGTCTATTTAATACATCAAAAAAAAAAACATATGGGTTAAAATCTCAAAAATAGGTGTCCGTTAGAGTTAAACGACAATTTCGCCATTTAAACCCCTTGGAGGTTACATTTTTGAAATTCCTTTCTTAGAGGTTACCTAAAATCTAAATTCCGAATTTAAAGTTTCTATCATTAGTAGTTTTTGCTCTGCATTGATTCTATCAGTCAGGACAAAGCCTCTTAAATATATGGAGAAGAGATCGAAATAAACACGCACCATCCCCAATCATGGGAATCACAGTGTGCATAATTTCATTACCACTAATATTTAAATAATCAGTAGCCATATTTTATGTAAATGTCTATTTTAATAATATTGTAACGTTAAATCGATATTCAAATGAAAAACATATGGTTTAATATCTCAACAATAGATTTCCGTTAGAGTTAAACGACAATTTCGCCATTTAAGCCCCTTAGGGGTTACATTTTTGATATTCCTTTCTTAGTGGTTACCTAAATCGCGTTTAAAATCTAAATTCCGAATTTCAAGTTTCTATCATTAGTAGTTTTTGCTCTGCGTTGGTTCTGTCAGTCAGGACAATGCCTCTTATATATATAGAGATTATACATTGATTCAGATGAGTAGTTAAGGGTTAAATGTTAAATTAAAATTAAAGAATCAATTTTTTTTATAATTGAAAATAAATTGCAAGGATATCGGAATAGAAGTTACAAGTTGTTAGTAACATTTATAAATTTTTGTAAAAATGATTTGAATATTTAAAATTCTAATAGAAAAAAATGTCGTGATTTGATTTGTCCCCAGAGCAATGTAATTATCAGATTCGATCTCCATATAATTCTACCCCATGTAGCTAAAGAAAAAAAAAAGATTTAATTAATTTTTTTATTAAATCCGTTATCTTTATTGATATCGTACGTATCCAAATCAAACGTATTCAAAATGAAATTTTATCACTCAAGGCATAATTGTTTTCGAAAATAAATTTGAACTCATCTAATCTTACTTGAATTTTCTTTTAATTTGCAAAGATTATTCATTTCAAATTTCGTTAACTTACATATATATCAATTGATGTGTAGTTGAAGATATGTTTCTAAAAAAATATTATAAAAATATTTATAGCATTACTCTTGCTGAAATAATATTGTTCTTGGTGTGAAAACGCACAAGGAGTTTTGTGTATAAATTTAAACATTTAACAAAAATTATATATACAAAAAGAGGGTTTGTTGGGACTAGATCGCTGGATTAAAAAAATCTTTTGTGATAAAACATGCTATACTAAATGCTTTCTGTGAGAAGGTGCTGATTTGTTGTAAAATTGTTAAGAAATACAGTATTTGAATTTCGAGTGTTCTAAACAGCGAAATCTATTCGAAATTCTAAATAGCTTTAGAAGGAAAGAGGAAAAAAAAAATAATGGATATTTCTCAATTTCGAGAGGCTCAACGAAATATGAATAATACTCGTTAATAGGTTTCATATTTTCCCCAATTATTTAAATGCTCAGAGTGAATCAATAAGCCAATATGACTAGATTGGGGAAGTTATTCAAAGGTCTTAAAGTCTTTTTTACACCGATTTTCCTTATTACTTAAACTTAATTATTTGGTGTAATAAAATTAAAAATAAAGTAATATAAATACAATTTTTTTTAATTAATTTAATTTAACACATATCTTGCCAAAAATAATTTCTGTTATACAAGGCATATTTTTGAATTTGTTATACCAGACGTACTTAAGAAATACGAAAAATACATTTAAAGTGATTGAATAACTATAAGTTTTAGTTTCGTATATCTTATTTGAAAAAAATTAAATAAAATTATAGGCTATATTTACTTCAAATTTTGTTCACAATGGTAGAAGGTGTATGGTACAAAAAGGCCATGATAAAATTTGGACCATCAATGCGATCTAACATTGTTGTCTAGATTTAAAGATTCAAACTCCTAATTTTAAACATTGCATTTAGCACAAATCCTAATCCTAATTAATACGCCTGATCCTAATATTTGTCGATTATTTTTTTCACTGAATTCCGAGAAATAGAGTATTTTTATATAAGGATAAGTTCTGAACCAAATAAACCATTTAATTTAATACAGTAAAGAAAAGATCAAAATGAATTTTAAATGCCAGAAGAGGTGCTATGTTCCTATAGATACATATACTTTTTTTTTTTATATTCACAGATGAAAAAGAAAATTATTCCTATCTAGTAATAAGCAAGAGTTTTAAATCTGTGGCAACTGAATCGCAATTTTTTACCGCTTACGTGCGTTCCTAATAATAACAATAACATGTTCCTGTTAAAAAATCTGTAATATCACACTCAAAGGAACTGCAGATCCCATTACATACAACCGAGCTATTAACGAAATAGGATTTGATAACAAATCTTGGTGCAAAAAAAACAAAAAAAAACAGCTAACACATACCATCACATACAACCGAACTCAATACTGACAGGACATCCTGCAGGGAGCCTTCCCACTGTCTCTCACAAGCAAATGTAAAGTCACTAACAGACCTAAATGAACGGATGAGAGGAAGCAGGTTCACAGCCAGAAGATTAAGGCATACTGGGCCAAGAAAAAGCAGAACACCCTATCTGAGAGTTATGACGAGCCATGTGGTCTCTAGTAGGCCGAAACCATTATAATAAGATTATAGATATTTAAAATGCACCATGCAACTTCTATTATGTTTTAATAGTAATACCATCGATTTGAATTTTCATTTGGAGCCAACACAGATGGGAGACAATAGGCATACCTACATATGTGGTTTTTAATAGGAAAACTTAGATCTTCGATTGTAGTAAAAGAAGCATCAATAACAGAATTCCTGTAAGGTGAATGTTTCACTTAAAATATACATTATGCTTAAAGCTTAAATATTATGGAAAGTAAACGGTTTAAAATGTAAGATGCTTACAGCGATTATATATTTGCTTTTAACAAACTCCCGCTAATGAGTTAAAAAAAATTTGGCCAACGCTGGAGCGGTAAAGAACAGTTGTGGAGAGGTCAACCACAAATAATACTGCACAATCTTTGTTGTTTGACCAAGTCTACTTTTTGCTCTTCTTGTAAAATGATGTGGTGTTCACCGTATAACTAATTCCATGGAAAAAAAAATGTGGAGATCCTTGGAAAGACATTAATTAATTCTGAATCACGGAACCACTGAGAAATAGGGCTTCTATAATAAAACTTGTATATAAAATAAAATATTGTTATCTGAAAGTTTAATTTTTTTTTTTTTTTTTTTATTTTAATTAATCTAAGCTGCTTGAAATTGAAATCTTTCAAAGACTGAAGAAACGTATTGCTAGTTTTCGTTTTATGTACTAATGAACTAATTTTCAGTAATATTTTTTTACTTATTTATGTAGCCTTTCCTAAGAGATAACATTATTTTGTACTGATTTGAGGTCGGTACGATTTCTTTCCCACTTAATTTATTTAAAATTCAATCTCGGATAAAATAGGCTATAGTTTGAGAAGCTTAATAGCTAATGGTTTTTTTTTTTTCCATCCACAAGCAAAACTAAATTTTTTCAATAATTATTTTAAGCCTAAACCGATTGCTGTCCCATCATAATTTTTATATCATACATTAATGACAACCTTTTCAACTCTACTGAGTTTTTTCAGATTTTTAAAAAATGGGCTTTTTGAGAAATTGAAATTTGAAATTTTGATTCAAATTTGGAAAAACAAAGTTCTCTTAAATCCTATTGAGTTGCATATCATAAGGAAGGTCAAAGCTTCAGTTTCAAAATGACATCAATTTCAACTCTCTAGCTCGCCCAGAAGAGCTGCGATTTCAATTTCCAGATGACGCGACAGGTCAAAATTGTGCGTTTTTCCATGGGTTTACATATCTATATTTAGAAAACCGGTTGAGATATTAACCTGAAATTTGGTATTTTTCTTAGTCTACAGGAAGGTATCCTATGTGCCAAATTTCATTAAAATCTGAGAAGGTGAGGGAAAAAAGTGTGTTGATGTGACGGAATGACTGAGAGTCATTTTGATCTAGGAACCTTATGGCAAATTTGAGATAAAAGTTTTGTTTCATTATTTCCATCATCATTATTATAGTTTTCTGTATTATGTTTGTTTTATTATGTTCCTTTGTTCCCAAAGGAAGTAATGTGTCGTAACCCTGCCTTAACTTAAGTGTCAATTACATAAAATTTCTGGTTCGGTTTCAAGATCGGCATTTGTAAAGGATATTAATTGTACATATTAATGTCATATGATCAATTGTTATAAAAACATATGTTTTTAGTTTTTTTTTAATTCAAGTGAGTAAGCTATGTAACGGATATATGTATGTAAAATGTTGTTGAATAAAGATTATTCTTATTGTTATAAACTCTTTACAAGGTGACAGCGGAATTCTGAACGATGGAAGAGTTAGCGCAAGCATTGCTGGAGGCGATAAAAAAGTCAAGTGAAGGGGCTTCAAATTCGCTATTTGAGGTAAAGCAGCCTGAATATTTTTCAATTAGGAACTCACAAAATTGGAGTCAATGGATCAAGAGGTTCGAGGTCTATCGTTCACCATCCGGATTGACCGAAAAAAGTGAGTCCCAGCAGGTAAATGTTTTAGTTTATTATTTAGGTGAGGAAGGAGACAAATTTTAAACCTCTATCGGACTACCGCCTGAGAAGAGAGTGAAATACGATACAGTTAAAAATAAATTAAATGATTATTTTTCAATACGAAAGAATTTATTTTTTGAACGGGCCAAATTCTTTCAGAGGGTTCAAGTCTCAGGAGAATCGATAGATGAATACATCACGGACTTATATAAGCTCCTGAATAGATGTGAATGGAGTTGTAATGAGTGCAAAATAGACCAAGATATTTTGCTTCTGAAATTAGTTACAGGCATGGCAGATCGTCATTTTTCCTCAGAACTTCAGTTACAGCCAAAATTAACATTTGAGATGGCTAGGGAAAGAGCTCACAGGCAGGCAGGAGGCAGGCGGAACACATAGAAGTACAACAAGATGCGATCAGGCGGCCTAATCGTCATTTTTCGAACGAGAAGTTTCCTGAAATAGAAACTGTTCACAATTTTAAACGAAAAGCAGTTTCCCCGAAGAAAAAACCTTCTACTTCAGGTGAGAAGAGATGCTATAGATGCGGGAGGTACTACCACGAGGATGTTTGTCCATTCAGGAATGCAGTTTGTTTTTTCTGCAGGTGTAAGGGCCATATTCGGAGAAAATGTCCCCGAAGGAAGAAAAATAAGGAACTTGACGAAATAGATCTCGAAAAGGTGGATCGATCATCGGAGTCAGATGAGGACATGGCTTCCAGTCGGGTCCGTCTTGATGCAATCTACTACACAAGTGGAAATGATGGAGGTAACCCATTTTATGCTTCTATTTTGGTCAATGGGAAAAAATCAAATTTAAAATAGACACAGGGGCGGATGTATGTGTAATGGGTCTTGAAGATTCGAGACGTTTAAACCTAACTCCCCGAAATACTAAGAAGGTTTTAAGGGGGGCAGGTGGAATTTCTTTAAATGTTATTGGCGTGTCTCAAGTTACACTAAGTTACGGGGAGCTAACCAGGGAGGAAGACATTTATATTATATTATTTCGGGCCAAAAAGAACCTCTGTTGGGAAGGGGGGCTATTTCGGCGTTCCAACTGTTGAGAGGTAATATAGACGAAACAACTTCCCAAAATGAGGTTATTAAAAAATTTCCCCAAGTTTTTAGTGGACTAGGAGAGATCGTAGGTAACCCCTACAAGATAGTGCTTAAACCTGGAGCTAAGCCGTTTTCTGTTCCCTGCCCTAGACGAGTGCCTTTTCCCCTCCGGGATAAAGTCAAAGCAGAGTTGGATGACATGGTTAGAAAGGGGGTAATTCAGCCACAGATTGAGCCCACAGATTGGTGTTCTCCAATCGTTGTGGTCCCAAAAAAGTCAGGAAATATAAGGCTGTGTGTAGATTACACAGAGTTAAATAAGTTTGTGATGAGGGAAAGAATTATTCTGCCTTCGATTGAAGATTTGCTACCGTCTTTGGGTTCTGGAAGAGTGTTCTCCCGTCTGGATGCTAATTGTGGATTTTAGCAAGTTCCTTTAGACCATGATTCTTGGAAATTGACCACCTTCATTACTCCTTTTGGGAGATGTGTTTTTAAACGCTTACCCTTTGGTATATGTTCGGCCCCAGAATACTTCCAAAAAAATGTTTGAGGCTGTAGAAGACCTTGACGGAGTCATGAACGTGGCTGATGATTTCCTTGTTTTCGGCAAAAATCATGAAGAACACGATTACCGTCTAAATCTTTTACTAAAGCGCTTGCAAGATAGGGGTATCACTCTTAACCCGGAAAAGTGTGAATTTAGGTCAACTAAAATAAAATTTTTAGGAAACTTGATTGATCATGGAACAGTTAAACCTGATCCGGATAAAGTCGAGGCTATCTTGGGTATGAGTACGCCTACGACTAGAAAAGAACTTAGATCTTTCTTAGGCTTAGTGAATTACCTAATGAAATTTATTCCACACATGTCGGAACACACAAAGCCGTTATCAGATCTGCTATCAAATCGGAATCTGTGGACATGGGATGTTGTTCAAGAAAATTGTTTTATTCGTTTAAAATCTCTAATTGCAGAGGCTAGTTCCCTTGTCCCTTATGATGTCAATAAGGAGACTCGAGTAAGTGCAGATGCGTCTAGCTACGGAATCGGAGCAGTCCTCGAGCAGAAAATTCAAGGTCGGTGGTGTCCAGTGCAGTATTTATCTCGGAAGTTGAGCGAAGTCGAGAGCAGATATGCTCAAATAGAGAAAGAAGCCTTGGGACTAACGTGGGCGTGCGAAAAACTAGGAAAATATTTATTGGGGAAAAATTTCGAACTCTTGACTGATCATAAGCCTTTGGTGCAAATTCTTTCTGAGAAACCTATCGGAGAATTATCGGCAAGATTACAAAGGTTCCGCATGAGGCTCCTTCCCTTTGATTTTCACATCAGACATGTTAAAGGGAAGGAGTTTATTGCTCCAGATGTACTTTCCCGTAACCCGTTAAACGTTCAGGCCGACGATTATGATGCTTTGGACGAAATAGAGTGTCAAATCAGGTATATTTTTGAGGATATACTGATTACTGACCGTCGACTTCAAGCAATCAGAAAGGCCCAGAAAAGTGATCCACGGTATAGAGAAATAAAAGACAGTATCATGACTGGTGACTGGTCAGCGCTAGAAAATACAGATCTTAATAGGGAACAAGGTAACCTTGTCTTCCATAATGACCTGATCATGAGAGGCACTCGGATATATGTTCCTCCTTCCCTACGATCTGATATCTTGAGACGTCTGCATAAAGGTCATTTTGGAATCAATAAATGTATAGGACTAGCAAAGGAAACTGTTTGGTGGCCAGGAATAACGAGAGATATAAAGTTAGAGATATCTCGATGTTACGACTGCATTGAAAACTCACCCAGAGGTTCTTCGGTCTGACAATGGAACTCAGTTTCGCTGCAAGGAATTTAATGATTTTGCAAACGAATTTAATATTGTCACGTGGAAGATGTCAATTGAACGAACCTAGGAGACCCTGAGAGAGAGGGGGAACTCCTAGAAGAGGCTGGCCCAGGAGAGAGTGGGGCAGTCGCAGTCTGGGAGAGTCTGAGGCAGTCAGTCTTAGAGGGGCAGTCAGAGACAGTCAGCAGTCGGGAGCGGAGGCTGAGTCTGTGAGGGGCAGTCTAAGTCTGGGACAGGCAGAGTGAGCCTGGGGCATAGTGTAGTACCCGAAGTACCCAGTACCCCCCAATGATTTGTGAGTCAAGGTACCCCCCCTCCTTGTGTAGTTGGGACGTGTAGAAACTATTGTAAATAAACGATGTAAATTGTACATAGCTGCTTAATTACCTCACAACCCTTGCCCAAAGATCCCTGTGTCACATTGGACTGGGTAAATTTGAGAATAGGGGTGACAATATCATTTTAGTTACTTCCAGTCCCAAACATTCGCAATCTAATGGCCAGTATGAAAGGGCAGTTAGAACAGCTAAATGTATTCTTAAAAAGAATGTTTATATCGCGGATGGCCTACTGGCCTTTAGGAGTAGTCCGGTTGATGGTGGTTACAGCCCTGCGGAATTGCTGTTTGGAAGAAGAATCAGGACATCCCTGCCGACTGTGGGGTCTCAATTGGAGCCGAAGTGGCCAGATTTAAAAGCGTACAAGAAGACTCTAGAGGAAAGCAAAGCAAATTGCAAATTCTATTTTGATCGACGTCATGGTGCACAGACTTTGGAGCCTTTGAGGAAAGGGATGAGAGTATGGATCCCAGATTGTGGAAGATATGGTACAGTGGTGGATTTCGGTGTTACTAACAGAGATTATATAGTGGATATCGATGGTAAACAATTCAGAAGGAATAGAAGATTTTTAAAGCCTGTCTATTTCAAAGTCCCACCGGTGCCAAACGAGGCCAATGAGAGGAGAGATAAACGTGAAGAATTTAGCACTCCCCATCGGAAGATAGAAAAGACGATACCTGATCTTTCAGTTAGGCGGAATGAAGACTTCGTTACGCGAAGTGGAAGAAGGGTAGTTCCTCCAAAGCGGTATTCACCTTAGCTTCAAAGAAAGGAGGATGTAAAGGATATTAATTGTACATAATAATGTCATATGATCAATTGTTATAAAAACATATGTTTTTAGTTTTTTTTAAATTCAAGTGAGTAAGCTATGTAACGGATATATGTATGAAAAATGTTGTTGTTGGAATTACACAAATAAATCTAAGGTGGATAATGTATAAAAAATTTATTGATCATCGGAGGGGTCCCTTTACTACGAACACCCCCCTACGGGCCGCCCCGTCAACGCCTAAGCAGGCCCATGCGTGGCCACCCCCACTCCTTCAGCGTGGACCTTAGCCGTCCCCACGATGACGAGAGGGGACTCTGACTGAAAAAAAACCTTTAAAATAGCCATGGCTAAAGTAAATTTCTACCCCAACGACACTTCTTTAAGTATTTCAGAAACTCGAGTTGATATTAAACTAAAAATATTATTAATTTGACTGTTAAAAGACTGATACTTTCACACATTGAAACTTTTGAGGAAAATACTGCTATGAAATATCACTTAATAAGCAAATGGGGAGGAGATGGCAGCTCCGGACATAGCAAGTATAAACAAAGATTTGAGGACACAAATGATGATGAGTCTTTGGTAGCGTATTCATTTGTGCCATTAAAATTACACGAGTGGGGAAGGAAAATAATGTGATTGAAAATAATAATGAAAATCGAGAAACGCATTACAAAAAGATGTACTTTCCTTGCTAATACCTACAGATGTCAATAACAGTAGGTTGATGTTGGATTCTGAAGAAGAATCTAATCTGGATTCATATACGTCAGATTCAGATGATTCGGAATGAAAAACAATTTTTTCTACATTTCGATATTAGAATTTAATATATAATTGTTTAAAAATGTATCTTACGTTATTTTAAAGTTAATATGTTTTTTTTTTCTTTTTGAATTATTGAAAATTGAATAAATGAATATAAATAGAATTGCTCCATTATTTACAATTTTCTAAATAATTTTATATCGGTTTTTAATTTTTTTTATTATTATTTTTTTTTTTATGAAACCATTGCAAAAAACCACTGTTTTGACTTTTATTAATTAATTCATGCTTAAATGCAATTTTCTACAAGCATTAACATGAATTAAGTCGCTTTCAGAATTACTTCCCCCTAGATTGGCGATTCGTCCCACTGTGCCACGGTCCTGGGCAACGTCATCATGGGTAGTTACTTTGGTAAGGGTCCTCCCACTGGCATCTCCCTGCTTTTACAGGACGATGCCACCATAGCGGAGCAGCTACGGGCCTTCTGGGAAATAGAAGAGCCCGGTTCCGCCGAGCGTAGGCACCCCGAGGACGTCTTTTGCGAGGATTTATTCGTGAAAACGCACACTCGCACTACTGACGGAAGGTATGTCGTAAGATTGCCAAAAAGAGATGCAACGGCCGAACCCGATCCCAACCGCCAGATAGCCTTGCGACGCCTGTATGCTCTCGAACGCAAGTTTAGCAAGGATCCACGGCTTCAGGCCATGTACACTGAGTTTATGACGGAGTATGAGCGGCTTGGCCACATGTCCGTCGCCCGCTCCCCTGCCCATTACGTGATACCTCATCATGGAATTTGGCAGATTAAACCCCAAGAAACTAAACTCCGGGTCGTGTTTGACGCATCGAACAGCTCGGGAGCAAGGAGCCTCAACGACATTCTCATGTCTGGCCCAAAGCTCCAGCAAGATCTTGCCGACATCTTGTTACGTTTCAGGCTGTACCCTATCGCTTTGACCGGTGACTTAGTCAAAATGTACCGTCAGATACAAGTATGCCCCGAAGACAAACATCTTCAGCACATCTTTTGGAGAAGCGATCAATCACAACCCGTCATTGAGTACGAGCTGAACACCGTCACATACGGCGTAAACGCAAGCGCCTTTCAAGCAATTCGCACGGTTCAGCAGTTACAAGATGACGAAGGGGCGCGTTTCCGGCTGGCAGCCGCTCGGCTCAGGATTTCTATTTATGTCGACGACGTTGTATCAGGGGCAAATTCCGTAAAGGAAGCCATGGAACTAAAGTCGCAACTCATTGGTTTGTTCCGTTGCGGAGGATTTGAGATCAGTAAATGGGCGTCCAATGCGCCCGATCTCCTCCCTCAGTCGGACGACCCTCAACCCATTCAGCCAATGCCCCAGGAAGGTAGTAACTTCGTCAAGATCCTTGGCCTCGTTTGGTCACCTGAGCATGACATTTTTACTTTCTCGGTACAGGATCCGCTGCGCGCGGCCACCAAGCGAGTCGTCCTATCCCATATCGCGCGGATATTCGACCCTCTCGGGTTTTTGGCGCCTATTATATTCCTCGCTAAAACCTTGCTCCAGCAGATCTGGCGTCGCAGCCTAGATTGGGATGAACCCCTTCCGGATGACCTTCATTCCAAGTGGGTTTCATTGATCGACGCATGGTCGTCCTTGAGTCGCGTTAGGATCCCGAGGTATGTTTTTGCCGCTCTTTCCCGCTTACAATTCATAGGGTTCTCGGACGCCGAATCTAAAGGCTACGCAGCCGCTGTTTACGCCCGCGTGTTAACGTCGAAAGGAGATGCTCTTTCCTACTTGTTTAAAGCCAAAACAAAGGTTGCGTCCTCAAAGTTTAAGTCCATTGCGCAGCTTGAGCTTTGCGTCGCCCTATTAGTGGAGAGGGTTATGTCTTCGATTACCATTGAGACTTCCCTTCCACATTTATATTACACTGATTCAGCGGTGGTTCTGGCTTGGTTGCGGACGCCGGTGTACAATCTTAAGGTTTAAGAGGCGAACAGGGTTTCCGCGATACTCAAGACATCTGATTGCGATCAATGGCGGTACATAAGGTCCGAAGAAAACCCAGCTGACATAGCATCTCGAGGTTGTACTCCTTCCGAGCTTACCGAATGCGATTTTTGGTTCCATGGGCCTCCCTGGTTAAGAGAAAGCACGCTTCCGTTTTTTGAGTTCGGTCATCTGGGTCAGGAGGCTGCGGAGTCCGGAATAGCCCTTCTTTCTCGCACAGCTCAGGGATCTTACGATGACACGTGGATGGACCGGTTTTCGTCTTTGCAGCGATTGGTTCGAGTCACGGCTCTTATTCTTCGTCTTGCCAGACATGCCCGATCTCGTTCCATCGCGCTATCCGGACCTATTCTGGCTCAGGAGTACTCCCAGGCTCTCCTAACGTGTGTTCGAATTGTGCAGCATACCTCATTGCCTTCCAATATGTACGCCGCTTCCGCGCCCAGGGAGTATCGGCAGCTCAATCCCTTCGTCGATGAGGTTGGGTTGATCAGGGTGGGCGGCAGGATCCGTCATTCTGATGCGAGTTACCACGAGAAGCACCCTCTTCTGCTTCCCAGTAATCACGTCTTGACGCGTCTGATCGTGGACGATCTACATGCTCGACACTTCCACGCTGGTCCGACCTTGGTCCTGTCATTGCTTCGAGGCCGCTTCCGATACCGCTGTTTCCAGAGTAGGAAGCTTGATCTTGAGTTCAGAGTCTTAGAACGAATACGATACCTCAACCGGCTAAGATTTCCATTATGATTCAATCATATTCTCGCGCCATTTATAAGTACTATTCGTTTATTTTGCAATATTTGTATTGATTCATACATATTATTTATTCATTTATCCTATCTGCCTATATCTATAGTTAGATTTAGTATTTAAATATGTTAGCGCCCTGTTGTTTGTAATTACTTATTGTACAGTATTTATTAGTTACATGTTGAAGATTGTTGTAATTGGTAGAAATCATTAATGCCTCATTATGCATGCCTCGCATTAACAATTATTCACAGATTGATGGCATCTGCTGTTTTATGTAAATTCAAATGCTGGACATTTGTTTGATTTCTGAATACGTACCCCACCTCATCTGCTCTTATTTCGTAAATCTGGCTAAGCCAAATTTAGGTGGGCGGTATGTTGGATTTACACAGATAAATCTAAGGTGGATAATGTATAAAAAATATATTGATCATCGGAGGGGCCCCTTTACTACGAACACCCCCCTACGGGCCGCCCCGTCAACGCCTAAGCAGGCCCATGCGTGGCCACCCCCACTCCTTCAGCGTGGACCTTAGCCGTCCCCACGATGACGAGAGGGGACTCTGACTGCTGCCAGCAAGGGAGGAAGACACGGCCTATCTTTTCACGGCCTATCACGGCATCTACTTAAGAGGACCTCCAGTCGCACACCACGGCTACCGCCAGCGACGCGAGCACGGAGACTCGAACCAGCCCATCGCTAGGAGAGCCAGAGCAGGGCGGAATAAGGAGAACAGGACCCCCCCGAGATCCGTAAATATAATTGTTAAAAATAATGCCCCTTCAGGGATTTAAACTGTGAATAAAAGGAGTTATAAATAGCAGGAATTATTCACTCAATAAAACCCTCACCAAAATTATAGAACTTAAAATATCGAGAAAAGGGCTCCTGGCCATATGGCATGTGTCAGGCCCCCATTATCGAACAGTTGTTGAATAAAGATTATTCTTATTGTTATAAACTCTTTACAGCATTATCTACGACTTGGTTGCAGTGATGTTTATGGAACAATATTTTATGATAACTCCGCATCTCCATTGGTTGTGTGCAATTAGTCCATGCGCAACTATAACCCATCCTGGTGAGCATGAGAAGCAGCCATGTGGAAGCTATAAGATTCATTGGTTTCCGACGATATTACTCCAATGAACAAATCTTTAACAGTCAATATCTTATTTTTGTAATCTAGTTTATATATAGTGATACAAGTAGTGTTTGTACAACAGAGGTACACCCACAGTCGAACATCATATGTTCACCTGGAGAGAGGAGCCCACGCAGCGGTCTACCTCTACCGTCATTTGAATTCATGGCTTCTACACCGACGACCGATCTGGGTTGTTGGTTTAGTGTTAGCTACAAGTGTGAAATATAAAAAGAAATCCCGGAAAAGTAAAGATTGGTCATAAAAAAGAAATTAGTTAGTCACGTCTCTTAGTCACAACATTTCAGAAATGAAGCAGACTACTATACTTGTTGAGAATGGATGAAACGTTATAAAAAGAATTGCTTTCATTAGTGCCTCCTCACATCTAAAAGTGCTATACAGTTGTGAGGACAGCTATTTTTGAACATGAAAGGTTAAAAGCCATCTTGCAGCAACAGGGCCGTCATACGAATGCATGAATTACTCGACACCCGGTTCAGATTTCTTTCATGCACCTACTCTCTTTAATTTTCTTTCCTATAGTTGCAACGAAGTTTGTGTATCTCTTTCACAACCGTATCCCTCAAAGCATAAGGCTCGGACTCTTTCAACTTTGCTACTAATTTTGGGTATGGTGCATCACTTGGGTAACAATCGTGGTGGTATGATGTAAGGTGGTGTGATATAACACGCAGAGTTCCGGCTACCTATGGCGGTGGAAAATATAGTTTCTCAATTATGGGATGTTTGACTCTTGAGGTCTCTTTGCCTCTGGAGTTTCATGCGAACGCACGCACCAGCGAACAATATACGGTTGGGGTCAGTTTGCCGACTACAAACGTTTTTTTGTTTTTTTTTGTTTTTTTGGTGAGGGGAAACTCAATGATTTTAAGTGATACGCCTACAAGATGACTCAGTACAATATTATATAATATGTGAATAATAATAACCGTATGTTTTCAATTTCATAAACGTTTAATTAAATAAAATTTAATTCATTGTAGGTTCATATTATTTATTGTTTCCTCATCCTTTCCCCTAGCCGATTCGAATTTCTCCAAAACCTTCGCCCCTCTTTAACAAATAAAACGTCGTCTTAAAGAAACCTTCTTTATATTTATGATCAGAAGGTCCTGTTTCCAAGAATTACAGTTTTCCTCCAGGTTGCCCAAGAATTCATTAGATCGCGATCAATCATCCTACCAACTAGGTAGGAAAACTACATCCTGCCCAAAGGGACGAACGCAAGATAAATTATAATTTCATATATAAATATAATTTGCTAATAAACACCGATCCAATCATATCAACATTTCAAAAGCAATGTAATTAAGTATATTGTGATAAGTAAAATGTACCAGGAAGCGAAAAGTTTTCTCATTGAAAGTAAAGTTTATGAATAATTCCATGATTTAAAAAAAAGGTAAGTATATTATAATGTATACGTCTGTGTATATGTATTATTATTATGTAATTTTTATAATTAATTCAATTTTAAATAAAATTGTTTGTGCATGTTGAATTCATATTAATACATTTTATTTTTATTGTATTTTACGCTTGCGGTATTAAAATATGTAAGTATACTCTTATAGATCAGAAAGCTGTGTCTTAAGCAACTCAATAATGTAATTGAGCAGGCCAACTTTTATTGTATATATGTATATATATATATATATATATATATATATATATATATATATATATATATATAACGATTATCAATCAAATGGCAATAAATAAACTTTCTGCATCCTTAAAAACTTAAAACTGACAAAGTTTGAGACGCCTAGTGAAATGTATTTGCAAGTTATAGCCGATGTTCGACGGAACTGTGGACTCGCCCAACTATGTGCCCTGTAGCTGCTAAGCTACAGAACACTACACATATTTATGTTGTGTGCGGTTGTGCTGCGAACAAGGATGCCGATTGGGAAATGACTTTACTCCGCGAGGACTAAATGAAATTGCCGGCTTGGACCGTGTGAGGTGGTAGGAGGGAGTTCTGATGTGGGAGACAATGGGATATTGCAGGCCAGCTCCCACTAATTGCAGCTGCTTAGTTGATAATCCTCATTGCTGTTACAGCCTAGTGGTCCATTTCAACGGATCGTTCGGACCTATTATCGGTTATAAATCCAAATTGAACCATTAGCAGGTTTGAAAGTGTCTGGGCATAACTTCCTAATGATTTTGAATCTGGCTTCCACCAAACATTTAACTGCTCAGTAAATACCCGATTTACATCAAATCCTTCCGACAAAGCAGAACACGGGTTAAGGGGCGTCAAATCCATGGGAGATTCGCTGTTTGAGGCTATACATTTAAGCGATTCTGCTACATCAATCTCTATATACATAAGAGGCTTTGTCCTGACTGACAGAATCAACGCAGAGCAAAAACTACTAATGATAGAAACTTGAAGTTCGGAATGTAACCCCTAAGGGGCTTAAATGGCAAAATTGTCGTTTAACTCTAACGGACACCTATTTTTGCACTTCGAGAAAAAATATGTATACACTTCGTGGATAAAATAGAATTAAATCAGAGCAAATTTGGTTTCGGTGTTACGAAACACAAAGTCTCTCGACATCCAACGGCGAAAACCTATTCATACAATCGAAAGTTAATGTGAAATATTAAGTTTGCCCATTAGATTTCCAGGACTCCGATGACGAAATTCTGCGGGACCAGAGGCAACTTTTTTAAACCCAGACAAAAATAGCTCCCAAGAAGCAATTCCGCCCCCTTTCTTTATTGGTCGAAATAATTGAATACCTCCACTTAACCCAGAATGATTTTATATCCGGAAAAAAAAAATCACTTTAGTGAACAAGATTTATTTTCTTAATGCGTTTAGCAATGTTATTTAAAGCTCACCTAGGTCAGAGCATTGCGTATTGCTATTAAATTACCAGCAATTATGTCACATACTTAGTCCATTCACTGATTGAAAGTGATATGTTTTATTTTACTGATTTATTAAATCCTGGATTTAGTAATAAATCCTACACATTCTACAAATAACGATGAAATTTAATTGGTTGATTTAAATTATAGCTATTTAAGACTTAAATATGGTATATAACAAATAAACATTGGTAAAATTTTAAAAAAATTATCAATAATATTTTTTGCAATTTTCTTTCTATTACTACATCTCAGAATCCAAGATTTGTTGCCAATTGTTCAAATTTGCCGTGCATACATCAGACCAAATGTTATAATTAAAGGTATGTAACGCCCAGAATAGTTAAGTACTTAATATATCAGTTTTTATATACTAGATAAGCAATCTTCATAACGGAGTCACCAGTGGTGTTTGCAAGGCAACCTACTCTACCCAAGGTCGTGGGTATTATTTCAAAAATCCTTGATAATGCCGTCCTCCGAAAGAGACATAAAGCGTCGGTCCTGAGCCTGTGCGATATCAGGTACTCATTAAAGATTGCTATCCCCATTATAAGTAGATGAGCAAACTTAAGGATTCCAACGGTAGCATCGTCCGATAAGCCAAGCCGTATTTGAATCGTAAAATAAAAAAAATTTATATCTCTTATAATTTAAACTCAGTTAGGACTTTTTTTATGAAGAAAATATTACTGCTTAAAAAATATAAAAACACCAAATCGAAAACGTGGCAAACAGATCTTACCTTGTGGTACCGATTATTTTCATAACACGGGCAGCAAGCAGGTTTTCCCTATTTAAGTATATAGGTTTATTTTACACCAACTTTGTACTCTCTATACCTTATAGATTTAAAAAAATATATTATTTTTTGTGCAGGAATATTTTATTTAAATAACTGCTCATTCTATTTTGTAGATATAAAGAATTTACCTACTATTCCAATGAATGAATAAGTATACAATTGGATTCAAAATATACTTCTAGTATAATATTATGTTATGTTATTATCGTAATTTTTTATTTAAAATTAAAATGATGATCTGAATTGTTTTCACGATATTTATTTGAAATTTACTTCGTCAAAAAAGAAAAAAAAAATTAAATATGGGGAGAAATCGAAAAAAAAAAGATTATGAAAATACTATATAATTTATTATAGATGAAATATTTTAATATTATAAAAAAAAATAAATAAATATAAAATGTTTATTCACCTTAGCAACCACGATCCTTACCATTGATGTCTTGACAACCATGTTTGATCGAAGCAGTGTTGCCAAGGAGTGATATGTATAACATGTGAACAAGTTTCCGTTCTGCGAAATGGATGAATTTCTTGAACATAACTTCGATGAATTTCCAAATCGTCTCAAATTTGAAGAGGTAAAAAAAAATTACAACTCACCTTCCAAATTCCATTAATAGCTATTACACAGTTTTCAAATGTCATTTGAATTATTTTCATTTATGTTTCATCATCTACAATTTATATTATAATTGACTTAATAGATTTAATACATATATTTTTTTTAAATAAATGAAATTTCATTCTATTAATTTATTTTTGCTTGAATTCCTAGAAAATTTTTCTCATTATAACTTGGATAGTTGGACGTTATTTTATTAATAGTATTATTTAGAATCTGATGGCCCGGAATTCGGCTGTGTTTTTATGAGGAAGAGTCATTAATCATCAATAAAAATCAAACATAGTCTAAATGATGAACTGATAGATATTATGTTACTGTAATAATATTACTTAAAAAATATCATCACAATCTTCTTTTATATTCCATCAATTTTTTTCTATTAAGAGATGAAATGAAACCCCTGTGAATTCGGCACATGTTATTTCACTTTCAATCTTTTTTTTTTATTAGGTGAATGAGATGGAAATGTAACCTGATTTATTCAGGTTGGGTTTCGCTTTTCTGTTTTTAAAAAATGATACATTTCATAAACTCCGGAGAAAATTCATCAGTTCACGTTTATTTATAGCAAATGCAGAAGTATTGATATTGCGGAGATGAAACATTTATTCAATAGTGGATCTGGATGTATTTGGAAGTTCATTGCCCTCCGTTTTATACAAACGATGCAGAAATTCAACTCCCATGATACATTATTTATGACTTATCTTCTACAGAGGACGCATGGAAACAATGCCCCAACTTCGTCGTAGGGAGTTTGTTTGAAGGTGGAGAGAAGGCTTGAAGCAACCAATGTGTGCTTTCGGATAGCAATTGCTTTTCTGCGACTTAAATAGCATAATTAATCCAAATTCATTATGCATCTGTGAGGTAAAATAAAACCATTTGATGTTTGAGTTATATTTGATTATAAAAGTAATTAAATTTAAAAAAAAAACAATTCATTTTAGAGATAAAAAAATAAAATTCTTGCCTGATAAAAAAACAAAAAAATACAAATACAAGGTTTTGGATTTTTAAAAATTTATTTGGTTTTTGGTGAAAGATGTTGTATTGCTTTGCTGTATCCATGACTTCTATTATATTCACCTCCTTTTGCAGTACAGTGTTTTGTCAGTTAATGTAGAACTTCTAATAATATTCTTATAATTAAAAAATACGTCAACAATTAAATTAGATCCCTCTCATAGGATCAAGTAACTAAATAATTTTAAGGAAGTTCCTAATGGAGTCTTATTACTGTTTCCGAGTTCCGAGTTCTGAATATAACGTTACAGATTATTGGTAAAATTTAGTTTTCATTTTATTCATTTTTTTAAAAGTTTGATAGCAATTTTATAAGAATAACTACTGTATTATTTTCAAAACGTGTTTGATTTATCTATGAACAACTTAGATCGATGTCAAAACATTTATAAGTAGTTTTGAGCATGAAATATTTGTCCCAATAATTACTAATTACGTCTTATTGTTTACTGGAAATAATAAAATAAATAAATAAATACATACACACACACACACACACACACACACACACACACACACACACACACACACACACACACACACACACATGTGTGTGTGGATATACGTTTATTTATAGCTTTTTCATAATAATAATAAAAAATGTTCTTCTTTTAAGGATCTGCGAAATGAAGTGGAGCGTGGCAAGAGAAAATTGGACGAGGCTTTGAACCGAGCATCGAACATTCCTCTGCCCTCGGCAGTTCCGAAAAAGTCAGAAAGTGTTCGAAAAGAAGAAGTATGAAATTTAAACTTTTCAGATGTTTAAAGAAATATTTTAATGAAAATGTTCAATTAATTATTTTCAAGCAACTTGAAGAGACAGGCAGGCGAAAAATAGGATATTTTAGAAAGTTATCGAAGGTTTTATTTTTAAATAATTAGCAGCTAATTTATTCCCTGTATGTTTATTATTGTAAATAATACATAGGTCTTCTATTACAATAATATATTAAAGGGGTTAATTACTGTTTGAAAATTAAATGTGTTTCTATGGTAAACAAGGGATAAATAATACCCATATAGAGAAATCTGCAAGCACTCAACAATTGAAAGTTAAATCCACTTATAAACTTTACATCCACTATTCTGAAAAATCATGTGTTTTGAGATATGACGCTGAAAGGAGTCAGCTCTCAAAATTCATCAGCACTCAAAAACGTCAAATATCAAACAACATGAATTTTCAGTACAGTATATATTTATTTTAATAGGATTTTTTAAGTTTCGAAACTATATTGTTCTCATAAGCATCCCCATAATGAACGAAGGTTGGGGATAAAATTACATGGGCAAATAGGTAAAATGAGAACAATAAAGTCTCAAAACGACAAAATAATGTAGTTGTTTATCATTGACTAAAATTGAACGTTTATGGGAACAATGTATTCTCGAAACGTCACCATAATATAGTTGTTTATTTTTGACTGAACCTCATGCATCATGAGTAAAATAAATTATATATAAAAACATATACTGAACCTTTATACCTCATTTTAGAATTTTATTGCGATCTTTTTTTACTTTCACTTACCTATATATATGAAATTTATAGTAAGGGATAGCATTGCGATCATGAAAAATTTCGACTTCCGGTTTTCAACGGAAATAAACGTTTTGGGGTCCCCTGAGTCGAAATAACCAAGTCCCGCGAAATGTCTGTGTGTCCGCGTGTGTGTGTGTGTGTGTGTGTGTGTGTGTGTGTGTGTGTGTGTGTGGTTGTGTACGTGTGCGTGTGCGTGCGTGCGTGCGTGCGTGTGTGTACGTGCGTGCGTGTGTGTGTGTGTGTGTGTGTGTGTGTGTGTGTGTGTGTGTGTGTGTGTGTGTGTGTGTGTGTGTGTGTGTGTGTGTGTGTGTGTGTGTGTGTGTGTGTGTGTGTGTGTGTGTGTGTGTGTGTGTGTGTGTGTGTGTGTGTGTGTGTGTGTGTGTGGTTGCGTGTGTGTGAACAGATTTGCTCAAAAACTATAAGCCGTACAAAACTGATATTGGGTACTTGGTGTATGAATATGCCCGCAATGTGACAGAGAAAATTTCATCAAAATTAGTCAAACGGAGGGGTTACTTTATTTAAAGAATTTTGTCTATTCTTTAGGTTTTTCTCTATCTATTTTCTATTTCTTTCTTTTTTACTTAATTAATGTCTATTTTCTTGGTATTTGATGAATGTGTATGCCCAAAATGCGACACCCGAAATTTCATCAAATTTGGTCAAACGGAGGGGGCACTTGACTTAATAAATGTTTTCTTATTCTCACGTGTTTTTTTTTATCTACTCAAAAATGGCTCTAACGATTTTGATTAAATCCGGTATGGTGTATGTATACCCCCGGGATGTGATAGTCAAAAATGATCAATTGGAGGGGGCTTTTTATAAATGTTGTCCCATTTTCACGTATTTTTTTTATTTACTCAAAAAAATCTTTAACGATTTTGATCAAACTTGGTATTTGATGTATGTATATGCCCAAAATGGAACAACCGAAATTTCATCAAAATTTGTCAAACGGAGGGGACTCTTTACTCAATAAATGTTTTTTCATGATCACGTGTTTTTTTTTTTATTTACTCAAAAACGGCTTTATTAATTTTGATCCAACTTGGTATTTGATGAATGTGTATGCCCAAAATGCGACACCCGAAATTTTATCAAATTTGGTTTAACGGAGGGGGCACTTTACTTAATAAATGTTTTCTCATTTTCACGTGTTTTTTTTTTATCTACTCAAAAACGGCTTTAACGATTTTTATCAAACTCGGTATTTGGTGTATGTATATCCCCGGGATGTTACAGTCAAAATTTCATCAAAATTGATTAATTGGAGGGGGCTCATTATTTAGTAAATGTCCCATTTTCATGTGTTTTTTTATTTACTCAAAAACGGCTGATATTATTGTATTTTGATCAAATACCGAGTTTGATGTATGGATATGCCCGGGATGTGACAGCCGACATTTTATTAACCGTTTCATGAAGGTAAAAACTTTTTTTATTAATAAAAACATTTATTTTACTTTAGAGAGTAAATACGCGATGTTTAATTTTTTTAAATCATCGAAGGTGTGCAAAAATATGGTATAAGATAACAGTCTATAATTAATTATATTTTAGTCTAGTAACTTTTGTTCCATAACAAATTTCTGAAAGCGATTTTAGAAGAAAAGAAATCGTTCTCGATTTCAATAAAGGCATAAGAGACCAACTTTACAACGAGACGTAAATGCACCTATCGATTCGCCTTCACGATATATTTACAAAAAGCGACGCGTAGTAAAGCAAGCAGTAAAAAAAAATTCGACTGTTGATGGAATTAGTTCCCTTAAAAAAATAAATCAAACAACAAACAACAATGAATCGAAAAGTACTGAGAACTTTCGAGTTTTGCTATACTGATATTCTATAACTTAAGGAGATATACTAGTATAAGCATATAAATTTGGAAAAATGCGTGAATGGCGTTTACAAATTATCGAAACACGTCGATTTCTAATCTAAGTAAGTTCGTAAGTGAAAGTTGTGTGTTGCGCGCACCGCACCAGATTTTTTCATTTTAGGGGGTGATTATGAGAAAACTATAGTCTCGAAACTTCGTTATAATATACTTATCATTATTAAATGAATCTCGAAAACCTTAACATAATATTTAATATGAACCTTAACATAATAACGAGAATAATAACACAACATTTACTATCAACAGTGAAGAGTGAAATGTTCTTTTTCATTTTAATAGTATTTTATTTTCTCGGGAATGTGATTTATTTTATTACCGAGAATCCCTTGAAATAATCTGTAAAATCATAACATAAATTATAGGTTTTTACTACTTTTTTTCGGCAAGAAGTAAATTTATCAATTTCGAGTTATGCATACCGTTGGAATCAGAATGAAGAAATCTACTGTGGAGGGGATCATCGTGTTGACGCAGGTAAAGTGCTACTTTTTATTTACAGTGGTAGTAACTGTCCCACTGTACTAACTTAGTAATGGTTAAAGGATCAATGATCAACAATTTATAAATCTATTGGGTGTTTTGCAATATTTAACAAATATATCATGTAAAAAGCTAGGCCTAGCAGATTAAAGCAATACGCACAATATCATCAGATAATAATTCAAGAAGCTATAGCTTACCTATAGCCAATAAAATATTTCATTTAAGGTGAAGCCGATAATGAACTGACGTTCTTGTTTTCGCCCTTTTCTCCACAAAATTATGAGAGACATTGGTATGTAGTACGAATGAACTACTCATTCTTAATTATAAGCGAATTAGTTCAGATTACTTGTTACTTTCCGTGACTAATTGTGCTGATAAGACAAAATTGTGATGGTATATGCCGTTTCATGAGAAAATGTCATTTAATTACCATCCCAATCAATTAAACTCGCTATTAAAACCTTCCTTTAGTGAATAATTTATTAATTGATTCAACTATTCAAGTCCATAAAACGACCCATTTTATAACATACTGGGAATTCCTTCCTTCTGCTCAATCGAGCACTGGAAATAGCAAATTTAAACTTTATCAGTTATTGGAAATCAATTAGTATTCAATGCAATTTCTTATAACCATAGAATAGAGACCCTTGCCAGGTTAATTGAATTATTTCTAGGAATCTACTGTCTACCTGATGTAACTTTCTCTACTGTAAACATCAAAAGTTGATATTCGAATATTTGCCGGCATGTAACTACAGTATATAGAGTTGGCATAGAGAAATCAGCGCTGCAAATGAAATTACGTCTGGAATTGACAAGTTAAAATGAATAAGTTTTTGGATAAATTAGTTAGTAATTACTTGGGAAGAGAATGATTTGACATGAGCCACCTGCAATCTAGCCTCAGTAGCGGCAAACATTATTACATCTCCGCTTGTTCATCCTGAATATTTCCCGATAAATGCCTTCAATCACCGTGTTACTAAGTTTGTTTAGTGAAATAGATCAATTGAATTGAAGATATGAAGTATTTTGTTCGTATTTCTTGAAATAAATAAGTTGTATAAGACCACCATCAGTGATATACATTTAAAAAATTATTCGCTGTAATTTGAATACTAATATCTTTTGTTTTTTCAATCATATTGTTATTTACAACTGTATAAAATAATACATCTTGTAAATGTGAAAACAAAGATAAAAAAAAAAAATAAATGACATGAATAAACTTGTAGATCAACTACCCTTCGGTAGCTCTATAATAATGATACCAAGTTAGAAGGTCCCGTGGCTATCTTCTTGGTTGCCAGTTATTGAGGAGGAAGCTAGGATGGAAACAAGATGGTTGGGATGAGTAGTGAATACCAATATGTGTTATAAATTCTTCAATCTTTCTTATTTACATTTTTACCAAGAGGGCAGAATTTGGATAATTTATTATTTCACTTAATCTTTGCAAGAATAGTGACCCAAGGTCGCATCACTGTATAATTGCATGGAATCACAATGTACAATCCACATCTGTTCTGTTCCTTAAGCAACCATGGCCTAACTAAGTTGATGAAATCAAATATATAAATTATACGTTTCTCTAAAGCAGTGTCAATTTAATTTAAATTATGAAAATTGAAACATATGTATGTACTTGTAAATTTAAACTTAAAACTTTTAAAGAATCACTTAAAATGCTTTCGTTTCACTTCGCAAACCCTCAATGTAAGTATTCAAGGCATTCTTTATTTGCACAATAGTTAACGTCAAGCGTAAAAGAAAAAAATAGTATTCTTGGACACAATAAAGGGTAGAATTGGTCTAAACATGATATCGGAAATATGAAATCAAAGCTGAAATTTGAAAAAGTGGATGATCAAGATATTGGAACTATAACGTGTAGTTTTACGCAAACAAACTAAAACGAGCATAAAGAATCATTTTTACTTTTAATTGTTCATTTATCAATTAAATTTCAAACCGAAGAAAAGGTAAATTCTAAATATGAATAAAAATTCAAAATGCTTAAATTTTATACTTTGAGAACTCCGATTTGTCCACAGAATAAAATTAATAAAGTTTTTACTTTAGCACAATGAGACACTGAACTTAAATTAATTATGCAACCCTTATAAAACTTAAACTTAAAACTTAATTAAGAGTATATTTATCTCGATGTTCGGCATGTTGGGAGCCCAAAAATGAATTAAAACTAGAATCGACTTTTAATGGACGAGTCAGGCTTCTCAAATGATTGATTTATTCATAGTTAGAAATTTATTTAGGCAGTTATTCATTTATTTTATGAATATTAAGTAATATTCATCACTTTTACTTTTTATCAGTTTACAATCCATTAAGTGTTGATTTCGAATATTTACTCTAAAATTTAAAGCATAATAATTTACGCGTGAAGACATATCCCTGGTACAAACAACTGGAAGCTTTCCAACTTAAAATATTAGTATTTCTTAATATATATAAAGCGAATAACTGATTTTCAAAAGACTATTGGATAAAAAACTATCGTAGTGTATTGAGAAATTTTGTTTTATTAGTTATACATTCTCAAATTTAGTAACTTCTTTTAAAGTGTAACAGTGATGTGCGTTTAAACGAATCCTTACTGACGAAAAATTATATATATCTATAGAGAATCGGTTTTGCCAAACACGTGTTACTTTTTGGCCAATACTTGGAAAAAATTTTTAAAAGTTTTGCAGTTTTCGGGATATTCAATCCGGTGGACTGCAGAGGTCGGAAACTCGGATTTTGCAACTTTGTCATATTTCATACAAGGAAAAAAAAACAATACCTACTGTTGCACTTGATGCAACATCCACCTCCTTTTTCATGACTAGGATACTGGACTAGAGAGAAACACTTTATTTAAAATAGTGGTGCTGCCCAATTATATTGGATTGCTAATACACAGCATACTAATTTATATATCATAGAGCCTCAGTAACCAGTTAGCCTCAGTTCGAGGAAGGTAGCACATCGGGTCCGTGTTAACCAAATTTTAAAACGGTTCATTCGCGGCGCATTCAGCTGGAAATTTGCAAGTGTGTAGTAATTGTGGTGATAGTGTGATTGGCGAATTTCCAAAATAATCGGATTGAAAACTTCTTTAATATTCGATTTTGAAGGAAACCACTTTTTGCGGAGAGTTGGCTGCTTATCAGATGGTGAGGAATTTTCCTGCAGCCCCCCACTGCCACTGCCGTTAATTCAACTAGCGTACACTAGTTGCAGGTGATAATAGTAAAGGACCAAAACAATAGTCACGTACATAAATATATTTAAATATATATAACAATGAGTGAGACCATTTTAATTGATATACAAAAAAGTCTCAACGACATTCGCAATGAGATTTTAAATAATTCCACACAAATCACAGCTATTAACAATAATCTGGCCACTGTTGTGAAATCTTTGGAGATGTGCATGACCGGCTTGAAGGAAGTAAAAGACAAACAACAATTATTAGAGAAAAAAATTGAGCAACAAGCGATACAGATAAAACAAATGCAATTAAAAGAGAGGCAAAGAAATATTTTGATGTTTAACGTTCCAGAAGAAAACGATAATGAAGGAAATTCACTTTATAATAAAGTGATTAACATCTTCCAACAAGTGGGCAAAAATGCAGAAGACTACCATATAGAGGAATGTTTCCGAATAGGTAAAAGGGTTGGCCTGAGACCGGTTTTGATTAAATTCTGTTCAAAAAGGATCAAATTTGAATTTATGGAATTAGCAAAAAAGTTGACAGAATTAGGATATAGAGTATCACATGATAGGTCGAAAGAAGAAAGGGAGCAATACAAGGAAGTCGCACCGATACTGTACCAATTAAGGCTTATTAAAAAAGTGGTTAAGTTTCGTAACGGGCAGATCTATGTGGATTCCCAACCATACTCAATCCATGAGGTTAAAAACTGGTTTAAGACTAGTGAAGACAGCCCAGCGATGAAAAGGAAGGAAAGAGAAGCGGAAGTAGATATGAGGCCGTCACGGACCGCAAAGCTGGAGCAGTTTGCATTTCGACCAAAAAACAAACCTGGCACCAATACTACTTCGGAGGATAAAACTGAAGAATCCTAGCAACCACTTGTTTCTGTCAACAGGCTAGTAACGGTAATATATTGGAATGTACAAGGACTTAATAAATTTATGGAAAACGAGTTAAAGGTCTTAGATAACGGTATTTACTGTTTATCTGAAACATGGCATCTATCTGAGCCAGACTTCACGTCCAGCTGTTTTAGAGGTTTTAAAGCGATCACAGCAATGGCAGTAAGAGAGAAGAGTAGGGGGAGAGCCAGCGGCGGGCTAGTTATTCTCTACCGAAGTGATTTTTACGATGTAACATTATTAGAAAAATGTGAGTATTGGCTGTTTGTAAATGTAAAAGTGATTAAGAATAATGAGCAATTTGTAGTAGGATTAGTTTATTTTAAGCCGTCATTAGATTTTGAGTTTATATCAGAAATATACAGTAATTCAGTTTGTGAAATTAAAAATAAAAATGGTGAAAAGTTAATACTGGTGGGAGGGGACACTAATGCAAAAGTAGGCAATTTAAATCAATATGATTCAGATATATTAATTAGTAATAATATTTCGGCTGTCAGAAACACATCAGATTCTAAAACAAATAAAAGGGGGGTTCACTTAATAGAAGAAATGGAAAATAATTCGTTTGTATTGTTGAATGGGCGTACGGTAAGTGATAACCCAGCTATGTTTACAAACATTACATCGCTAGGTAGTAGTGTTATTGATCTCGTATGGTGTGGTTTGGATAAAGTTAATAATATTTATGACCTCATAGTAGACAACATCACTACTCATTCAACTCACTTTCCGGTCAAGGTTATTTTGACAATATCCTTGAATAATAAAATAAACAATAACAAAAATAATTTTCCGACTGATTTTAAATTAAAGTGGGATCCCTTAGAAGCTAATATGTTTAGGGAACGAATGCTGTTATCCCCTAAAGTCGGTGGAAAATATATAAAGGGTAATATAAATGAGCTTAATCTGAATTTAACGGAGACGATTTTCGAGGCAGCGAATTCGTGTGGTATGGTTAAAAGATCGGGATGGAACAAAGGAAATACCGTTAGTAAACCATGGTTTGATCAAGAGTGTCGTTCAGCAAAAAATGAAATAAAGATTAAATTACTTAATTTTAAAAGAGGGAACTATACATTAGAATTAAAAGACATTTACTTTAAATCTAAACGTACTTATTGCAATCTGATCAAGCAGAAGAAGCGGCAATTTTTAAATAATTTAATGATACAGTTGGCTGATGTAAAGAACTCGAAGAATTTTTGGGAAACAGTAAACAAATATCGGTATACTGCTCAGTTTGTTAACCCTATAGCAGTGGAACAATGGGAGACTTATTTTAAAAATTTCTACACTCCTAAAGAGGCAAGCATAATTCAATATTTTGGTGTAACTCATCCTTTATTAGATACTCCATTTAGTCCAGATGAACTCGATTGTTCCTTAAACAAATTAAAGATGGGGAAATCATCAGGGTCCGATAATATAACTCCCGAATTCTACAAGAATCTTCCTGAAAACTGGAAATTATTTATTTTAAATTTGTTTAATAAAATTTTATATCTAGAGGATGTTCCCGATAAGTGGTGTGAGGCTATTTCTGTATTAATTCACAAAAAAGGAAACACAAACCAACCTGATAATTATCGGCCGATATCACTCGTCAATGTGATAATGAAAATATTTTCACAAATGCTGTTAAACAGGTTAATACTTTGGGGTAACGAGGTGAAGGCATTACCTGAAGCACAATCGGGCTTCCGGAAGGACCGTGGATGCATCGATAATATTTTTATATTGAACTCCATTGTGCACTTAAAACTGAATAAGGAAAAGGGAAATGTTTTTGCGATTTTTGTTGATTTTAAACGAGCGTTTGATACCACAACCCACTGCCTATTATGGAACAAACTATTTCAACTCGGTGTAAGCCCGAAAATAGTGAGACTACTCATGAATATTTACAAAAAAAAATCACTATGAAAGTGAGAACGAATGGGAAACTATCGAATAGTATCGAGGTCACTCAAGGAGTTCTTCAGGGGGAGGTTCTTAGCCCGTACCTTTTCAGTTTGTTTTTGAGCGACATAGACGACTTTTTTAGAGATCATGGGGCACACGGCATTCCAATTACCCCTGACTGCAATATTATTATGGAGTTATATGCTGACGACTTAGTGATATTCGGGGACAGTGTGACGGATGTCCAAAATAAGTTGCGAATATTGGGCTATTTCTGCAAGGAAAACGACTTAGAAATAAATATTACAAAGACGAAGATAGTTCATTTTCATAAGGGTAGGAATAAAATTACGAAAGAGTTTTACTATGAGGGAAAAACGGTAGAAAGAGTGCAGGAATACACTTATCTGGGAGTAATGTTTTCCAGCTCAGGGCTAGGTATTAAAGCTGCGAAGCTCAATGAGTCTAAAACCAGAATTGCAGTCGGAAGCGTCGTCAAAACGTGTCGAAAAGCGAAAATTCCTGGCATGGAGGGCAGGTTGAAGATAAATGACGCCATAGCTATGAGTGCATTATTTTACGCCGCACCGATTTGGGGACTCAGGTATCTTAACATTATAGAAAGGGCTCATATCACTTTTTTCAAAAATTTATTTTCTTTGAATCGGAACACTCCGGGATGGATTATCAGGCAGGAATTCAATGTAATTCATTCTAGTCACAGATTAATGAAACATACATTAAAACTAATGTTAAAGTTGTTAGAAATGGATAATGAAAGATATCCAAAGCAGTGCCTCATAAAACTAAAACAGCAATATGCACTTCAACCCGGAAAAAATATTAAATATAATTGGATCACACAAATTCATAAAATTTTACAACATATCGGATACGGTGAGACAGCGTTAATTAATGACCCAAAAGTGCTAAAAGAAAAAATACCCGCGATTTTGAATAGTTTCAAATCATATTTATTGGAGGAGGATAAGGCTAAATTAACGAGTTCGGCATACAGCCCATTTTATGTAAATTTATGTGATCCACAAATAATGCACCATCCATATTTGTCAATAGAAAGTCACTTTCCCATGGTCCGTATGTTAGCCCAACTTAGATTGTCTGGTAGACATGTTATAAAAATTACTTATAAAACCACTGCACATATTATTAAACCTCAACTCAACTGTACAATTTGTAATCTCCAAGCTAAAGAGATCCTTTATCATATATTTGTTTCTTGCCCGATTTATTCTTCCCTTAGAAAACATTATATTCCCCACGCTGAAAATATAAATATTTCACAATTTATCAAATTACTTAAGGTAACGAACAAAGAATCGTTGGCTAAAATATATTATTATTTATCTAACTGCCTTCTTCTGAGGGCTTTCTTTCTTAATGAATAATTTGCTAATTATTCGAATTCGAATACGTTATGTTTGAGTGAATGCATGTTTATTTTATATATTATTTATGTTTATTGGATTTATTTATATACATATATTCTTATCTCATTGTATAGTTCTATTTGTATTGTTATTAAATCTATTTATATACTTATTTATTAATTTTGTTTATAGTGCATAAATATTATGTGTTTATAGTCTAGTAGTAAGTATAGATAATATAAATGAAAATACCGCATACTAATGGACCATTTAATATTATTAATATGCTTAATAATGCTGTAATTGTTACGTTTTCTATTTATAAGATGTATAACTTAAAATGTTATTTTCTAAGGCTAACTCTATTTGTATAGGGTTCAACCCTAAAAACGAATAAAAGCATTACTCATTACTCATTACTCATAGAGACTATTTGTTAATACTAATAAGACTAATATATATACAAAGAAACATAATTTTTTTTTTTTTTTTTTTTTGCATTTATAACTTTATAACATTTTCTCTCTATAGACTTACCTGGCCACTAAAAATTAAGTAATGTAATAATATAAATTTTAAAACTAGGTAAAATACTAATAGCAACTTAATAGTAACAATACTCAACAACAGCTCAAAATTTTATATAAAACGGGATAAAATGATTTTAAATATAAAACAAACAACAACAACAAAAATAACAATATATAAAAAGAACAATATATAAATAAAAGGCGATTAGCAGTAAATATATTATTATATAAATAAATTGAATTAATCAATATATAAATAAACAATATATATATATATATATATACATACTTGTCCCCTCAACTATTTGTAATTTAAATTCTAAGAATGGATGTGGTGGTGTATTATTCCCAGGGAGTCGAGAACAATATATTCTGCAATCTTCGCTACGTCCTTGATGTCGACACCAAGATCCTCCATGAAGCTCCTTGTTGAACTTGGTATAGTTCCGCGGGCTCCGAACCAAAGGCCTCTCACGTTGAAGTCTCTCTCGCCGAAGCCTTCACGGAACTTTTCTTTAAGGAAAGGGATACATTTTTCATAAATTTCCTTGTTTTCCCTTTCAATTTTGGTGGCCTGGTCGAGGTCATTCGATTCGTACCTAACAGTGGGATCCAGAACGATAGCTGACTTTCCGGTCTTAGAAAACGCCACTATATTAGCATATTTCGTGGATCCCTCTGTATCCACGCAGTAAACCTCTTCATAGCACGCAAAATCCCTTTCTTTAAGGAGCTTCATCAACTCGTGCTTGACTCTGTGGTAACGGCGTGTTATCAGGAATGAGTTGTTGGGGTATTTCCCCAGCACATGTGCTGATGTTTCAGACTCTCTGCCACATTTGCGACAGGGGGACCCAACTTCTCTGACCTGTCCGCTGACACCTGGGACTCCTCGCAGGGGTGCATGGTTAATGTTAAGTTTTAAGGCATTAGACCATTCAGATCCCGAAAGTACTTGCTTTTCATACATAAGTCTATTAGCTTTCGGTGTCTCTTTTAAATGGCCCATTCCTCAAACGATTTTCCGCGTAGCGACTGTCGTAGAGCTTTCACACTGCGGTGTCCCTGCTCAACACCCAATCTCTCCGCACACTTAGCTATTTCAGCCGAGTAATCGAAAATAGATTGAAACAGGGAATCCGGTATATTTGACAGCCGCTGAGCAATGGACCAGTGTTGTAAAGGAGCTTCCCATTGGCAGCGGATCAGTCCTAATCCTCTGTATCTCCTGGGAGCGTACAACATCGCCGTGGAGGTGTTCGCAGGTAGCCCGATTATGGCCTTGACACTCCTGCGAATCATGGTGTCGATGCCTTCTAATATTTCAGGACGCAGCTTTGTTAGGGGCGCAGTTTGGAGAGGGTAAATTAGACCCGGGAACAAATATTGATTGACAATGTTGAGCTTCTGATCGGGCTTAAGCAAGCAAGAGGTGACGAGCTTATTGAGGTTTTCATTTAATTTTGCCACCGAATCTTCGCTAAAGAGTAGTTCTCCGGGGAATGTACATCCCAAATACTTGATAACTTCACCATGTCTTAAAATTTGGATGCTATCTCCATACTCGAGGGAGAGCGTTGTGGCTTCCAGCTCTCCTTTGTTTAGAACTATGCCCACACTCTTCTCAGGGTTTATCGCCAAACCAATCTCCGCGAGGGTCCTCTGAACGCTGCCAATAACTCTTTCTGCAGCCCCTTTGAAACGCGCTGTAACCGCCTGATCATCCGCGAACCCTGTAAGAACCAGGGTCAACCCCAGTCTTGGTCAACTTTAAGATTGTATCCAAATTTTCTTGAAAATGATTCGTCACACAGGTCGCGGTATAAGTGATCGATGCTAGGTTAAAGAGTGACGAAGACAAAGGGCCGCCTTGGGGTAGGTACTCCTCGCAGCACCTTGATTTGGCTGGTCGTGTGGGCACCGATGTTAATTCTAATTTCATTTGTACTTAGGAGAGCTGAAATTACATTCCTAAGATCCGGCGACACACCCCTCGCTTCCAATGTGTTAATTATATGTGAAGTGCCCAACATTGTCAAAAGCACCGACAACATCGAGAAAGACTACCGCGCAATCGTTTTTCTTTTTCTTTGCATCTTTCAGGATCGCGTCTATAATTCTCGAGTAGACGTGCGTCCCCGGGAGTCCTTTTATGAAACCCCTTTGATTCCTATGGAAGGTGACCTGTTTCCTTAGTTCATGGTCCAGAACCTTTTCTATTATTCGGCGCACAATAAAATAGATTGTGATGGGCCTCCATGAGGAGATATTGTTTATTTCTCCTTTCCTTTTGTAGATTAGGATTGTGCGCCCTTTTCGGAGTGGTTCCGGTACGTAGGCCACCTTCAACATTATCTCCGCAATAATTTTAATAATGTTCGCTACTTCGAAATATTTTAACGTGAGGATTAACACTCCATCGGGCCCCGGCGATGTGTCCATAGATGTAGATTTTATTGCTTTCCTAAATTGTTCGGTTTCTATGGACATTAGATTAGGCATCGGGGCAAACTTTTCATAATCCACACGTTTGCGGAGATTTTCGGTCTCAAAGAGGTCTTGTTTTTCAACATCTTTCGGTTGTAGGGGACATTGCTTAGGAGAGTAGGCGTTCATTATATTTTGCACAACTTTCTTTCTTTTATTGTAATAATTATATTGCGCAACTTCGTATTGATAATGTTGCTGCCGACGAATCCTGTCTGCCTTGTTGGCCCTCTGCGGATTTGAAACTTTTCCAGCACCCTTATCAGCCATGTCTGTTTTATTCTTCTTCCTAATTCGGTAAAACCTAATAGCAGGGTGCTGGGGGCCTGGTAGTTCTGAATTTATTGACTTTAAAAAATCTAGGAACATTCCTACGGCCCTATGAAAATCCGCGAGATCAATTGCATTTTTCTGTAAGAGGCCCTTGAAAGTGGCAGACCACTGAGCAATGTCCTCTTTTATCTTTGTTTTTTCACCCTCTCCATTTTTTGGTCCAGTTACATTTTTAATTATTCCCCTCAAAGTATTGCTACTTGCCTCCCTGGGATGCTTCTTTGCAATATGGGTTCCGAGGCCCCAGTCACCTTTAAACGAAAGCCCACAGATGGCGTAAACCTTATCCTCTGTAGGTGGAGATTCGTTCTGTGTTTTATCGTCCGCCTCTGTGACGCTCCGCGGAAATTTTGGTAATCTAGGAAAGACGTCATCAATTGGGACAGTCTTCCCCAATGTTACTCCCTCTGCGTCAGGCCATTTCACTTTAACATATTCCTTCTCGACGCCTGCCGCATCCACCACAGACATCACAGAGGCAACTACCGCTTCTTGAACAGGACCTCCAGTTCTCAGAACCCATACTGTCTGACCAACTTCCATTTTCTTTTTTGGCATAATTGCTCAAAACTGAAATTTCTCTTGTAAATATAGAGTTATATTCCACACATCCATCATAGAGAAAAAAAAAAAATAAACATATAAATATATATACACATACATATATATATACATATACATACACATACATATATACATACATATACATACATACAATGGAATTTGAGATGCTATAAATAAATAAATAAATATATATAAAATATAAAATAAATAAATATAAAAACTACAACATTGCATATATTCGATTTTTTTTTGGTATGTTAACCAAATGTAAAGATTTGTTTGCTAGTGGAATATGCTACTATGCTACTATTTCTTTTCTTATCGATAGTAAATTAAACAGACAAAGATTACTGCTTGATTTCAAAAAATAACTTCATAATATCGTTTTTATTTGTTTAAGATAAAAATAGTTTTAGAAAAACACGAGCTCTCCAAAGCTGAAGCCGAAAAGGGTGATCGCTTCCACGTGCGGCTCTTTGAAACTCCGACAATTTTTTTGTTTGAAATAAAACCGAGATATTTTATCACAGGCACCGAAGAAGCAGACAACGCTCAAAAATCAAACGATCATCTTAAAGAGGTATGTTATTATGTTAGTATTCATTTTAAACATATAATAATGATAGATGGTAAAAATGTAGAATGAAGTTACGTATTAGATTGATATTATGATAAGTAACATAATTTTTTTTTTTTTAGTGAAAGTTATATTTTACCTAATTGCACTTATTTTCGAATTCGCTCATATTACAATATTGATTTGAAATAAATTAATCAGTGGCTCAAGTCGAAACATCAGTCCCATAGGTCATACAAGAATCTTGGGTTCTACATGGAAAGAACTCGAACCTTTTATTTTTTTTTTGTTCCACCTCTTTTTGGGCTATATGGGGTTATCCGGGCCAGGGGAGAGGGGGATCAATGCCGAGAATTATTAAATGTCTGCGGGTTTTGAACTTTCTATCTTCGTTATACTCCAACCATCTAACAATTCAATAACAATTTCTAGCCATTGCAATATAGAAATTTTGTAGATATGCCTTGATTTGTATTTAAATGTTTTCCATCCTTTCTTCTTGTTACTTACCATTGCGAAGGAATCACAATTTAAATTGGCTTTCAAAAATAATTTTAATCGTATTCTTCTAACTGGTCATAATTTTAGGTTTATTCATATATGATTTTAATGTGATTACTAGGTATAATTCAAACTACATTTAGTTCAATTCAGATTTTCTAAATAAATGATTAAACTTTTCAATAAATTATTTCCTTTATCTCTATATATATAAGAGGCTTTGTCCTGATTGACAGAATCAACGCAGAGCAAAAACTACTAATGATAGAAACTTAAAGTTTGAAATTTAGATTTTAAACGCGATGTAGGTAACCACTAAGAAAGGAATTTCAAAAATGTAACCCCTAAGGGGCTTAAATGGCGAAATTGTCCTTTAACTCAAACGGAAATCTATTGTTGAGATATTAAACCATATGTTTTTTATTTGAATATCGATTTAACGTTACAATATTATTAAAATAGACATTCACATAAAATATGGCTACTGATTATTTAAATATTAGTGATAATCAAATTATGCACACCGTGATTCCCATGATTGGGGATGGTGCGTGTTTATTTCGATCTCTTCTCCATATATTTAAGAGGCTTTGTCTTGACTGATAGAATCAATGCAGAGCAAAAAATACTAATGATAGAAACTTTAAGTTCGGAATTTAGATTTTAGGTAACCGCTAAGAAAGGAATTTCAAAAATGTAAACTCTAAGGGGTTTAAATGGCGAAATTGTCGTTTAACTCTAACGGACACTTATTTTTGAGATTTTAAACCATATGTTTTTTTTTTTTTTTTTTTGATTTATTAAATAGACAATATCATTAAAATAGACATTCACAAAGACACAATATTAGTGGTAATAAAATTATGCACACTGTGATTCCCATGATTGGGGATGGTGCGTGTTTATTTCGATCTCTATCATATATCATCGAGAATTCTCAAGAAAAATGTCATTTTCGGCAAATTGTAGTACAACATGTCATCCAAATTAGGACAAATTTTCTGCGTTTACTCAAAATGATTACGGTAACAATTATTCTGATTTAAGTAGTTATTACACTCATATGTCTCAGCATTCAACCCATGCCGGATTTGTGGAACTAACGGCAGCTAGGGAATTGTTTCCTTACCTTTTTGAAGTATATCGCAATGATGAGCTTTATGCGGTATTTTGCAATAATTCTAATCCCAGGAAAAGACTACGTTTTACTGGTACGCTATGTAATGGCCATTTTGTGTGAAGCTCTTTTCTGAGGAGAAGAAGCAAGTTAAAAGGCGACGTGTCAGGTACAGTAATGCAACACGGAAAGACCAATTAAAATCAGCTAAAAAAAGTTCGGAATTTAGATTTTAAACGCGATGTAGGTAACCACTAAGAAAGGAATTTCAAAAATGTGACCCCTAAGGGATTTAAATGGCGAAATTATCGTATAACTCTAACGGACACCTATTTTGCACTTCGAGAAACAATATCTAATTTCGACTCATTTTAAAGATCTTGATACGACGAGTTTAACTCGAAAGCTCTTACGGGGCGTCGAAAACCATGTTTTAAAGCCGAAAAATGAAGCTTTCATGAGGAGTAAGCAATTTTTTGTTTCGGCTGTTTTAGTGAACTCTTCATTGCGCGCCTCCCTCTCTTCTAGCGAGACGGCGGCTTTCCCCTCCAACATTCCACCTCCCGGAAGCTCCGATTCTACTAAATCTCCTTAACATCAGTTAACATATTATATTAAATCAATACCAAGAATGATCACAGAAGTGATTTTAAAGGCTCGCGGGCGAAGCCGCGACGGGGAATGCTAGTAATAATAATGAAGTACTATTTAACGAAGACTTGTTTCTTCTAGATAAAAAAACACTGTCTAGTTACTATAACATGTTACTAACATATATTACTAACGGGTTGGAATAGGAGTTGTCTCTGACAAAAATAATACCATGATGTTAATGTTTTCGAGTCCCTGGTGACTTTTACCATCTCTACATCCACCCTGCGATCTCAAACATTCACGGATCCAGGGGGGGGGGGGGGCTGTTGGGGCTGCAGCCCCACCCTTTGGAAAATTTTTCGTCATTTAAAGATAGAATTTGGCTTTCATTAATGTAAGAAAGCAAGTTAAATAACAAATGGGGTGGCGGGATGGCCGAGTGGGCAAACGCGTCAGAAAATACGCGTAGCCCTTGGCAGCGTCTGATTGGGAACCCGAAGATAGCAAGTTCAAAACCCAGAGCCAGGGGAAATTTAATAATACTCAGCATCAATCCCCCACCCTCTCCCCTTGCCCGGGAAACCCCGTATAGCCTAACAGGCGAGGAAGGGGAGGACCAATTAATAATAATAATAAAAAAAAAGTTAAATAACAATTAATGTGCAGAACTAATAGAATTTTAGTTGTGGGAAAGGAACATAAAGGTGAATAAGCTGATTAGCAGATCCAAATGAAGGGCTGTGAGGCTGCAGCCCCGCCCCTTTACGATTGGCTGGATCCGCCCATGATCTCAAACCAGAGTTTTTGAAACCCCCTTATAGTCTAATGTGGAGAAAGAGAAGAAAAAACATATACTATTATGCTATGACTATATTTATTTATAAAATCAATTTTATCAATCACTTAATCACTATTTATTTATTTTTTCAATTTCTAATAGAAGAGAACATCAACTGATAACGTGAGATACAAGGACAGCTTTAGCCAGATTGTATCGAAGCATGCCTACAAGGAACTTCTGCTTACAGACCCAGTTGAAAAAAAGGTAAATAGACCAGAAAGATCGTATTCAAACTATATACTTACTTTTATTTAATAATTTTACTATGAATGTGTGTTTCATATGTTTAATATAAATGGAAGTTGTCGTTATGCCATTTTGACTAACTTCACATAGCAAAAAATTAGTCCCCATCCATAATTAGTTATTACAGAGTTGTAACACTTCTTTGAAAAGTTAAAATTTAGCGTTAGTATACAATTAAAAGTACCTATCTAAAAAAAATCAAACAATATTTTGCAATCACAACCTGTATATATTTGTAGATAACTCAGTTCTCAATGGCTAAGTTCTTGAAACAAATTTGAACAAAAAATTCATCATCGCCGGATTCAGAAAAGGAATACCTACATCGAGACCACTTTTGTGTTTTCTTAAGGATGTCACTGTTTTTATCAAATATGAACATACTGCACAAAATATAATATAATTATTTACAAAGGGTAAGTTTCGAACTTGTAAAGTATTTTTTGTTTTATCGCAATCGTAGTTGTTTTATGGCTACAATATTTACAAAACGAAAAAAAAAACAGAAACATCGTAAATATATCTTATAAAAATGATAATAAACTGTCGCTGATTAAAAAAATACTTTTAATTTTTTTGTTTAAATAGGATAATAAAGCTTTTAACTTGGTCATAAAATATTTTAAAAAAGTATAAAACATATTAAATGTGTGTAAGTAATAATTTTTATACCTATTATAATTTTTTTTACTATTACACAATAATAATATAAGACGGAGATAATATGGAAGGTATTTTACTGTTAATGGTTATCAAGTGCGGGAGCCCCCTGACCATTAAGTACACAGCCCGATATTGAAACCCCTGACCGGCTAGATGGGCCCCGACCCTTGGTGCATACTAACCCGACTCCCAATTCCAATAAATCTGACCATTATGACCCATTGATAGTATCTCGGCATAGCGAGGATGACCTTACTGAATGCCTTCAAATATTAATATATCTCCTGTTATAAGTGTATTTTTGTTACTTTTCTTTATATAGTAAAACTTATTAAAATGTTGCATAGGATTTCGGTTGCAGTGCTTCAAACTGGCTCCTTTACGATGCCTACCACGAGGATCAGGAAGTGAAAGATGAAGGTGAGTATTTCAACACAAATGTAAAATGGCTTGCACATATTTATAATCGTGATTTATTTTTTAGTAAAGTATGTTTCCTATAAAGGAAAATCTTTTCTGTCATTCCCAAGCCGCGTATTTTGTTTTATGATTTTAAAAAATATAAGGCCAGTCAGTTGAGAATCCAAATTATGTTGCAAACAAAAAATAAGTTAAATATTTTATTTTAGAAGAGAAAACATAGGCCTCGGCCGGGAGTCAAACCTGGGTCTCCCGCGTAACATGCGCGGTGAACTATCCACTGCGCCACTGAGTCCGCTTCCAAGCCGATTCAATCCCTTCACTTCACTTGTCACCCGATCTCGCATTCATTTTAGGAATTTATAAGGGGGATGGAATATTTTGTCCAACTGACAGGATCTCTTGACATGTCGCCTATTTTTATATTAATTTAATCATTTCGCGTTAGTTACCACTTAGATCAGTAAAGAGTAATAAGATTATAATGAGTGGTAACCGACACGATATGATTAAATTATTAGGTTTGTCTTCAGGGTAAGGAAATGTTTACATAAAAGGTAAAGAAAATAAGTAAATGAATGTGGAAAAATGTGGAAATTTGAGGAATGTCGTTAACAAATTTATCAACACAAGTCAATTTCCAATCTAAGTCTGTTGGTAAGTAAAAGTTGTGTGTTACGCGCATCACACCAAATTTTTTAGAACTATTAGGAGTAAATATTTGCTTATTAATTAACCAGTCTAGAGAGTAAAGCTCGGTATAAATAATATTAATACTGTAACGTGAAACAAAACATTTGGTTTAGAATAGTTCTAGACCAGTTGTTGGAACCAACTAACAGTTGGACAAAACTGTCATAGTACTTGTTTGTGACTACGATGTTCGAGTACCTTCTACACTGGCCCAGAAACTTAGAGGCCCGATCACTTATGACTAAATATAATGAGCGATGGACTGGAGAGTTAGTCTTGTTCTGAAGCTCTTCATATGGTTATTTCTATGTTAAAATGTGATCATTTTTCTAACCTAATTATTACAGTTTTCATTGTTTGTGTGGCATTGGAAACTATACAAATAAATAATATTTATTTGCAAAATTTTACAAATGCCTTTTAGCTTGTAACGATTTTCCTTTGTTAACTTCCCCTAGGGGATTACCTTCAATTATTAATTGGAGTAAGCTCCCAGTGAAGACACTCCTAGCATGATGCAGTTCTACAGTAAAAGATCTGAATAAACTGTTAACGCTAACTGTTATACCAGTTCTGAATGAACTGGTAACGCTAACGCTAAAGTGAATGTTCGGACTAGCTTTTGGGATCGGAACCTGAAATAATTGTATACAAAAAATATTTATTAGAATACAATGAAGACTTAACGAACCGCTCCGAAGCCGACACCGCCAATCGTTCCCTAAAAACCTCCAACCTCCCCCCGTCCGATCCACTCCAACTCCACAAAATCAATGCTCACCGAATCCTCCTTCGTTCGCCTAGGCCTACCCCACAGAAGTTTTTTTTTTTTTTTTAAATAATATTACTGACCAGAATTGTTGGTATCAAATTTTAGTGTTTTTTTATGATTTAGAATTATTGTTATTATAAATTTTAACCCAAAATTTCCTAGGTCGACAGTGACATTGTACATCGAATTCGTTTCTTTTTCTTACTTGGTTTTGTCTTTGGCGACAATCAGATATCCAAAAGCTTTAGTTTTCCCCGATAGGTTGCTAAATACGCAGTTTATGGTAGATACAGAACAAGGGTTCCCAGCTGATAATGCTAACATAATGAATATGTATGAGCGAGGTCCTGGCCAGATTTCGACTATCGGCCCCTCCTTCCACCACCGTCCGGCTCATTTAGTCCACCTTAATTCTAGCCTCAACCCGACTTTGCACACCCGATCAATGATGGTTAAAATCATATTTATCTCCTAGCCAATTTATAATAAGACGGAAATTAGATGATATTAATGGATCGTTACATTACGGAGAAGCTCCAAGGAATGTTTCCTCCGTGAGAAGTTGAACTTAAAACTTTGTAATTTAAATGAATCGGACGAAAAATGATATTGCGGACTTGAAAATGGTCCATAAGGCCTTATAAGATATATTATGAGTAAGAAGGCACGATATATCCACTCGAGCAAACGATATGAATATAAATTATTCCCATCTCACGTCTAAATTTATTTCCACTGAATATTTTATTTTCCTGTATGTCATCCAATCTTCAGTTGATCGTTGCCTATCGGCGTCTGGCAGCTCATTCAAACCATTTTGGATTTTCTATCCTGATCCTGTTGCATAAAGAGCAACTTTTGTATTTTCCAGATGGTACGCAATTTCAGTAGAGTTTGACCCATAATTTCATGTATGAGTACTTTCAAGGTGGTTCTTATATGATAGATCTCATAGCATTCCACTAAACATGGTTGGAGTGATTGAAAAGAATGAATTTCGCGTAAAAAATATTTTTTGAGCACTAATTCATAGACATTAATTAGACGTTAAATTTTAGAGCACATCTAAAAAAGACTGATGCGTCTACAAGTAAGGTTTTTATACAAATATGTCTTTTTTGTTTATCAGCTTAAAACTTGAATGTTTTATGGAGAATGAAGTTGCCTTGAGTATAAAGTTAATTGTTGTTATTAAGAACAATGCGGGTTCTCTAAGTTCTTGAGCTTCCCTGGAGCTACTCGGTAGTTATTAAATCATAACTTTGGGCTTTTATTTTTGGTAGTTGTCCAATATGCGGGAACTGTAATGAAATGTAAAATAAAATTAATTGCTCACTAATATATACATGCGTCGATATATTAGCGTATCTAACTGATGCACAACATAATTTTTCATAAAACAAATAATAATAAGACCTACTCCTACTTATTTTACTTACGGTCAAAAGTATTCAAACAAGCACTTAAATTAAAATACGCTGAAAACTCTTTTCGCATGCGCATTACGCTTTTACCAACAGTCCATCGTTAGCATATTGTGAGGTACACTACGCAAAAGAGCTTACAACGTTTTTTAGGGGCTTGTCGGAACTTACCTCATGATAGGCCAGTATCCATAGCACCTTCACATTTAAAGGACCCTTGTTTAAAGTATAGCATATTTTTCCGTGCTTATACATAACAGTTGAGCCGATGTTTTCATACCTAGTACGAAAATAATAACTTTCTGATTTTCTGATGATTAATAACAAATGATACGAAAAAACCCTCATAGTTTTCTTTGTCTTATGTACATCATTTACAGTCTAAAATATTAAATCCGCATTCAGTTATTTTACTAATTTGAAATATAAATTAAAATAAAATTATTGAGCTTAGGATGTCAGGTACTCCATGATGTTAAAAGCGGTGACAAAATTCATCCCAATGTCAAAGTAAACGATGATAAAGAAATATATTAAAGTAAATTGGAAATGTTTTGGGGTATGTATTAGGAATTTTCCCCTGATCCGTAACCGTCAGCAATACTAAGTATTGTAGTGATCTCAAACTATACACATACATGTATACATAAGATACACCGTCAGACGGTGTTTGTAACTATTGAATGCATGGGAGGGTTGAGTCCAGTCCACGACAGTAACGTTGGATTTCACTACGATCAAAGGATGCTTGAGATCCCAATATCTTGGCCGCATAACTCTGCCTCAGCTGAAGCAATAGCCAGCGCTTTATTACATGTCTTAAAGGCTTATGGGGGCCATTCGAGCGAAAGTTAATTATTTTCCGATATACAAGAAATCATACTTTTTTTAATTGGAGCTATTTTTTAAAATAATATACAATTTATTTAAGATTCTACAACTTAAAATAGTTTTTATGTTAAAACTAACATTTTAAGTGAGATTTTTTTTTTTTATATGGAGGGATGGGAAGACATTCATGAAGTGCTATGTTAACCGTTGTTCCGCTTACTTGTTATTATTATTTTCTCAGATTAGTAATATTTCGCGAGTTCGATATTCAAAAAGCGCCAGTCGAAATCTGCTATTAAGAGAACTAAGGCCTGCTAATCCATCTTTCAAAAAGTAAAGTACATACAATTAATATTGGGACTAAAACATTTACTTTGTAGTGTTTTAGTTGTGACTTAATTTTGTGATCATGCTCAATTCTTAAATCCTATATTTAAGTACCATATTTGTAAAAGTAAATTGGATAAGTACCATATGTTTTTGCTGTACAATGTTTTGATTTATTTATCTTAAAATTTCTTCATTATAAGTTTTCCAATCCATATAATGTGTTTGACGACACCGTCAGAATTTTTATCACTTCTATTACTAAAATTATTCCATGATTGCAAGACTATACGCTCAAGAAAGTAACATTTGATTGATAGAACAACATTATAGACATTGAGGGTTTATTATATTGTAACATTATTGTGGGTACAAATAATTTTTATCACGAAAAATTATAATTCACAATGTCAGACATACAATAAAAATCAAATTATTAACAATGTTACAGAAAGTTATTACTTATAACGATACATTAACACAAAAATAACATACGATTCGATCTTTCAAGCCAGACTAAGATGCTTGTCCATTAATCCTTATATTTAGTCTTAATTCGAACATTCTAGAAGGTTCTCGAAAAGCTTAGAAGAACCTCGAACAATCACGAACACGTACTAGAACAGTTGGTAACTGTTCCAACAAAGAATCTAGAACTCGTTTCATTCATATGGTTTTTGTTTCAAATTACGATATGAATAGTCGGATGAAAGAGGACTTTTTGAGACCTTATTTTCTTTAGATGCATTGTAATTATTTTATACAATCTTTTTTATTTCGCATTATCCTCTTTATTTTTTTCCTTAGAATGTTTATAATTATTCTTTAATTAATATTAATTTAATTCTTTGATTAATATTAATTCAAATAAATATCCATACTTTACTGGTTTTAAAAATTAACAGTAAATTGTTTTATTTATTTTTTCAAGGCTGTCGTAAATATATGAATAATAAAATGAAAATATCAGTGACTAAACTTGTAATAATACTGTAAAAATACATAAATAATGATGCAGAATGGGAAAGTTTTTTTTATGAAAACAGGCTTCTTTAAATTCAAATTATTTATATACCTAATACTCACATTAAAACCATTCCTTTTTAAATTTTAAAATATGGATTTAGCGAAATCACCCTTACCTGAAACAAAGATTCTTTATTATAATTATAATATTAATTGATATACATAAATTAGAGGTATATGGGGCTAGAAAAGCATAAAAAAATGATAGAAATTTTATATTATAACTATGAAACGGAAGAAATCATAACGGATTTTATTTCTGTTACGCTTTAAAAAGTTCTGAATTATTATCTGAAATGGTCACCGTCATGTATTGGTATGTGATAACATGTTGGATCGTTCTGGGCCTTTCTGGGTGTTTTCACATCAGACCATGTATAAGTAAGCGATTGACTAGGCTGACCTTGAACAACGAAGCATAATGTAACTTTGGAGTTACTGTTCTGTCATTGTTAACTTACAATGAACTGTTCCGTTTTAAGTGATTATCATATATTTGAGTTTCATAGTTTGATTGACATTTTTGCGTTGTAATTTTACACCGATAAAATCATTAAACCCTTATGTTTTACAATAACAAGCATACAATTTTCAGCTTAGATTTGATTCATAATGTCCCAATAGATGACAAAATAAATAAATTGAGTATTGAAGAAAAACGGATTATTATGGAGGGTTACCCAACTGCCTAAATTACCATTAGTATTAGACAATTACCTGCCTTGATACTAGACGTTCAAAAATTCAGTAATAGAAAAATTAAAAAGAATTATAAGTGAAAGCATATAAATTAGATTTTTATTAAAGTTATCGTGCTAAAAATAATTCGTGTAACAGTTAAATAATGTAGTTGGAAGAGCATAGCTGCCACATTTTTTTCATTGATAATTATGAAACATAATGAATGATACTTTTGACTAAATATTTAGTAATGAAAAATGAATAAATCAACGAAGGATACTGAATAGGTAGTCACTGCAGTCGCGTCGAATATGAATCAGTTGCTAACGTTTTGATGAGTAAGCTTTTAGCCGTTTAGAATGTTTTTTTTTTAATAATTGTAGTCTTTTATTTGGTTGGATAAATCGTTTACCGACATATCCCCAATTATGCCTGGGACAAAAAAATACAAAATGTATAAAATATGTCTTATCATAACATTATCTCGTGTTGGACGATTATTTGCTTTGTTCGACCGAAAATTTAAAAGATTCTTAGAAACACAAGGTTAGATATTGTAGATAGCACTGAATCGATAGTGCAATCAACTATTGCCGATTCCGTCATTAAGTTATTACCGGGTATTTTCCTCCTATTTTTTCCTGGGCTCAGAAGGCATTTTAATTTCATCGGCCAATGCCTTAATTTTGGTTCGATCCATTGCCTTGATGCCTGCCATTCTGCTTGCGATAAGCAGCTTATGAACCTCTTGAGCCCAGAACAGTCATATCCATTGTTGGGATGTGTAATCAACGTTAAGGTACCTTAATTAGACGTTATGTCGAAGGATTTTTTTTTCTTTTTAAGCTCATGCTCCTCTGCTAAACGTCAATAGATTAATTACATAATGGAGTAGATTTTGATCATAGCGACTACGTTTAGTAGGTAACTAGCAATTACCAAATTGCATACCCAAACTATCTCTGCAAAGACAATGATTTTAATATGAAATAATTATCGTACTCACTGAACGATAGATTGGTAATAGGATTAGTTGATCCTCTTATTGTATATCTCGGGTTAAGATCTTAATTCTCTACGACAACCAATCAACCCCCTCCAATTGAGGAGGTTCATCAGAGGATACAGGCCCCCCGGCTATAGGTTATCACTGATTAGATACTATTGACGTCTTCCTTCCTATAAGATCTGTTACAGGAGAAATTAGAGTTACACTCATCGATGGAGGCTTTTCACACTTACAGCTTAGAGAACCAATATATTCATGTCTTTTTTATTTGTTATTCAGATATTTGTCACATTTAATGTGTGTTTGAATATAGCGTAACGATTTCGTTCAATGATCAATCGTTGGTTGCAAATTTGCTCGGAACGTCGACTAATGGGTAATTTTTGAGTAGTCTTGTTTTTCATTGGTCATGTTGTGTGTCACATCTTGCTTAAATCTGAGTTTAAGACAGTTGATTAGACGTAAAACATTACTGTTAAAATGCCTTTGTGGGGAGATGAAAGTTGGTGGAATACTTCTTTATACTTTCGGAGCAAAAAGGAAATCACTGTACATTTGAAGGAAAAAATGAAGAGGTAATGCACCAAATTTTGATCCAAACCCATTTTCGCGAAGAAAACAAAATCTTATCAGAATCTTTCAGTTTTATTTTATTTTTTTAATTTTATTTATTTATTATTATTTATCAATAAAATAAGTAAATAATATATAAGTAAATTAATGACATGTAAAGGCATGTGGAGAAAATACCCATTGGTAGCAATCGAATATTGTTTTAATTTAGTAGATTTCGAGTCCATGTTATAAGAGAAAGCCAGGTTGGAGACGAGTGGGTTAGGATCAGTAGGGAGTTTACTCTAAAATGTCTGGTATGGATCAGGCCAAATCGGTGACATATGGAACATTAAGGTCTTCATGGATGATTTTATTTGGAACTAAGAGACATTAAGGATTTTGCGAAGTATTTTGGATTGTAGGGATTGGTTGCGGGAGGAATTTGATGGTTTGGTGGAACTCCAAAGTTCGACTCCTAAGTCGAAATCTAATCATTGTCTTTTAGATTAATCTTTTATGGTGAATTGGAAGTTTAGAGCGTTTATTCAGTTTTTCTGTGAAACATTATGACTTAGTTTTGGGATCAAAGATGACATCTATAATTATAGATTATAATCAGACTACGGAAATCTTCTCTTGTACCGCCGGATGAAAAAAGTGGATGCGTTACATTCTGATGTTAATATTTAAAATGAATTTAATTTACAATCAGAACTTCGTTGCCTTGAATTTTTAAGTTTTACAAATATCCAATAAAAAACACGGATTTAAATGCTATGCACGACAAACAAATTTATTCAAAGGTAGACTTTGGAACATATAATTAGAAAATGGCAAAGAATTCTTTAGAGTAAATGATTAGTTCATATTACAACCTCATCATCAATTTGTTTGTTTGGTTAACATCCATTTATGCTACTAAGGCCAATCAGACGATGATACGGTGGGAGTCCTAAATTTTGCCTCTGCAGGCATAATTAGCATAAGGATCTTTAACGAGTACCCGACATTTGAGGGACGGCATGGCCAAGGATTTTTTACTCCCCTTAAAAAATCCTAGTGCCACCTGCGACCTTTATTGCGACCTCATAATCTATTTTATGAATTTTTTTTTAAAGGTTGATAATGTTCATGCATGAGGTTGTAAGAATGAAATCACTATACTTAGCTGTAATAGATTAGTGTGAAACATGATAATAATTCAGGGAAGTAGGTACCACTGAAAAAAATCTGGTGCGTGCGCGCAACACACAACTTTCACTTACCAACTTACTTAGATTAGAAATTGACGTGTTTTGCTAAATATCATTTCCCAAATTCACACATTTTTCTACATTCATATCTTATTTTTACTTTCACTAACCTATATATGAATATATAGTAAGTGGAAGTATTGCGATCGTGAAAAATTTCGACTTCCGGTTTTCAACGGAAATACACGTTTTGGGGTCCCCTGAGTCGAAATAACCAAGTCCCGCGAAATGGTCTGTGTGTGTGTGTGTGTGTGTGTGTGTGTGTGTGTGTGTGTGTGTGTGTGTGTGTGTGTGTGTGTGTGTGTGTGTGTGTGTGTGTGTGTGTGTGTGTGTGTGAACAGACTAGCTCAAAAACTATAAACCGTGCAAACCTAAAATTGGGTATTTAGTGTATGTATATGCCCGCGATGTGACAGCAAAAATTTCATCAAAATTGGTCAAAGGGAGGGGGTACTTTATTTAATAACTTTTGACGTTTTTTTCGATTTTCTCAAAAACGGCTATAACGATTTTGATTAAACTGAGTATTTGATCTATTTATATGCCCGAGATATGATTGTAAAAATTTCATCAAAATTGATCAACCGGAGGGGGAACTTTACTTTATAAATTTCATATAATTTTCAAGTGTTTTTTTTATTTACTCAATACAGATGTGATGCCCAACATTTCATCGAAATTGGTCAAACGAAGGGGGCACTTTATTTCATAACTCTTTTACAACTTTTTACCTTTTTTTTGATTATCTCAAAAACGGCTTTAACGATTTTCATCAAATTCGTCGTGTTTAATGACAATTAGGTGTTCTTTAATATCAGGTAAGCTTTATCATTATTAAAATGTTCTGAGGGGGCTTTTTTAGGGGGGGGGTTGGGGCCTTTTTTGTTTGTTTCCTATAAAGTACCTTTGTTTTTGTTTATATGGAGAAATTAACTGTCTCTCGTTTCGCCTAAAAATAACATTTGGCTAAATATGAGATATGATAAAAATCAAGTAAACAAATTGAGGAGAAAGAAAGAAAAATATTCATTCAACTCATAAAACACGTTGAGCCCACTCATGCAGAGTACGCCTTTAATGACAGACCATTGTTCATAATTAAAGCCAATCTGTTCATTTAATGGAAATTATTTGTTACATGGTAAATGAAGTAAAGTCCCCCCTCCGGTTAATCAATTTTGATGAAATTTTAACAGTCATATCTCGGGCATGTACATACATCAAATACCCAGTTTGATCAAAATCGTTAAAGCCGATTTAGAGTAAATAAAAAAAAAAAAAACACGTGAAAATGTTACAAAATTTATTAAGTAAAGTCCCCCCTCCGGTAAATCAATTTCGATGAAATTTTTACAGTCATATCTCGGGCATATTAGTACATCAAATACTCAGTTTAATCAAAATCGTTAGAGCCGTTTTTGAGAAAATCGAAAAAAACCTAATAAGTTATTAAGTAAAGTACCCCCACCCTTTGACCAATTTTGATGAAATTTTTGCTGTCACATCGCGGGCATATACATACACTAAATACCTAATTTCATGATCGCACGGTTTATAGTTTTTGAGCTAGTCTGTTTACACACACACACACACACGACACACACACACACACACACACACACACACACACAGACCATTTCGCGGGACTTGGTCATTTCGACTCAGGGGGACCCCAAAACGTGTATTTCCGTTGAAAACCGGAAGTCGAAATTTTTCACGATCGCAATACTTCCACTTACTATATATTTCATATATAGGTAAGTGAAAGTAAAAATTACTTGACCCATTGATCCTTATACGATGCATGTGACAGCAACAGTGAGATGACAAGGACATCATCGGTCATCCGTATTTAAAAAAAAGGAGCCATGTTTCCCAAGTTCCTTACAACAAATAATCGTTAATAATAGACGATTATATCCACCCTTCTCTGGGTTTAATGTTATCGACTCTCGCGATAGTCGCTTGGAACAAAACAGTACATACAAAATAGTGCTGAAGTTTTTATAGTCGTTACAGTCTCACCGAGCGAAATGCACTTTTAGTAGTATTTTCGACTTCTGACTAATTTTTATATCCTTGTGGATGAAAAGGACTCAACCCACTAGCCTTCATGTCACTAGTGGTATGAACTTGAAGTTGAAATTTTCTTATTTCTTATTTCGAGACCTGAGTTTTAACCAAGACGCTAATATTTATTCTCAAAACTTTTATTATAAATCTTGCTTAATTCTAAATGCGTCAACAGGTCCTCGCGGCCATCACAGCCTACCTGGTGAAATTAATTCAAGGGAGGCGTCCGCAAATTAATTCCAGTACTTCCAAGTGGCTGCCTAAGCCGTGCCAATCTGCTTCGTTACCTCTTTAGCGGTCATTTGCTGGCTCAAAGCGATAACTTCATCAAGTCCCTCTTTGGCTCTTTTAATTTAAGCATTTTTGGCTGTTTCATTAACGCCGCTATTAAGCTGCGAAATAAAAAATCGTGGTGATGAAAGCTATAATTACATTTTTATTATGTCGAAGATATCGTATTTTCCATTTTTTATCCAGCCTGGGTGGACTTCCCTTTTGTTTTGTTCTTAAGCCCCCTTTCTTTTTTTAGTCATAAACTCTAATACCTTCTTATAACTTTTCGCCCTTTTATTATATTAATGCATTCCAGGGCCTATTTGATCTCGACTCATTTTTCGGAAAAAGATAATCTAATATTCTTTAGTAATGGAGCTCACTTACGATTGATGGTTTTCATATATTCTCAACTATTTTCCATTATAAGTAACCAATTAAACGCACTCTCTAAACCAGAGTTGGGCAAATTGCAATCTGAATAATGATTAATGAATATGAATAATTGTAATCATAAAACAAATGAATAATGAATAACCATTATCCATCAATCATGAATATGATATATTCATAATCGTTATTCATTTAAATTTAAAAGACGAGGATGCATTTCTGAATTAAAAGTTGTCCTAATGAGCAAGGAGAAGTCCTAAGAGTGGGTGTAGTCAACTGAACAGCATTTGAAGTAACAAGTAAAGGATTAGAACCTAATTCCAATCGGTATTATTAAAGCTCTATTTACAAGAATGGAAAGAGCAAACAAATTTTCTATCATCATTCATGATTAGTAAGACCCAGAATTGTGATTTTTTTTATTGTAATCATGATTAATGCATTTATGTTATTCATGATAAATGAATGATCTGTATTCATGACTAGTGAATTCCCATTAGTCATGATTAATGAGTAATCATGAATAATGAATTCTTCTTGATCATGATTACTGACTAACATTTAATAATGAATAATGGTCATTCATGATTGTTGAATACATTATATTCATGAATACTCCACGACCAGTGATTAATCAAATACATGATTAATGATTCCACGCTAAAGAATGATTTAGTCATTATCATGATTATATTTTTATTTAAATAGGCCCAACTCTGATCTAAACCAACGGGTGCAATTTAGCACTAAACGCTGATGTCCTTTCAATAATCCCTGATTTTTTATTTTGCATGATTCTTCTTTCTTATTGACTGCGGGCAAACGTTTTAATTTTGGTGATTTTCTAAATGCGACAATTTTAGTTTAGCTACTATAAATTTATATTTCGTTATCCCCTGAATATTTTAACTATGCTTGGGTACCAAGCCAGGAGTTCCCAAACGAAATGCAGTCGTCTGCAAATAAGAGACTTAAGGCAATTAGAAGTCCTATTGTCAACATTGACTCACTGAAACCGTTGTATCTCTGAAATATCCAACAAAATCAGGCATGAATAGAGAAAAAGCTACCGGAGAAACAGATTCGCCATGGATTACACGCCTATAGAGGTCGACTTCCCATTGACTCAACATGATTTTATGTTCAAGACGCAGCACGGCATTATCGTATAGAGTTTGCATTTTATTCATTTTTCGCCCTGATATGTCATGGGTTACGGAATCGAAAGCTCTCCTGAAATACACACTGCAAATAGATACCTGTTTTTTAAATGAGCCCTAGCTAATAATGAATTTAAAATAACGATATTATCTACACAGGAACGACCCATCCTAAGCCCGGACTGCTCCTCGGGCAAGACATTTTTAGTTTCATCCTAGATATCTAATCTATGAGATATTAGTGAGGTATATATTTTGGTTACTGCATTTACTAAGCCTTCAATAATTAATAATATCCCCAGGGATCGGCATCGTAATTGACCATTACTTAGAAACTTTTTCGCTGTTATTCAAGAACGAAGTACCTGGTCCAAACTCTGTAAGGTGTAACCCCACACTGCAAAAGCGGTAAAGAGGATAAAGGATTATTATAATGATGATAAAGATAATAATAACGAAGTATGTTTTAGGTAATTATGTTTTAAATTTTTATATTACAGTTTGCATAAGAATGTTACATTTAGCTCTAACAACGGGATGTTCATCAGTAAAACTTTCTAATTCCATTAATCTTGGGTGATATCACAATTTTTGTTGTATTTTTAATTAATGAAGTTGTAAGTTTGATTAAATATAAAATTTTCGAGGATGGATAGTAAATAATATTGTTTGCATGTACAATTTTTTTTTTTTAGGCACAAAGAATAAAAGTTTTGATCTATTGGAAGAGGATAAAGGGGATGAAGAGGAAACGAAATTATTAATTAGGAAGTTACAACAAGCTGCGATGATTACCTGCCGCGTCTTGTCTTCAAATTCTTTTGAAACTCAGCAGGTAGTTTTTTCGAAAAAACATCAACCAAGTAAGTTAAGACACCTACCTCTGGATATGAAATTCTAAAGATTTACGATTTCTTCAATAAACTTTTTACTTCGAAGTTTTGAAAAGAAAGAGAAAAAAAATTAAGAAATATTGGATAAAGTTTTTCAGTAAAGGCTCTATTTTAATATCTGCTTATGTTTTGGACATTTTCTTTATGTTTCTACTAGTTTCGGGCTTAATCGTGGCTGTTTGTTTTCCTTTTTTCTTTACTTTTTTAACGTTAATATTGTTATTTTGTTAATATTATTGTTATTTTAACCATAATATTGTGAATATTATGGTTTATGGTGGTGCTTGATATGCCTGTTCTCATTTCAGGCCTGAAATGTTTATTATTTACTTTTTAATTTTGAAATAAGTTGTCAGTCGATGACAAAATAATGATATTTATTGGCACCAAGATAATGTACCACCAACACAGATATCCCTGATATTTGGTCGGCATAGCGCCAAATTGAACTAAATGTAAACCCCCATTTGAAGAATATTGAAGTTAAAGTTTGAGTTTTGATTATTAGGTTTACTTACCTACAATATGATGATTTCTAAGATTTTTGAAGCAGAACATATTTTAAGTTTTCTCTTAAGTCATTCAAATAAAAAGTAGTACGATAAAAAAAAAAAAAAACAACATATATTTTTTATAAATTTTTTAAAATGATTTGGCGCTTAGTTCGCTCTGTCGTTATACCGACCATTTAAAAATAATATAATCAAGAGGATTTCAGTTTTTCATCTGATATTATTATTTTTCTTCATTGTTTATTTTTTTTTTAGAAATGTAAGTCTTTGATCCTCAACGTCTATGAATAGTAAAAACTCTTCTTCCTCGTTTGATCAGTTCTTGGAGGGGTCTCGTGTTCCACATATTTCTTCATTGTCTTGTTCCCACCTACGGCGGAATCATCTTGGCCTCTATGTCATTACATAGCAGCTATGGCTCCTCTCCCCCCCCCCCTTTTTTGATTTGTTCTTAAAATGTTTTGAAAATAATCAATAACTCTATTTATAAATAATAATACATTTTAACAGATACTTCACCGATATATATACACTTTTCTTAAAGAAATTAAAAAAAAAAAATATGCCAATGTCAATATCACTAATAGCTTTGAAGAATTTGGGGTTGATTTGATTTTACTGATTGGTGTGAAACTGTGGTTCCTTTCTTTAAAAATATGTCTTAATAAATTAATAGAAATAGACAGTTTTTATTAAGACGCGAATTCTTCATATTTTTAACGTAGATGATCACATAAGGTGCATTTAGTTCTTTACTTTCTGGTTACCTGTTTTTTTCTCTACAGTTTCATTCATAAATATTTACAAATAGCATTTGGATGAAAAAGACAAGCACTCAATTCTAAAATGGTGACAAGCATTGATATTTATTTGGAGGAAAATTTTCCCCCAACATTTGAATTTCTGAGTTTTATTCTGGTAATGTGTAGTCTTAAAATTTCGGATTGTATAATTTTTCATTCATTCATTTTTAAATTTAATTCCGCAGGTAGAGGAATTTCTTACAAATTGGACCTGCTATGGGTACTTCCTGGAACTGACCTGGGGCCCGTTAATACCATTTGTTTTAATCACCATAACAGTGTGAGTACAAGAATTATTATTTTGGATTCAGATGTAATAAATACATTTTTCTTCCTAGTATTCTTTTTTGAATATTAGAACGATTAATCAGGGTTTTAAGGCATGATACCTAACATAATGCAAAAGTTTCACCTGGTTTATATAAAATGTTGTTCAATTTGAATTGTATAGAAACATTTAAAAAAAAAAAAAAAAAAAAAAAAAAAAAAAAAAAAAAAAAAAAAAAAAAAAAAAAAAAAAAAAAATCACATGGTTTATATAAATTGTTATTATTCAATTTGAATTTTATAGAAAAACTAGCAGACCCGGCCACGCGTTGCTCTGGCTCAGTAGTTATATCCTAATATTTTTAAACAAATACAGTAATACCAATATTCATTGATAAAGATGAAAACCTTTCAGCTAATCAAAATCCAACGTGATTGAGAATAGAGCATTACACCATTTAAAAGTATTTGGTAAAGAATATAGGAAAGTTAAAGTTTTTATTTTTTACATCTCATATTTCAATGTAGTTTGATTAAAAAGGAGCTGATTGTGTTTACGACTCCCAGAGCTACCAACACTATCGCCCTTTTTTGATGCATCGGTATAAACTAAATCGAAATGGCTATATTTTTCCACTAATTTTAAAAAGGATGACTGAAGTAAGGTTTGGTAACCTCAGCCATTGATCTATTGATCATTGGCCTAACACTACTTAAACTTGGTATTATTAGTTTAACAACGGGTTCAATTTTGCTCAGGGTCATGCCAATCTTGGTTAACGCGTCATATATGTCCTTTTGATAGGCGTTTTTCTCAATTTCTTTGAGACCTCGATTTCCCAACCCTTCGGCTAATAAGTGTTCGGTAGGAGGGTGGTGTGTTGAAGCTTTTAATTTGCAATATATTTGAGTGATAATAAATCTCTTCTTAAAGAGGTTTTTACATAATACAATTAAGAATTTTTATTTATTCAAGTACTAATTTGTTCAAAATGTTTTGGGTTAACCTGTTTTTGTTTTTTTTTAACACAAACCAAAGATTTGATGGTTTCCACACACGTGAGCAGGCGATACCCATTTCCCACGTGAGTTATGCCATTGCCCAAGGGAAAAACACGGATTTTCAAAGTCCAAGTGGACATTGTTTGCCCTTGGGATTTGTTTATGGTCATGGCAAAAGCCAAACGAATAGGATATTGAAGCATTTTAAATTTTATTGAAAATTCTGTCGGTTCCAAGGGAATAGGTGGCAACATGGCGATATCTCCTGTAAACCTTCCAGGTAACATTTTTCCTTCAATAACATTTCCTGTGATCCTTTTAATGACCAAACGTGTACCGTTGCACAATTGAGGTGGATTTAAGTTACGAAGAAGAATGATCGGTGAGCCAATATTCAACTGGAGATTGTTTGGGTGTATATCCAGGGAACTAAAAAATTCAGATGGGAAATTTATGGCTTCGTTTACATCTATAACATTGTCAATTGATTTTGGAAGTTTATTTCATCGAAATCAACATTTTTTGCTGCCAAAATAGCACGACTACCCAGCCACTTATAGTCCAAATAATTGTTCAAAATATCAGGAAAGACACTTTATATTTCGTAGACAGTTCATTTTTCGTCTCTACAACAGTTCAGAAATTTTCTGGTAATTTGATAAATTTTGAATTTCGATACAGCTAGCTCTATTTCGCCGTTTCCAATATAGAGCAATTGTTTAAAAAATATATCTGCCGATGGATTATTTTGCAGTAGTACTCTCATATTTATGGCGGATAAATCTGAAACTTGAGGTTACCCAAATAACAATTATTCCTGTTCAGTAGAGGTGTAATAATCATTAAATGTAAAATTTAAAAAATGCCGCGATTTGTAATCCTTTCTTAATTAACAATCATTTAAAGATAAGTAAATATCATTTCCAATAATAGCCTACTTTAAATTAAAGAAAGGATTAAAATCTTCGCTAACATTTCTTAAATTTTACATTTAAAGATAATTACAACTTAGGAAGTAACAGCCTCTATTCGATTGGGATTAAATTTTCTCAACTTTAAATTATTGTTGATAAAGGAGGAATTACAAATCTTCACTGACATTTTTTAAATTTTACATTTTAGATCTCGGGATAAAAATGATAAAAAGGTTTGGTAAAATAAAAAAACACTGTATTTAAATAATAACAAAACGAATAATGAAAATAAAGAAACTACTGTTAAATAAATTAACTGAAAATATAATATTAAAGTATTAATTATGCAGTTCTTTAGCTAATCACAAAGTATCCCACAACACCTAATGAAAACACACCCTTTTTGAGAGGGAGTTGTTACGACTGGTTACCCGCAGTGTAGCCAATTGACTAATTTTCACTAATTTTTGGCAACACTGACTCCCCAAGTCAGGCTTCTGTTAGGTTACACCTATGACAGTAGGTGCTGTTACAACATTTATAGAGTATTATTTCAAATAATAGCCTAATTTAAATTATTAAAATGCATTTACTATACTAAAAGTTGATATCAGGGTGGGCCCAGCAAAGCGTTTCAGCGCTTAGCTAGTAATTTAATTTAAATACAAATAAAAAAGGAAAAGGAAGAAAAAGTACCTACACATTTGAGTATTTATTGTAACCTTTTCTTGATTTATTTATTCTTTAATGAAAATTAACAATAAATACAAATTTCTATTACTATTTGGATAATAATAATATAGGAACAAATAACTGCACTCACATAACGCAATACAAAATTATAATAATGATAACCTGTATTACAATAGCATGCTTATAAACAAAAACATTATGAAATCGACATATGACGCCATGTTAATAAATCGAAACACGACCTACTTACACGGTGGGCCAGACCCCCCTACCGTGCACCCCCCCCACATCCCTATAAATTGCATATCGTTGTGTTCCTTGTGATAAAAGATTAAGAAAAAGCCAATGTTCCCAGAAAAAAAAGTGGCCGCACTAACCGAAAATGGCGTTCAAACATGGCGGAATGACGATTTTGATTTTAGTTAGTTTTTTGATTACTGACATTCACCATTATGCTTAGTTTCGCCATAACTGGTATTTTATTAAAGCTAGATAGTTCTAGATTCAGAATAAATAAACAAACGTTCTAAAATAATTAGTCTTGACAACATAAAATACATTTTAATTCAATTTTTTCAAGTCACTCGCTTAAAAGTTAAAATTCCAAGTTGATTTGTGATTAAACGGCCATCGTTAACGAAAAACACCCTAAAATAAACCATCTGGAGCAATTATTCTTCTTTAGAAATCAGTGGTCAAATTTCAAAATATATCAACTAGTTCCATAGAAAACGGACCTACAAGGCGAAAAGGTGCCGGGGACTCGGGCGCATCCAGTCCTCTGCCACATCGTTCAGTGCTCATACATCATATATTTACAGCGGGTTTAGGATATTATTTTGAATGTATAATCGAGCCTATGTAACTGCAAGTTTTTAATTTACAGAAATAATTAATATAACGTTTTTTTTTTTTTTTTTTTTTTTCTTTTTTTTTTTTTTTTTTTTTTTTTTTAAATCTTTTTAATAAAGGATATAAATCTGCTAAATAATAATGAATTAGTCGCAGATTGCACATTATCTAAACCTTACTTATATTGACATAAACTTGTTATCACGAAATTAAATAATAATGTTCTCATAGTTATAGTTGGGTTACAGACACTGACTTCTGATCATTCGTGAAATTTGAAATAGATGTATTTTTGCAAAGTATTGATTATTTACAGATTTAAAAACAATCAAAATAAAAAAGATAAATAAAAAGTTCTGTTTGTTCGTTGATATGTAGAAATAATTGGTAATACAATTTAGGAAGTATATACATAACACGATTTAGTAGCTCACAACAATTAATGAATAATATGTATATATATATATATATATATATATATATATATATATATATATATATATATATATATTTATATACATATTATGATTAATTTCAAATTAAACCACTACTGGAGAGGAAAACCAACTAAAACGTGTAAGTATTCATGCATCTAATGATCTATAATCCACGAAGTTGTGGCCTTTTTCGGTTTCTTTCATATAACTGCACATCAAAAAGTTTACTTTCTCTTTTTTTCGAAAAAAAAGGGTATACTAATACAAATAAAATGAAATATTTGAAGTTGAAATCGGATTAGTTATTTAGCCAAACTCCAACATGAAAGATCGGTAATTTTTATCATTTTGGTGAAAACTCATATTCCAACACCTATAACTCGACAATATGTACTCTAAATGAAAAATGTCACAGATAAAAGTTTTAGGACATTAAATTTAGCATTAAATAAAATAAAATTAACTTATTCCTGCGTAGAGATACAAATGAAAAAGTGAAAGTATTTGTAGCGCTTACTTCATTCTTTTAACTATATCTTCTTTCCTTCATATAACTACTCAACAAAAAGTTTTCTTTCTCTTTTTTTGGAAAAAACGGTATACTAATACAAATAAAATATTTGAAGTTGAAATCGGATTAGTTATTTAGCCAAATTCGGACATCAATGATCGGTAATTTTAACCATTTTGGTGAAAACTCATATTCCTACGCCTATAACTCGACAATATGTACTCTAAATGAAAAATGTTAGATATAAAAGTTTTAGGACATTAAATTTAGCATAAAATAAGCCCACCTAAATAGTTAGTTCTGTGAATATTTTATCATATCCCCTCAGGTTTCACAAAAAGAAGGAATCAAGCGCTACGAATACTTTCACTTTTTCATTTGTATCTCTACGCAGGAATAAGTTAATTTCAAAATAAATGGGCTTTTTTTATGCTAAATTTAATGTCCTAAAATTTGTATATGTAACATTTTTCATTTAGATTACATATTGTCGAGTTGTAGGCTTTGGAACATGAGTTTCTACCAAAATGGTTAAAATTACCGATCTTTCATGTTCAAGTTTGGCTAAATAACTAATCCGATTTCAAGTTCAAATATTTCATTTTATTTGTATTAGTATACCCTTTTTTTCGAAAAAAAGAGAAAGTAAACTTTTTGATGTGTAGTTATATGCCAGAAACCGAAAAAACCACAACTTCGTGGATTATAGATCATTAGATGCATGAATACTTACACGTTTTAGTTGGTTTTCCTCTCCAGTAGTGGTTTAATTTGAAATTAATCATAATATGTATATAAATATATATATATATATATATATATATATATATATATATATATATATATATACATATTATTCATTAATTGTTGTGAGCTACTAAATCGTGTTATGTATATACTTCCTAAATTGTATTACCAATTATTTCTACATATCAACGAACAAACAGAACTTTTTATTTATCTTTTTTATTTTAATTGTTTTTAAATCTGTAAATAATCAATACTTTGCAAAAATGCATCTATTTCAAATTTCACGAATGATCAGAAGTCAGTGTCTGTAACCCAACTATAACTATGAGAACATTATTATTTAATTTCGTGATAACAAGTTTATGTCAATATAAGTAAGGTTTAGATAATGTGCAATCTGCGACTAATTCATTATTATTTAGCAGATTTATATCCTTTATTAAAAAGATTTAAAAAAAAAAAAAAAAAAAAAAAAAAAAAAAAAAAAAAAAAAAAAAAAAAACGTTATATTAATTATTTCTGTAAATTAAAAACTTGCAGTTACATAGGCTCGATTATACAATCAAAATAATATCCTAAACCCGCTGTAAATATATGATGTATGAGCACTGAACGATGTGGCAGAGGACTGGATGCGCCCGAGTCCCCGGCACCTTTTCGCCTTGTAGGTCCGTTTTCTATGGAACTAGTTGATATATTTTGAAATTTGACCACTGATTTCTAAAGAAGAATAATTGCTCCAGATGGTTTATTTTAGGGTGTTTTTCGTTAACGATGGCCGTTTAATCACAAATTAACTTGGAATTTTAACTTTTAAGCGAGTGACTTGAAAAAATTGAATTAAAATGTATTTTATGTTGTCAAGACTAATTATTTTAGAACGTTTGTTTATTTATTCTGAATCTAGAACTATCTAGCTTTAATAAAATACCAGTTACGGCGAAATTAAGCATAATGGTGAATGTCAGTAATCAAAAAACTAACTAAAATCAAAATCGTCATTCCGCCATGTTTGAACGCCATTTTCGGTTAGTGCGGCCACTTTTTTTTCTGGGAACATTGGCTTTTTCTTAATCTTTTATCACAAGGAACACAACGATATGCAATTTATAGGGATGTGGGGGGGGTGCACGGTAGGGGGGTCTGGCCCACGTACTAACTGTATTTGCAATAATTCGCTATATAAGAATTATTTTGATCACTAATCAAGTTAAAAACTATCCGGTCCGGTACGTTGGCCAAAACTATATACATTGAGCCAAATTTCATTAAAATCGGTTGAGTAGTTTCTGAGAAATAGAGAGACAAACATCGGGACACGAGATTTTTATATATATAAGGATTAAAAATTAAAAAAAAAAAAAAAAAAAAAAAAAAAACCAGTGACCTCTTCTTTTTTTTACTTTGACGCTATAAAGACATCTTTTTTGTTCCGCGCATTTCATAAAACTATATCAAACTTGAAATTTATGATTTTTTAAAAGATTTGTTTCTGAAGTTTCATTATAATTTATTTTTAAACAGGCGCAAATGAAGTTAAGAAGATAAAAAATATTTTAAAATACAAATTGAAAGGTTTTAAAAGCTTCTGAATTTAATTAATTTTTGTTTTAAGATCTTATAAAGTTCATTCCCAATTTTGATTTAGAATGAACTTTATAAAATCTTATAAAGTTCATTCTAAATCTAAGATCTATCTTAAAAAAAAAAAAAAAAAATAATTCAATACAAAAGCTTTTAAAATCGTTTAATTGTTTTATTAAAATAATTTTTATCTTCATAACTTCATTTGTGCCTGTCACGAAATTTATACTTAAGCATTTTCAGGCTTGAGGAAAGGTGCTGGAATTTAACGAAAAACCAATGAAATATTAATGCAAGACTATATTTAAAATATGGAAAATACTACAAGTTTAGTAATATTTTTTATTCAAGGGACGGGGGAGAGGGCATTGGTTTTTTTTTTTTTTTTTTTTAATTTTACTCTACCATTCATACAATACTCTCCAGAAGAATCGTATTTTTTCTTTAGAGTAAATAATACGATTGTATGATCTGTCATTTAAAAAAATAAAATGATTGAGTTTCGATCAATTTGGCAGCTTTGAAAAATTGTGGACTGTATTAGGTTAAATTAATTAATTAGGTTAAAAAAAATGGACAGAATGTGAGAAAAATTGGTGTGATTGTATTTAATAAAGAATAACAATTAATGATAGGATTACACTCAAAATAAATTTGGATTTTGAATAAAGGTAATCTTGAGGACAGCATCCTTCCTTTCTTTTCTTCGGCTTTCTGCGGTGTCGCCTCTCCGCTCCACTTCTCAGCACACAGAGCTCTAAGTTCTACTCCATGATCTTCATTAGGATATTCATTACAGTAATGAAAAAACATGTCTGGCTGCAGCACAACTTAATATGGACGGCAATGGCGAATGTCTAATGAATCATGAATCAATGAATTGTTTTCTTATGATATTTTGTTCAATGAATCGGAATTGAGCTATATTTTATGGAACGCAAACAACAACTTATGGAATTATTAGCAGCAATGTATGCATACAGTTCTGCGTATCGATAAAGAAGTAAAAACAAATTAATCAAGCGATTGCTCAAATAATTGTTTTATTGTCAGGCCCGGAGCTAAGCAATCTAAAAGCCAGTTGTTCGCCACTGTCATTGCATTACCTCAGAAATCGAGATATCTCCGTTACGGCATTGTTGAAGTAAATGAGCAGTATCATTTACTTCAAAAATTCCATAACTTAGCATAGATGCCATTTACAAACAGTATTATGTTGCTATAGCTTTGTGGTTGGATGCACAATAAGTAGAGAGAAACACCGGACGGGTTGGAATATTTCCCTGAAGAAGTTGTAATAGCCAATTAGCTAGCTAATTAACGCTGACCGTTCTATTGATGCTGACCCACAGCCGTAACGTTACCTGACTTTATTTCAACTTCATTTCGGATCATGTTACGATGGCTGATCATCTGCGTATCAGTTCATCAGCTGCGTATTTCCATGGAAATGTTTATTCAGTCGGCAACTGTCCATATGGCAGTATGCGGGAAATGTTTGGGCTTCGATTGCATAATAGCGTGAAAGTGAATTTTAAATGTTAAACGCGTGCTCTACAGCACTATCTGTGAATATTTTACTCAAATACAAAGTTAAATTAGGAATTCTCTAAAAAAAAAAAAAAAATCATATGTAGCTTCAAAAATCATCAAATATAATAAGCTCTAAAAATCATCAAGCTTCAATCAACCTAAGCTCAAAAATCATCAAATATAATAAGCAACATAGTTATAAAAATTCTGAATGATATGTATGATGCATGATGGTTGAAATAATTTAAGTACATTATATTAATTCAATCATTTTTCATGGGTAACCACCCTCTTTTAATTTTATATTAATTTTAAATATTTTATTTTTAAAGGATAAAGATTGGGCTCAGCCCGGACTCCCTATAGGTGTATACACAGTACAAGTTATAGAATTGCCTAGAGCGTTTACGGTCATCTATGAGGTTTAATCACATGGATGGAATGTTGTACGCTTTTCTGGGTGGGCCCATACGGACCATATACAAGAATCGTTCGACTAGTGTCTTAGTCTTGAGTCGACGCATACTTTTGAGTCTATGACTATAGTTACACGAATACTTTTGACGCTTACTTTTGAGTCTATGACTATAGTTACACGCATACTTTTGAGTCTATTGACTATAGTTACTTTTGAGTCCCTGTTCTGTCGATGCTAGTAACTGGTTTTAAACATTGTTATTAGTTAGAGTTTTAATTGTTTGTTTGACATTTTTTTGGGATAATTTTACGTAAATAAAATTATTTAAACCCACATTGGTGTTATAGTTTCTAAATTTATTTTTTGGTGTCAGTAGGCCATACATTCTTTGATCTATTTGCTGATCGAGTTATCATTTCTTATGATAACCAATCACAGATTTCTTACCCCTCAAGGTGGGAAAAGTGGGTAAGGGAAAAGGGAAAAGGTGGGAAAAACTCAAAATATCAGAAAACGCCCGGCGAAGAGCTATTAATAAAAAAATACTTGTTTACCCATAACTAAAATAAAACATCGATTCTTTATATCCGCATTCCCTACAAAATGAAAAAATAATCACGAAAAATAGACTATTAATCACGACGTTGCGGCCTTTTGCATCCTGTTAATTTTAATAATTTGCACAGCTAAGAAAATCTCTCATTTTTTTATCAGGTGTTTAGTTCGTCTCAAATCAAGACTATAAGGTTAATAACATATTGATTAACCCTTTAACCGGGCGGGACGTATTTAGGCATCCATCCTAAACAATAGCCTGAACGGGCAGGATGTATAAATATCTCCTTAAAATATATGTTGTGCCCTGGAACGGGTGGGACTTATATTTTCGTGCAGCAGAGGTATTATTCATCGATATATATATATATATATATATATATATATATATTTTATTTTTTTTTTTGTACTCTTTATAATTGGTTAAGACTGGAAAATTTATAATTTCTTAATTCGATACTTCTATATTTTTGTTGGTATTCTTTTCTATTTGTTTGTCATTTTGTGTTTTCCTTTATGCCTTATATATAAATAAACGAAAACGAACATATTTCATAGCCTTTCAATTTATTTTAAGCATAAATAAAAAATATAATAATACGAAGTTACATTTCTCCGGGCGTGACGTATATACACGTCTTAGTGAAAGAGCTCGCACCCGTTTAGGCTGCGTAATTTTAAAGGGAACTCCCCGGTTAAAGGGTTAATATGTTATGCGCATTGTTAGCACGGACCAACTAGTTTATGATATAGTAATTGAACTGAAGTGGTACTTTTCCTCAAAGGAATATGAGAGCAGTATCTCTCTAAAATGGAGAGATTTTAAAAAAAGAAATAAAAAAAATCCGTAGATATACTACTATGTCAATGTTTTGGTAAAAAATAAATAAAGACGTGATTGGATGAAGGTGTTATGTTACAAATTATCAGTTTTAAGAAAATTAGGTATAATGATTTTTTTGGTTATTCTTAGAAGCCTTGATCTTTCCATGCAATAGGTGGTGTCCAAAACATTGATAACCAATGTTTTGGTCTTATTCAATAATATCTTGCATTTAAAAACAAGAAATTATGTCAATTTAATTATTTTAATTTATGTGTCATTTTCTCAAAACTTTGAATTTAAAACATAACATCTTCATACAATCAGGTCTTCAAATCAAAATATTATATATATACTAGGAACCTTGTGTAACTTAAGTTTTAGTAAAGTTTTTTTGTTCAATACCTCTTCATAGTTGTTTGCAATATCCGTAATTAATTGTGTGAAGATTTCTTCAACAGGTCTGTATGACAAATTTGAAATTATAAAAACGACCGTAATCTTTGAATTTTCAAGATTTAAAATATTAAAATGCAGTAGGACTATACTAACAATTTTTTAATAATGCTGTTGATTCAAATGTGGTAATGATTATTGCGTGGTGGGCATTTGTTTTTTGAATCCCACTAGCATTTAAAAGGAAAAAAATCTGGTGCGTGCGCGCAACACACAACTTTCCCTTACCAACTTACTTAGATTAGAAGTTAATATGTTTTGTTAATTGCCACTTCTCAAAGTTATACATTTTTCCACTTTCATTTCTTATTTTTGTTTTCATTTGCTCAAAAAAAAAAAAAAAAAAAAAAAAAAAAAAAAATACTAATTTCTTTTATTATTAAATAAAAGTTTTTACTTGTGAAAATTCGGCAATGCAAGCATAATACTCCAAGTCGTCTGATTTTATAATTCTCTATGTACTTGTTGAATATTTCATTTAGTTCCTATGAAACAAATAATTTTCATTAAATGAACAGAACATCTTTAATTATAACGCATTGGTTTTTCATTAAAGGCGTACGGCGCATGCGTGAGCTCAAGGTGTTTATGAGTTGACGGAATTTTTTTCTTTTTTTCTCCTGTATATGTTTTCTTGATTTTCTTCATATATCATATTTAGCCATTTCTTATTTTTAGTCGTGATGAGAGACAGTTAATTTCTCAATATAAACTAAAACAAAGGTACTTTATAGGAAAACAAAAAAGGCCCCTTCCCCATTTAAGCCCCCTCAGAAAATTTTAATACTGATAAAACTTACCTGATATTATTGAACACCTAATTTTTATTAAAGATGACGAATTTGATCAAGATCATTAAAGCCGTTTTTGAGATAATCGAAAAAAAGGTAAAAATTGGAAACAAAGTTATGAAATAATGTGCCACCTCCGTTTGACCAATTTCGATGAATTGTTGGCTGTCACATCTTTGGCATATACATACGTCAAATACCCAGTTTGATCAAAATCTTTAAAGCCGTTTTTGAGTAAATAAAAAAAACACATGAAAATGATACAAAATTTATTAAGTAAAGTCCCCCCTCCGGTTGATCAAATTTGATGAAATTTTTACAGTCTTATCTCGGGCATATTAATACATCAAATTCTTAGTTTAATCAAGATCGTTAGAGCCGTTTTTGAGAAAATCGAAAAAAAACGTAAAAAGTTATTAAATAAAGTACCCTCACCCTTTGACGAATTTTGATGAAATTTTTGCTGTCACATCGCGGGCATATACATACACTAAATACCCAATTTCAGGTTCGCACGGTTAATAGTTTTTGAGCTATTCTGTTCACACACACACACACACACAGACCATTTCGCGGGACTTGGTTATTTCGACTCAGAGGACCTCAAAACGTGTATTTCCGTTGAAAACCGGAAGTTGAAATTTTTCACGATCGCAATACTTCCACTTACTATATATTTCATATATAGGTAAGTGAAAGTAAAAGTTTAAATAATATACTTAAATCGTTTAAAGCTGCAAATATGACCAGTTGGGGCTTGAGTGCTTCGTATAGAGATGTAATAAAACGAATATAAAACTGCTATAAAAGGCAAAGGAACATCGTTAAGTAGGAACATACATCGGAAAGCCGATTTGTTATCTTGGAGTTGCAGCCGACTCTAACCAACCAGCAGAATAAGCGTTCAATCTCATGACGTATCTTGAAAGATATATTAGCTTTTTCCTATACTTCAAAGAAATGTTTTTATTTCTTGTATTAAAGTGGAATATGTTATTTTATTTGATTACAATGATAGTTTCAAGATTTGCAAGAAGATCTTTGTTATAAAATACAATGGGAGAAAGAAAAGTTTGTCCAATTTATTTATATAAAAATATTTTTTTAATGAGAAGCTTTATACTTTTAAACATTTTTTTCTGAAGTTTAGGACAACCTTGCATTTTCAAGTGTACTGCCTCAGATATTGGATTCTGTCAAGACTAACAATCCTGTTTTTCTCTGATACAATTTCAGAAAATAATCGGTGTCGGATACGGAGGAAGGGAAGGCGCTGGGACGATAAAGATATGGCACGTCAAGAACCCAGAAGCAGCTGAGAGATCTGTTTCTACAGCGAGGGCGGTCACTTGCTTACAGTTTTCAAGAACACAGCCCAGGCTTTTGGCCGCTACTACCAGGGACGGTTCTGTTCTTCTCATAGACATAACCAATCACAGTCCGGTAGTCACTACTGTGAACAGGTAAGTATAATATGCATATACCTGACTTCAATTTTGGAGTTTGGAGTTAGTGTTCTGCATTTTACTGAAAATATTGGACGTTTTATCTAGATATCCAGATATATCTAGAAGCAGGCTCGTTTAGTCAAATTTTTGTTTTCTAAATATGCAGAAAAGAACTGAGCCCTTACCCAGAGCCGCTATGGTCTCTGGCGTGGTCCATGTACGACGATGAGACTGCACTGGAAGAGCGCCTGTTCACTGTTGGTCAGAGCGGTCTACTCTGGTTGTGGGACCCCATCAGGCAGACCGAAGGAAGGCGTAAGTGAGGCCTATATATCAGATACAACTTCACTAAGAGCTAAGTAGTTTAGTGTTAATATTAAGAATAATAATATAACATCTTGGTTACTATATAGCATTTTCTAGACCGTATGAAACTTAAGGTTTCACGGAAGTGGTCACTAAGGTGGCTCTCCTTCTACACGGGGAGGTTCATTCTCGTTGCTAAAGTGAGCTGTAACACTACTTGGATTTGTTGTACTGTTTTTAAAGTTTAAGTTGATGGATGACTGACATGTTAGTTTTCTGTTTAGTGAATTTTCAGATACATGATATGTGATCAATAATTTACATCCATACATATGAAAGATGCACAAAATCAAGATTTGGCTGTTTAAATGTATTCAAATATAGAAGAAGTTTTTTACGAGACTTTTGAGGATACACTAATTTCTTCCCCATAATTCTTCTTTCCCAGTTTACGTCATAATTGCTTTCCCATCATTTAGTTTCTTCACAGACCATTTAAACGAAATTAACCAATAAATCAATACTTTTTGATTTATTTAACCTTTTACTTAATTTTTCTAAAGCGTGTTGGCTTCTGAATAAGGCGTATTACTCCCAAAATGTTAAAATACGTAAAAGCGCATTTAAACCTCCAGAAGAATGGCATTATCTCCTTCCCACTTAAATTTGAAGAAATTATTTCATAGAATATGACCCATAGTAACTGGGTACAGATTAGATTACCAACATAAACAAATTATAAATTGTAAGTAAAATAGGAAGTGCATTATCGACTTTTAAAAAAAAAATTAGGTGTCTGTTTTATTTTATCATAATTTCTTTTTTTTTTTTGCTAAGAGTAAATAAAGTTAAATATTTCGTCAAATGAGTAGAACTAAATAAGTTACACTGCAAGAGCGGTATGGCAAAAGAATGATTTTGAAGATGATGTATCCAGCTTAGATTAAATTAATGTAATACATTTTACTATACATTAATATTTGATGTGTTCATGGAATTATTCAAAGTTACTTGTTTCGGCCTGAAAATAGAATCGCTTGTGTTTTTTCATTTAAAATTTGCCTGGCATATGTCAGTTGACTCAGAATTAAATGAAAATAAAGAAAAATGTCTAAAAAGAGAAATATTCTTATATTTTTAAAGATACACTCCGTTAAGAAATTATTTTTTCTCGTTACCTTCTTCAGTTTAATTTGTAGTAAAAGGCAGGCATTTAGGGATTAGGGAATGTGTTGGGATTAGAAGGGACGGAAGAAAAGCGGACCACGACTATCTCTTCATCTCCTTTACCTTAGCCTGTTATTTCTCTACACGTGGAGTCCCCTCAATTTCTAAGCTCCCCACTCCGCCGGTAATCTTCTCCCTCTTCAGGGTCTAACACCTAAAACCCTATATCTGTCTGCCTCAATCTGTTTCCAACCTTGGGAGAGGAAAAAAGAAAAAGGGAAAATAAAAAAGAAAAAGAAATATGTACTTTTAGCAGTTCCTTAAGAACTTCAGTTGTTTCTTCCAAAAAGGGGGGAGGGAGAGTAGGGGATAACATTTGGAATACAAATGAATCTCTTATGCTTTGCATAATTTACTTTGTGAGAGTGCTTTGCATCCGGAATGCTCCTCACACAATCCATCATCATTGTACACCAACAATGAACCCTCTAGTTCTATTCTGGAAATATTAAAATATAGCATCCTTAATATTAAAACAGCCAGCCTTATTGGCGAGGAATTGTCTCGTAAGCTGGCAGAAAAATCATTAAAAAAAAAAAGAATATATATGAAATATATAAAATTTTATTACTATAAAAATATAACATTATTAATTATTAAAGACCTATTTTTTTATTTATGAACTCATTCATATCTTTATACAAAATTTTAATTTTATCTTAGATTGTGGTTTAGCATCATCAGTCAATCACTGATGTTTGATCTTTTGTAAGCAATTTCTTCTCCAGGGGCTACTCGGTAACAGCTCAATGGAGGGAAGATGGGGAACACGTACGTAACCAGAACTTTTCTGTCTAAAACCTTTTCTGCTACTGCTTGAAATCTATATTGTTTACCTTTTTTTATTTTAGCCTAATTTATTTTTTGAGTTCAAACGGCCCTACACCCCCATCCTCCACATCGGGTTTTTGCGGATAATGAATGCGGCCATACTCTGGGAAGGGTTTAATCACTCTTCATTTAAGCAGGGAGGGTCCTATCACTTAGGATGACACACTACCCCTGTTACCGTTTTATGGTTAAGAATTAGGCTTAGGGTTCCAGGTATTATCTACACCTAAAAGAAAAGAATAAATGAATAATAACCTAAAAAATCTAATTGTTTAAAAAAGTTGTTTAAATTAAATTAAAAATCTATACGTCTCTGATAAACCTAATGTAAATTTAAAAATGTCTAAAACCTTTAAAATACAGTATGAATTAAGTTTAGAATTAAAGAGTTAGCATTACAATCTATATGTGATCGATGAATCCAAGTTTGCTTGAATGAGTGAATGGAATTAACTTCACACATTTGAGAAGTGGATCGAATGATGTTTCTATCATATTTGAGTTGTGTTAATCTACTAATAGCGTAAATATCGAAACATTATTCCAGAGTCGGGGATAAATACTGGAAATATGTAATTGGTGAACACAAATAGAAACCACAAAACTTGTTTTATTTGTTATTCTAAAAAATAAAAATTGTATATCGTGTAATCGTTTATTTAATGATCGAATAGAATAACTTTAAAGGATTACACAACGGCTCTATTTCAAATTGGTTTTTGTATTCTAACTCATATACCCTTGTGTACACCGATTCATTTACTAATTTACATTAGTAAGAGGTAGCATTTCATTTCACAGCTCACTTGTTGGAACAATTGATTAATCTTGTATTCCTGATTCTAGCTCATTCTGGTCGAACGATGTAAATCATGTTTCATTATTACTTGCAATGAAAAATTGAATAATCACCAATTAACAAAGTTTTCTTGCTTAAAAGAGACTTACAAGGAGAGGAACACGATGTCAGTCTTATGAATCTTGACAACTTTTTGGAAGTTGCTGATCGAAAGTATTAGGCAACCAAGTTGTCGTTCGCGTCAATGGGTCTTAGAAAACACGGAAAAACCTCCATTAATATATTTTATTTTATATCTCGACATTGAAAATTTAATATTGACATGATTCTTGCACAAAACTTTTTATGTTTGGCTGTAGATTAAAAAAATAAAAATATATCCGTTCGATAGATCTATAGATCTAATCAAAAGACTGATTAGGTTTTTACGTGAACTACCAATATATTTTTTTTTTACACCAAAAATGAAGTTAGATATAAATTTGGTACCTAAGAAAACGTTTTTCAATCCAACAAATAATGTAGAAAAAAAATAGTTTTTTAATATTTTCAATTATATTGTATGGGAGGGCGGGGTTGGTTGGCATAGGGGGTAGGTTGGCCATTGGCTTATAATTTCCGTCACACCTGTTGTGAAGGCCCCACCATTGTACCATGTGACCCTCGACCTCGGGAGTCTTGTCCTGAGTTTTCAATTCGATGCTAATAGTTTAGATAAGAGTGTGCTTCATTGATTGATTTTACAACATGTAAGCAAATTTTTATATTTTCAGTAAAGTTGGTTTAAAGACATGGAAAAACATTTGACTCCCATTCTGTTCACATAGCCCCAAACTACTTTGAAAAACCTAAACTTTCGACTAACCAGTTTCTTGATTGATTGTTTTCCACTGTCCTGGCAGTCATCTTTCATATGATCTCTCCTGTGGGGTTAGTGGGCTCTCTTCAACTTTTTTTTTGGCGCAGTAGCAATTCACAAAAGCAAGGTAAACATAATCAAAGGTGAAACTACCAATTGTCTTTAGTTCCAGCGAGGAAGATGAGATCAATTTTTCTTATGCAAAAAGTGACGACTGTCTAAACTTCTATCTTCTTCTATTGTCATTCTATTTTCCCTTAAAAGCTGTGAAAAACCGATTCAAAATTATTATACCATTATAGTGCAGCTTTTAATAACAATAATATATGTCAGGCAGTACTTGAATGAGATGGCTAAACAACCCCACCTTCTAGGCCAACCTGCCCCACATAGGGGGTTAGTTGGCATACTCTGGATTGACGAATTCTACAATTTTTTATCATATTAGTATTAAATGTTATGTTGTGAAAAAAATACTTGAAGTACTCTAATACTTGGAGTTTACAGTGGTATCAGCCCCATTGGGATTATATTAACAGGAACGACTCAACAATCAAAAAAGTGAAAACTGTTGCCAACCAACCCCGCTCTCCCCTACTGAATTAAAAAAAAAAGGCAAATAATTTTGTTTATTTCCTCTTTATATATTAGCAGTACAGATTTAGTTCGATTTCAGAGATGGCGAAGTTGAGTTTTGTAGCTGCTCCAGACAAGGAAATGAACGTTCGATTCCAAAATCTACTGGGCGGACCTCTGGATAGCGATGAAGACGATAGCATAGATCCAAACCAATTCTTTTTGGAGGTACCTTACATCGGCCTTTGCATATCCATCGGCGAGAAGAACAAGATTTATGTTACTACTGATATGGGCTGCATAATATGTGTCAGTAAGATTTCCTTAAAATATTCCTAGTTAAGAATTGGAATTTCCTATCCAAACCTTCTTCATAAGAATTGTAAAATTTGATTTCGGAACAGATTAAAAGATCTGCTTGTTTCAATGTTATTTAAAATAGAAATTTACATTTATAAAAGGTAGGAACGAATCAATTATATATTTATTCTCTGTTCACTAGTGAATTTTTAAACAATTCCTAAAAAAAAAATGCCTAAATAATTGTAAATTTCTTCACGTTTTTGTTACAAAAAAATAACTTAATCTTATGGAATATTAAAATGAAAAATAAGTTCAAAATTCAATCTTGATATGATAAAATAGTTTTAATATTGAGTACAAATTATTTTAATATTCTAAAGTCAGTGAAGGCGATATTAGAAGAAAATTATGTTTGGGGATCCTACACATGAATTTTCGATGAATGTTACTTTTTCTTTTAAACCGCATGCACATATACTCTAATTTGAAATACAATTTCGGTTTCAAAAGAAGATTGCTTGCTACACCCACGTCCTCAGAGACACCATTACTGTATCAAATATATTTCTGATTCAAGTACCGACATGTGAAGCCCCAGAGTGTTATTACTGTTCGATATTCCATCTTATGAAATGCTTCACAATCAACATGTGTTTTTTAGTCGGTAAACCATAAGTTTCTTGATATTTGATCATATTCGATGTCTGACGCTTCACCCCTAGTGCCAAAAAAATAATAGTCAAAAAACCCCGGAGAAGAGCTTTGCGCTCAATTCAGAAACTATTTATAGTTTTGTCGATTATCTTAGCGAAAATGAAAGGTCTTTGCATTTCCTTTAACATGAAAATTGAATATTAGACTTGGTGGGTGGTCTTTTAAAAAAAAAAGAAGAATTATTTGATATTCAAACACTAATTCGGGTTTTAGCAATTATTTATTTACGTAAAGTACAGTTAAATTCAACGGCGACAGAACAGCAGTTACTCAAAAGTAGCGGTATGATTCCCTGTTCAGGTTAAGCCTGGTCCAATCCATACGTTAGAACATTCTAGATCTGGCTCCTGGAGAGGGTTCCAGAACATGAAACAAATTGCTAATAATTGTAACCGTCATGGAAACTTCTAAACCTTTTTTTATATACGGAAAAGAATATTTTAAAGCAATATGCATCTATAAATACCTTTGATAATTATAGTAACTATACATACTACTTTAATTAATGCAATAGTTTTGAACTGTGAGGTCTAAATGTTTAGGTAAATACACATCGAGCAGACGGTGGATGGGAGAAGATCAAGGGAGGACATAGGGTTGCTGTCCTAGGGATGGCACACTCTCCATTCATTAGATCTGTCTACCTCAGCCACTCCTCTGACGGTGAGGTCTCAATCTGGATACACGGAATGCAGCGCCCCATCTTAAATCTAAGGGTGTCTGACCTCAGTTTGGTGAGCCAAGGAAATTAGTTTGCTTGTTGATAGCAATATAGAATATTATAAAATATAAATGAATAATATCCTGAATTAAAATATAAAAGAAATAAAATCCAATGCATTTTGTGTTATCTTTAAACGTTCACAGCTCAGTTTCAATAAATGGAAGACATTGACTATGGGTATCATTTTAAAAAAAAAAATCTGGTGCGTGCGCGCAACACACAACTTTCACTTACCAACTTACTTAGATTAGAAATTAATGCTTTTTGTTAATTGCCACTTCTCAAAGGAGCAGAACGGTTTTAATTATAAACAATGGTCTGTCATTAAAGGCCTACTCCGCATGCGTGCATGCTCAACGAGGTTTATGAGTTGACTGAATATTTTTCTTTTTTTCTCCTCTTTATGTTTTCTTTATTTTTATCATATCTCATATTTAGCCGTTTCTTATTTTTAGGCATTACGAGAGACAGTTAATTTCTCCAAGACAGTTAATATAAACAAAAACAAAGGTACTTTATAGGAAACAAACAAACAAAAAACCACCCCCCCCAAAAAAAAGCTCCTTCAGTACAATTTAATAATGATAAAGCTTACCTGATTTTAAAGAACACCTAATTTTCATTAAAAATGACGAATTTGATAAAAATCGTTAAAGCCGTCTTCGAGATCATCGAAAAAAAGGTAAAAATTGGAAAAAAATTATGAAATAAAATGCCCGCTCCGTTTGACCAATTTTGATGAAATGTTGGCTATCACATCTTTAGCATATTCATACATCAAATACCCAGTTTCATCAAAATCGTTAAAGCCTTTATTGAGTAAATAAAAAAAACACGTGAAAATGATACAAAATTTATTAAGTAAAGTCCCCCCTCCGGTTGATAAATTTTGATGTAATGTTGGCTATCGCATCTTTGGCATATACATACATCAAATACCCAGTTTGATCAAAATCGTTAAAACCGTTTTTGAGTAAATAAAACAAAACACGTGAAAATGATACAAAATTTATAAAGTAAAGTCCCCCCTCCGGTTGATCAATTTTGATGAAATTTTTACAGTCATATCTCGGGCATATAAATAGATCAAATACTGAGTTTAATCAAAATCGTTAGAGCCGTTTTTGAGAAAATCGAAAAAAACATAAAAAGTTATTAAGTAAAGTACCCCCTCCCTTTGACCAATTTTGATGAAATTTTTGCTGTCACATCGCGGGCATATACATACACTAAATACCTAATTTCAGGTTCGCACGGTTTATATTTTTTGAGCTAGTCTGTTCACACACACACACACAGACACACACACACACACACACACACACACACACACACACACAGACCATTTCGCGGGACTTGGTTATTTCGACTCAGGGGACCCCAAAACGTGTATTTCCGTTGAAAACCGGAAGTCGAAATTTTTCACGATCGCAATACTTCCACTTACTATATATTTCATATATAGGTAAGTGAAAGTAAAAAAAATCTGGTGCGTGCGCGCAACACAAAACTTTCACTTACCAACTTACTTAGATAAGAAATTGACGTGTTTTGTTAAATATCATTTCCCAAAGTCACACATTTTTCTACATTCATATCTTATTTTTGTTAATCGTTAAAGCCGTTTTTGAGTAAATAAAAAAACCCGTGAAAATGATACAAAATTTATTAAGTAAAGTCCCCCCTTCGGTTGATCAATTTTGATGAAATGTTGGCTATCACATATTTGGCATATACATACATCAAATACCCAGTTTGATCAAAACCTTTAAAGCCGTTTTTGACTAAATAAAAAAAAAAAAAATACGTGAAAATGATACAAAATTTATTAAGTAAAGTCCTCCCTCCGGTTAATCAATTTTAATGAAATTTTAACAGTCATATCTCGAGCAAATACATACATCAAATACCCAGTTTGATCAAAATCGTTAAAGCCGATTTAGAGTAAATAAAAAAAACACGTGAAAATGTTACAAAATTTATTAAGTAAAGTCCCCCCTCCGGTTAATCAATTTTGATGAAATTTTTACAGTCATATCTCGGGCATATTAATACATCAAATACTCAGTTTAATCAAAATCGTTAGAGCGGTTTTTGAGAAAATCGAAAAAAAACTAAAAAGTTATTAAATAAAGTACCCCCTCCCTTAAGGTAATTTTGATGAAATTTACGCTGTCACATCGCGGGCATATACCTACACCAAATACCCAATTTCCGGATCGCACGGTTTATAGTTTTTGAGCTAGTCTGTTCACACACACACACACACACAGACACACACACACACACACACACAGACCATTTCGCGGGACTTGGTCATTTCGACTCAGGGGACCCCAAAACGTGTATTTCCGTTGAAAACCGGAAGTCGAATTTTTTCACGATCGCAATACTTCCACTTACTATATATTTCATATATAGGTAAGTGAAAGTAATATATTAAGTAAATTGAAAATCGAAATTTTGGATTAGTTTATAAGCCAGATGTTTAATTGTTTTGTTCATCGTTTTCAAATAAAATGCCCCAGTACTTGAACTTATGACCAAAGTACACTCTTTGATAATCAGATCAATCCTCTTTTAGGAAAAAAACGATTAAAGCTGGCTTTCAAAATGTTAAGGCGATAACTTATTTAAAAAGCATTCTTGAATAATGCTTATGGTTGTTCATACACAATGGTACGAAACCTTAAAAAAATAAAGAGCATTGATAAGGACCAAAAAATAAAAGAGGCATATCCAGTTAACAGAGCCCTTCTTTAAAATTCCTTAACACAAATTGATAATCTGAGAGAAACTGAATATATAGACATAATTACTTAATCCCCTAAGATATTTTCGGTTCAACAAAAAAGTCGAACTTACAAAAATCACAAGCATTTCAATCCAAAATTCTAGGATTATTTTTAAGAAGCTCCCTAATACGTAAGAAACAAAAATCTAAATACCTACCTACAGACTTACATCAACCAACATTTATGAACTCCTTATTCATGCTTTCAGGTAAATTGCACAGATAAAGCAACCGAAATATTACCGGCTTTTCTTTAGAGCAAGTGTGTTTTCTAATTGGTACAAAAAATACTTCCTCTAAAAAGAAGCTGAGAGAGGAAATAAAAGGATTAGTTACTTGGTACTTCTCTTCTCCATGCCTAAAATGCTTGTCACATTGATTGTATTTTTCCCATTACAATCGATGTTTTTCAGTCTTCGCTGACTGATTGTTAATGAAACTTTGAAGCGTCGGGATAGCCGAGCGTGTTCGAGCGCGACTCGCTTTAGCACCCTCGAGCCGAACGGCGGCGGTTCTAATCCGCCCTGGTGGGTTGAATTTTATTTCGTGGAGGCCCCACGCAATAAATCTCGACCTACCCACCATGGTTAGAATAGGTTGCTTGCACTTATAGAGTAACCCCCCCGTATGCCACACATCCACACATGGCCAGGGTACCGAAGAAAAAAAAATGAAACTTTGAAGAAAAAAAACAATTGGGTTTTTTTATTTTTTTTCAATTCACTGAACTCATATCACTATCTCATTTTTTATTTTACTAAAAACCAACACAGATTATTTTCCTTATGAGTCTTAATATTTTAATTATTAAATGTGTAGTTTTCACTATAAGATATATTTATAGCGGTATCGCTTAAATTTAAGAACTAAGTATATTGTAACACAATATATGTTTGCTTAAAGAATTTTATTGAAATGTATTAATAATTTTCAATGCCACACAAAAAGTATAAACTTAAATAATCAAGAAGGTTACAAAACGTATCAACGTAAACGAAACAGCAACACGAAAGTAGCCATATGATCTGAGCTCCAGAACAAGACTAACTCTTTAGTCCATCGCTCGTTATATTTACATAGTCTGAAATGATCAATATATATTTGGAAGGCTCTAGGCAAGCTTAGATTATACTCGAACAGTCAGATACATGTACAAGAACATTATATTCCAACAACAAGTCTAGAAACTCTCTTAAATAATATGTTTTGTGTGTTTTTTTTTTTTTAACGTTACAATATATCCGCATAAGAATTTAGTTTTTAACCCAATATTATTCTTAAAATTTAGAAAAAGATCATTGTATTGTAGTTTAAGTCGAATTTTTTAATGGTTTTTCGTTTCAAGATGAAAGTCATTATTAAGAGTCTAATAACTAATTAATTGTAGCTGAAGGCATAATACATGTTACTAATGACTGCAAAAGATTTCATTTTAGGGTTAAATAATCATTTCAAATTTTAAATTTAAGAAGGCTCTGGTCCAATGGTAAATTGTTTTATTTCTTTATTCCTTCTGTATCCAGTTCATGCAACAGTAATGCTACATATTTTATGCTATCACATAAGAAATGTATAAATATTGCCTAAGATTTCTAGAATTTTTAAGTCACTTCTCTAACGTAAACTAGACTACTGTCAACTTTTATTAATGTATGCCTAATATTTCTGTTAGTTCTTAAAGGAAAAAAAGTCCATGACCTCCCTGTTTTAACTAACTATAATATTTCATTAGTCCTACAGCCAATTGTAAAAATAATTATTTTTTCATGAATCTATTTTTTTTTTTAATTTCAAGGGTAGTACTTTATTGGTCTCCCTCTAATGACCTGGAAATATTTTTCCTCTGCGTGTGTACAGTTGAAGAAGTAGGCTGACCATTTTGGGCAGTCGGCCACTAGCAATTAAGGAGAGATATAGCAACCACGTGTTGCTGTCATTTGATGTATGATTTATAGAGAATAGCAAGGAGGTTAATCGTTCGCCTGTCTTTTGGATTTTAAGTGGTGTTAATTTTCCTTTTTTTTTTTTTTCAATTTTCAAGAATTAAATGAAAAAAAAATCCAAGTTTATTCTACCGCCGAATGTCACACTAAGCTATAATTCGAAATCAAGATTTCGGAGACTTTCGAGTTAAACAGGAGGGTATGACTTATGTGGAAAATTTTTAAGTAGCTAGTGAATATTCTGTAATAGTTCTATAATACCCATTCTCTTATTCTTAAAGGGTGTTTATGTACTGTTATGATGAAATAATGATTGACTTTCAGTACAGCATTGACAGCGCAACTTGGTCGCCTAGTCACAGTACAGTCTTGGCGAGCAGCTCAAGGGAGATGGTCTGCATCTGGGACCTAAGCAGGAAGACAGATCGACCAATGGCCTCCCTCACAGGCCGACATTACACACACGTCCGTTTTTCCGATGCTGGAACTGTAAGTAGTAGTTTCTGCCTCATTTGAACAGGCAAGCAGTGGAATATATATATATGTGTATAGTGTTATTATGTATCAGTAGGTAAATTGTTACTTAATGAAAAGTTACAGGATTTTTTATGATAATCATAAGAAAAAAATTGTAATGGATAGTTTACGATGTTTATAGAATCTCTTGGTGGGCTGCAATGACGGTGAAATTCTAGTATACAGACTGTCAGAAATGCCACACCGTCCACATTTGCAGGTGAAATAAAATTTTTCATTATATTTTTAGTTTTTTATTGGTTTGACAATAACTGAGCAAAGCTTAGTTTAAAAAAAAAATAATATCTATTTAAATTATTAGTATTGAAATATTATAACTACATCGATCTTTAAAAAAATTAAAAAATTCTATGATGAAGATAAAATTATGGGAATAAGTATCGTAGTTTGGCCCGTAATGTTTGATCATGTGTTACCTTTGTTGCACTTCAATATGATTGGGCAGACATTTTATAATCAAAGGTACAATCTGGAAAAGTATGAAACTAAATTAAGAGTAATGCTATATCTATTTGTGTTGCAGAAAGATCATCTAATCAAGGCACTTAGAAAAGCAGTGGAATACAAAGCTGAACTTTTAAAAGAGTTGGAATCTTGTCTAAAGGACATCTAGACCAGTTTCTTATTATTTATTTAATTTTTTAAAATAGTTTGCATGTATAAACATATAGTCAATTTTGTATTCATTAAACTGGATGGGATGTTGTTGTAGAAAGAAGCTGCTTGAAACTCTCAGAGTAATTTAATATTATTCATACATATATATATATATATATATATATATATATATATATATATATATATAAATAAATAATTTATATATATATTTATTTATTTATTTAATGGAACACAATTTAATAGACCTACTTTTACATAATATTTATGTATCATTATGTTTTGATTAATGTCTATATACTAATCAACCAGTAAGAAGGCCCAAATACAAAATAGCTCTTCGCCCACACTTGTGGATTTCAGAAAGGATGTTTGGATCTGCTTATTAGTGTAAGACTTGAACGATTTTTTTTTTTTTATTATACTACTGGCAAGAAACAAGTTCAAAAGAGTTGTAATATTTGAAGTATCCTGCTCTGCGATAAGTGAAAAACTTGCAAGGCATATGTTCCGTGTATTTTTCAACTCTGATTTTCAGTATTGAGGGAAAAAAAAAAAAAAAAAAAAAAAAAAAAAAAAAGAGAGCAGTAATTTTAGTAATTTGCTTTGACATTCGTTTTATATTGACGTGTTGATTCCAGGTAATGAAATACAAATAAATATAGAAATTAATATCGCTGATTCGTTGAATATGTAATTTTTGCTGATGTTACATATTTTAGCTTATATCACCAAGCATTTTAAAAATTTAATAAATTTATATGTGTTACGTTCCTCAATCATTCCATGAAAATATCAGATTTTAATTTTCCTCGTATTCATTAAGTTGACTTAAGGCACTTTTCAATTTCCAGAGAAAACTGAGTCGAGAAGCAAGGAACCCGGCAAAGGAATGGGGTAGGCCCAACGGGTCAAAATGCCAACTGCTGAATTACTCTAATATCCACTTTTCAATTCATGTACTGAAATTATGGGCAAAGGTTGAAGCTTTCGTGCATCTAAAATTCGTGGAAAATTTTCATATGAATGTGCTTAGACAGGGAAGGGAAAGGGTTCTTCATTTAACATGCTCGCCCTTCGTTCGAATTCCATGAACTGTTGTTTCCTGGCAGTCTTTAATTTTATAATTCCTTCAGTGAAACGTATCGCAAACCTGGGAATGGATTCTGGTACTGTAGAGGACTTACAAGGATCTCCTACGATATATCGTACAGAGACTATTGAACTATGAGTGGTATAATAGGATTTAGGGGTGCTATAAAGTTTCAAGGCACCTTATATTTAATCTAATTTGAGAACTTTCGGTCGATTAGCGGCTGAACAACAAACTTTACTAACTACCTTACTCACTCCGAGATAATTCATCCACACTAGTTAATCAGCGACCTAAATTCAACTAGCGAACTTAGGAAACAAAATATCGGAAACATTTAACGGTAAAATAGTTAAGATATATATAGAGAGAGGATTGTTGAGATGAAATGGGTTTGAAAAAACAATTTCATGTCAAGTGCATGAGTGAGTTATTTTTTATTATGTTCTAGCTTCATACCTAGTAACTTCTGTAGTAACTTATTCTACCGTAGCATTCTATTGCAAGATGTGACCTCGCATATTCTTATACTTCTAGCTCCTCTACTTGTTGCACCTCTTAGATTTAATACATCATAATCATACTTGTCGATTTAGGTTTGGTATTGTTGAAAAATAGTAAAGTTCAAAGAGTTAAATATTGTTAAAAACGTAAACACCTTTTCTGTCATTCAAGAAGCGAAAGAATTAGTTGGATTTCTCCAATAAATAATCGATTTTCTATGATGGATTTCTTTCCACCAATTTCGGTGTGTCACTTGTGTAAATTAGACTTAAAACCATTTCCGCCCCTGATGGTAATTTAAAAAAAAAAAAAAAGGTATCGAAAAATTAACTATATTGTAGAAAATGATAGAATGTAGGGTTTAAATTAAAATATTAACCTAGGATTGATACGATTTTTATGCTCGGTTTAATACGAACTTTGTACTCTGTATGGCGCACTTACCCCATTTCAAGTTTATTGTTTTTAATTTTCAAGTATTCATCAAGGAATACCAGAGAAGCTTTGAACTTACAAAAGTATAACTGAATAAATACGCTTTGGTTAATTACGTGAGTGCATTCAACAGGTTCGAAATGGTTTCGTGACCGAATGAATCCATGTTTAGAAAACAGAGACGAGATCAATTCTATATTTTCTGTCAAGCTAACGACCGCACTTTTCCGCGATAGATTGGCTGATCCGATTTTCATTTGTTTCGTGTATCCGGAAAATTTTAATTTATTTATATTTCAATTAATACTTTCCAAATACGTAATATTATGGTGAGGTGGGTTGCATGTTTCGACTTAATAGTTATTGGACTAATGAACAGTCTAAGTTACTTTTACGCAATTTGATTTTATCATGACATAATTGGATAATAATTCATTCAATAATATTGAAATAAACTATTGTGTGGTTATTGTTTAGGTCCCAGAATAATACCATCGAATTTTTATGCTTAAGTCTTACTGTAACTACTTCACTAATCAAGCTATTAATGATTCTTAATCTGAAACTTGTATATCACCAAATCGTTCAAACTGAATCCAAACCGTACTCAACGTACGTATAATAGGTACTCATGCTTAGTTAAATCCATGGAGACACTTCACAGACATTCAGAATAGCCAAAAGGCCACCTAATATTTCCTCAACAGAGACCGGCTTCCTCCTTTGTGCAAGATTTTCTCTTCTTCCTTAGGAGTAGACTGGACCTTGCCTAAAGAGCGTTATATTTTAATACGATTTTTAAGCACTTCAGCAGAAAATTTCTAAATGTTCTCAATTTTTTAAGATAAAGAAAAATAGCGTTAATTTGTTGCGGTTTAATGTGATGTGTTATGCCGAAAGTTGTATGGTTAATTTACCTCAAGTTTGGGGTCCTTAACAGGGAGTAAATTCTTATTACCATTAAAGGTATTTTGTTTTCGAGGGGTTCGTTGCTTTTCGGGCCATTTATGAATATGTTTTTTTGTTTTTTTTTTAGATTGGACTTTTATTGGGAATTTATCATAGTCGGAAAATCTGATGAGAGTTGCAGAAAAATCGGTTTTGATTTTTATGGCGTTGGAGAATAATGGAAAAGGCTTCAGCACGCTTTGCTAATATTTAACCCAATCGAAACATACATTACTGGGGTTTCGTTGGTGTTGCATTAAGAGGTTTTATAAAGTATTTTTGGCACAGGTGAATAGTCCGAATTGTGCAATTTTAAAGCCAGGTGAACCCTTAATATCCAGAGCTTACTATGGGGATTGTCAAAGTATGTATGTGTTAGAGCCATTGACTCTTCAATAGCTGGATGGTATGGAGTAATCCATTATTATGGATATTATCTATAACTTTGGCCTGGTAACGTGTATGAACCGATGCGTAATAAGCCATCGGTGATAGAAGCTTTAAACAAAACGCAATTGGTCTTAGGTTGAGAACTTAGGTATAGACAGCCCTCACTAAAACTTTATTTGTGTGTCGAAGGGATCAATCCTCCCCCACAGTGATGGAAGGCTTCAGGTTTGCCCTAGTCAACATCCAGTTTATAATTCACTTTACCCTTAGGCGAGATGAACTAATGAGTTTATGGAGGATACCATTACCAGGTTTTGGTAAAATGTGGCTAAAAGGGGTTCATGCTGTTACGTTGCCAGTAAAATTATTAAAATCTATATGTTGATGACGTTTTGTTACGATTTAACGATTTGCAAATTACCATTAATTAATAGAGCTTGATTCTAACATAATAATGCGATTCTACTTTTTTCAAAGATATTGAATAATTAAAGTCTTAAAAATAATTATTTTATAACTTTTTGATTCCCTACTAGTTATTTCTAGCTACTTAAGTTGTGTGGAATGAATCACTGCTAGTTAGTTAATCCATGTTAGCTTTTCTGAACATCTCATACATATTTTAAAAAGTTGAAGAGATAACTCTGCTTCATAGTGGTAAATGAATAAATAGGATCCCTGTTTACAAAAGAAAAATAAACATTTTACCAATTAGCAAACAGAACTCGTATTTCGATAATCTGATGTTATTATTTTCTATGCTTGATAAGCAATTAGCAAGCCATTAGACAGAAAAATAGATATTTTATTTTAATAATTTATTTACATTAAATAGAAATATATTAAATAATTCAAAATTAGTTGGGAATTCTAGCTATGTTCAGATTGGAGATTCATTTGCTATCAGCATATTACTCATTCTGTCATTCCGAATAAATGGCCTAACCATCACATTTGGCTTTTTTCCAAAGCTTGGCTGCTTCGTCCGACACCTGCCGAACCTCCAAACCTTTCACAACCAGCAAGGTAGGTACATATTTTTTTTTTCTTTTCGATAGCATATTATAATGAAACAAGAGACTCAAATTACTTTATTTACTTCTTTTCCAATTTTTTAAAACTGAAAATAAAAAAAAAAATTTGATAGTAAATATATTTACTTAAATCCAAATGGATATACTTTTCACAGATATTCCGCTCAGCTGAAGAGATCCGCCTACAATGACTTAAAACTTTTTAATCAAAATTTTTACTTATTAAAGTACTCTGCTACGTTACCTTCTAATAAAATTTGACAAACTGACTTCTATTAACTCATAGTTGAAACGTTTATCAAGATGCATTACAAAAGTTGTTTATGACTATGAACGGACAAACGAACAGTTTAGAAAAGAAATAAGGCTCAGGCATCCTAGGATAAAGGAGAATACTGAAAAGGCGCTGGATGAATGATCTTCCATCGCCATGGTCTGAATCTCCATCCATGGTAATTGAATCGAGCAAGGAAGTGGGTGCTTCTGGGTATTTTCATTCCCCCTGCCTGACATGTCATTTTTTCCACTATTTGCTGATTGTCGGCATTTAGCGAATAGACAATAAAAGACAAAAAATCTCTTTAAAAAAAGCAATGCATGTCTGTTAATCTTATGAGAAAATGCTGTACAAGATAGATCTAACTTGTGAGAAAGAAAAACGCTGATTCCATCGTTTAGAAGATAACTTTTTTGCACTCAAGGAAACGTACAAAAAATTTTAAATCATACAAAATAATTGGCATTTCTCCAATAATTTACCACATCAATAAAATAACATTCATTAAACTTTCGGTACGGTATGTTTTATATATTAACTCGTGACTAATTGTAAACCAGATTGAATTTGTAGGAAGATTAGATGTATGATGAACTATCGATTTACTATATGTGTGTTAACAAACATATATGCAGTGAATTTACATATCATTATCAGTTGACTCGTTCCATCTAGTTGTCCGCAAAGGTTTATTCTATTCAAAACTATTCCGGGTACATATTAACATTGAATGTTGATAGACGCAATGAATTAATGGTACCTCTGAGAAAGCATACAGGTATTTCACAATGAAAATAGCAATTTATTTACACACTAAGAAAAATAATTAATACTAATTATGTTTGAATTTTACTATCATAATATTAATATATATATATAATATTAATTTTTCTATCAAAGTTTTTCATACTTTGGAATCTTCTAAGGCCAAAAAATAAGAAATAAAAAAATACAGAAATATTCACCATTATTAATTTTTATATATGTGAAATGATTTACTTTTGTCCGGACTACCTTTTCATATATAAATTAAGCATTTATTCTAATCTTTTACAGAGCTAAAATAAAAAGAACTATTAAACTCAATTAAGGAAATTTAAAAAAATATGATGTTAAGCACTAGCACCATTGTTAATATGTTTAAGTTATCGAACTGATTTAATTTCTTCGAATAAATCTAAACTATACAATATAAAAAATTGAAGAAAAAGATTTTAGAAAAAAAAAATAATATCCATAAATCTTGGAGAATACTATGATTTCATATCAGCTATCATTGGTGCTTACATACTTTCTATTTATTGAATTCCTCTAAAACAAAATCTAAGGTTGTAACTCAAATATAATTCACTTAGGGTCTCGGTCCGTCCTTTAAATATTCGATATATATGTATTAATAAACTAAATTTACTATACCTAATATTCAATATAATATAATAATAAACCTATAATATATTAAATAAAATAATATATTAAAAAACCTCTCTGTGTTTCTTTTATTATCACCCATTTATTAGTTGTTTTTTTTATACTTCGCCTATTTGTTAGTCGCTTAATTGTAGTCGCGATTTAATTATCTTTTGTACTTGATTCCGTTTTCAAATTGGCAACTTCATCCTCCAGTTTTCTTTAAATTGCTCAATTGACCAAGTAACCCGTCATACTTATCAGAAAGAAATTGTTTTACTTCTTCCATTGATTTCACGCATCAAAGTCATTTTCTAAGGATAACAACGAATTTAACTTTCGATCTAAATCAGCCAAACTCACTTTCGATACCTGATCATCTACAAAGTTTTTTTCTTTTTTATCCTCTTTACACTTCGGGCAAATCCATTCTGACTTAACTGTTTTGGTCATAGCCTTGAAAGAAGCTTCTCGCAAATTCACGCACATATAGTGAAAACATTTTTTACACTCTTTGTTCGCACATTGTATCAAATCTTCACTGATTACAATTTCATTACAATGTTCAAAATTTTTAGAACCCATTTCGCGAAATATGCTAACTTTTGCATTTTTAGTGCTTAGACGTTAAGCGAGATGTTTACTGTACCAAGTCTAAAGACCAACTGACTGTATTGATACCTAGTATTTTTAATGTAATTCCCTAAAGTTTGTTATCGCATGCATCCTATAGTAAACTTAAACCAGACTTAGTAATTTATGTGATAAAAAAATTTTCCTAAGTTGAGTTCTTTTATTTCAAACTCTGAATTATTATTCTATATATCTTTTTTTTAAATAATGTAATTATTAATATAATATTTAAAATGTTTATAGTGCTGTTTTTTAATTTGTTCTAATTAGGATAAATTTATGTTGAAGGTTTATTGTAATTACCTACTTTGTATAAATTCGAGATGCAATATTTGTAGTTGAGTTGTCTTGAGACCAATTGTATACTTATTTCTAAACTCATAAATTTTATAATATTGTATACTATAGCCTCAGTCAAGCCATTATATGGCTTTGAGGTTTTCTTTTTGTAAACAATGTTTGTACAAATAAAGGCAAATTTTCATTTCATTTCATTTGTGGGTTATGTGATTTTCAGCTTTTGGAATCAAGAAAAAACAAACAAAAGAATGATTAATAAATTTGATAAATATTGAAAGTTATTAATAATATTATGAATAATAATATGAATATACGTAACAGACTGATAAAATTATTCCGAGAAATAATCGTTAATGTCGGCTGCACCTAAAGAGGAATTCTGAAAAATTAAGAGGCTTCAATAATGATGATAAGAAAAGATTGACCTCTGCCTGGTTTCTCGTGGGTAACCATACTTATAGTATTTTAACAATTCAAAATTATTAAACTTTTTTATTATCAAAAATAAAATATTCAAAATTATTAAGAAAATATAAGTATGGTTATCCAATAAAAAATAATTGAATGTATATATATGTATATAGATATAGGGGACAAAATAACTTGCGATCGGTAATCAAATTAAGCAACCTCAAACATAGCAATCAACCATCACTCCGATGGGTCACCGCCAGCCGATGAAAGCCACGCATTCCTAGCCATACCCCACGGGTATATGAAGCCCGTCAGGCCAGCAGCCATAATCCATGTATCTAGACCTAGAAGGACATTCCCAAACCGGTCCCAAAGGGGATTGGTAATTAAGCTACGAGTAGGGTTCCCGTGTACCAAGGAGTTGGCAAACTTTTTTGCAGTAACCTGAAATTTGGACAACCCCTCCAGGCTGTCTGGGCTCCCGCTAGCAATACAAATGTATAAGATCAAACCGCGCCGTCATAGTTCTTATTAGGCCTACTTCGCCAACCGAAAAAAAATTAAATAAATTCATTTAATGGACATTAATTAAAGGTTTTTAAATTTCAATGTGGATTAATTTTAAAGAGTAGGGATCGGTACTACAAATTTTTACATCTTGAATAATTCGAACATCAGCTGTTGTATAATTTATTTAATATGAGAAGACGAAATAGTCACAGGTGCCTGGAAATAAAATAAGAGTTGAGGTAAACGGAAACGAAAATGAGGCTTCACTTCCACGTAGGCCTCGTTCGGAAGCTGAGGCCAACATTGGCTTCAGGAGCGGCGCTGCATACGGAATGAGAACGCTAGGCCTGGCCCCAACTCGAGTTTCTGTTAGTTGTGAGCCGATAGTAAGCTGCAAAAGTGTACATGTTTGTCATAGGCTTACTTAAAAACAAACCTCAAAGATATCCTGTATTTAAAGAAATTTGTCACTAAATTTAATAACAAAGGTTATAACTGGAAACTTATATACATATATATGTGGCTGCAGCGAATAGAGTATTAAGTCCAAATAAAAAAAATTACTGAATAATTTGTGTCACGTGACTTTGCAGATTTTCAAAAGATTTATAAGTTTATTCAGTACTTTGCACGGTTTGAATCTTGCACAAGAGCATGTTTTAATCTATTCATCAAGGACTCACCTATGAAGTGCTGAACATCTGCAAAGTCACGTGCAGATAAATTAAAAAAATATTTAAGAGTTGGGACTTGCCACTTTTTACGCTGCAGCCAATGATACAAAAAGATAACACGTCACACGTCGGCAAGGAGATGGTTACAACTCAAAATATATAAATTTTGAGTTATGAATACGGTTTGAATCAGAATGACAAAACCTAGAAAGCCATAATATAATCACAGTAGTATTGATAGCTCCGTTAGCGTTAGGCACAATTCAGCATATTCTTTTATGTAGGGGATGATCGTGTCAAAGCAGGTAGAGGGCTACTTAATAGTTACAGTTAGTACCAGTCGTACTTAATGCCCCAATGGTAGACTATTTGCGATCAAAGACTACTTTGCTTAGTCGCTGGATTTAGGTACATGGTAAAATTGAGGGTAAACAAGCATTGTGTTTAAATGACACAGACTTAAAATCTATTAATATTTCAAGCATTGAGTTTTCGGCACCTTAAAATGTTATAACACTTATGACAAATTCAAACATATGTAAACTGTAAACGAACAAATATGAGCTTATTCACCGGTTCAAAAGAAGCTGTGCAACGTACCACATTGAATAATAAAACACATTATTCAAAGCTGAAAGTATCAGGAGAGAGGAAGTTTAGCTGGGCAATTTTCCTCCTCATCCCTGTCATGCCTCCTTCTTTAATACTTTACATTTCATTCTCTGCTTGTCAGAGCTCTTTGAAAGTTTCGTTGTACATAATGAAAAAAAAAAGGTTTGATGAAATGAACATCATCTTAACACTTTCTCTCTTGTATAATCGTTGATTGAATATTAAACAGTTAGCAATATTGGAACCTTCAGTAGAATTTCATTTGAGCTCCCTATCGGATGTTCATGAATTGTAAAATTATGTCTTTTAAGATATTAAAAACAATAATCAGTAAAATGTAAAAATATAATTTATTTTAGGGTGTGAATGTGTTGAGTGATGAATATTAGTATTGTATTGACCGAGTAAGAGAGGACTCGGTCAATCGCACGGATCTTGATGAAAAATATGTTGTAGGTATTATATACGTTCCAAAAATATTATACACTTAAACATTCTAGATGCCTTGAAAAAAATAACATAAAACAGTTTCATTTTATACCTATAGTATGAAAATTGATATCTACATGATTTTTGTACAAATTATTTTTATTTTTTTTATTGCCCATTAAAGGAAAAATAAATTCGTTCTTTAAATTCTTTTCAGGTGGAAAAAAAAAAAAAAAAAAAACATCATTTTTCTTATCACAGTGCTGCTACCTGGTAACTCACCGGGCTAAAATAGTCCCTTCCGTAGTAAAACATAAATTCTAGTAATTGAAGAGATTATCCATGTTTTTCAGGTTTTTTCATGTCAGACATGAAAGTTTGTTTTTGTTGTAAGCTTTCGTGCTTTTAAGGGTCATTGAACTATATTATATTGATAAGGGATTGAGGGTCATGTAACTATGTTATATTGATCAGAAGAATTTATCAATAAATATAATAAATAATTACATAATAACAAACGTTGTAATAGGAAATAAAGAGCACTTTATAGAGAAAATTTGGTTGAAATGTCTGCACTAGGGATAGGGGTTCAATATCTTATTTGTGGGTTCCCCCTCGTACTTTGAGGGTAGTAGATTGGGGTGTCTGCCACTATTTATTCCGCAGCCCTTTGCCACACCGGAATGGCTCTTGATCTGTAGGAAAGGATCACGTTATCTTCTCCTGGATTTATTATACTGAAAATAGACTACCCATGGTTCGAATTGTAAAAGGAAAATCTGTGTGCATATAAACTAAAGAATATCTTTGATAAGATTTTTAACAAAAACTTTTTAGCTGATTTATAAGTAAAAATAATATCGTCTATTCAACTTTTACTACATGTTACGATTGCTCTGACTATAGTACCGATAATTTTATATTGACTGCTGTTAATGTCTAGATTTAGATTGAAGTGTAATGAGATTTGGAAGGAAGAGAAAGGGTTAGAAATCAGTCTAAATATCGAGAAAAAAAATATGTCCTTATCTGAGCTTATTACTATAGCTGCAATGTGCAAAATTAGTCATTTTAATGTAATCAATCAAAGGAAAATAATCACTAACAAAAAAATATATTTTAAAACATAACTCAGAGGTTGTTTTTTGATCCTTAAGAATTCTGCAGTGCTGGCGAAGAAAATCGTGTTTCGAATTCGCACAATCCATTCGAAATTCCAACTCCTCCATTTCAACAAAACCAGTGCACAAGAGTTCGTCCATCGCAGCTTTTCGTCGTTAAATATGTTTTTTATTTCATTATATAATTTCCTAACGAGTTTTATGTTTTTTTCTTGATTATTTTTTCTGTAGGTTTCCTTTTTTAGTCCATTTTCTTTCTCAACGCCCCTTTTTTTTTTTTTTTTTCTTCGTTTTTTATTTTTCGAGTTTTCGATTATACATGTGTATCTTGCAATTTTTCAATTGAGGAAACTGGAAAATTGGGAATTGCGGATAGTGGGAAATGAAATAGGTCGTCCGATTTGCAATTGGAAGTGCAAGATGTGGCATTATCCGTCTTGTGCGCGGCTCTGAGGTATCTTTTTGTTTGCACTGACATTATAAAAATAAAATAGGGAAATAGATTAGGCATGTAACATAACAAACATGAGCTAAATGATTTAGTAAATGTAAAAAATAGGTTCAATGAGTCATAGTCGGCTAAAGTAGGGATGTTCCCACTGTATCCACCGCTTAGCCGTCATAAAGTTTAATGATAATAAAAACCGTAAAACGGTTATTAATATGGAGAGAAACGTTTAAAGAAACGGAAACACGCATGAATAGAATGGCTAAGCAAATAAAGTAATAAATTTAGCAATCAAGGAATATGTGGTTGAGTTATACGATTTTAAAGTCGGTACTAAAATGAAAGAAAATATGCTCAAAATATATAGGCATTTGACTCTCCAATCCTAAAAGAAAACTTTCCAATATATAACCACTTAATAAACTTACTCCGCAACCAAAGGAAACAAATACAGCATTCAGTTGATAAGTTAACCTCCAAAAGACACAACGCTAAAATTTGTACTCCACTTTTGCCGACTCTGTCCTGCATTGTTTTATCGAATGAAATTTAACACAATGGATTTAAATACTTTGTTAGATTTCTTTTTTCATTATCTATATGTGGAGCTTACTAAACATTTTTCACATTGTTATTGAAGTTGATAAGCAATTTTTCAATTACTTAATTCCGTATATATTAAGGTAATTAAATCCATAGTAGGATATTCAATTCAATCAACAAATGGAAATGATATTATTTACGTAAGGGGTAAAGAAATTTTCTGTTTTTAACAAAAAACATTATCTTATTTGGTCAGGCCCCTTTATAATTTGAAGTTGTGTTATCTTATAAATAACGGGAAACATTATTTTCAAACATCATGATCTATATCTACACACTACGTTTTTTTAAGTAAGTCTTTTCTTTACTTGACCCACTGATATTTTAGCTGACGAGAGTGATATAGTGCGCGGGAAGTAAGAGGGTGATAAGTGAATGGTGGGGGGGGGTGGGTCTAGACCTCTTAGGTTCACACTGCTTTTAACATGAGTCCTGTTTATTATTTGTCTATTCCAGTGCACTTTAAAGCTTCCTTTCCATCCTTGGTCTAACAGCTTTTTATATCCATTCTGTGGTGCAATTACTTCTCTTTTTATTCAGAGTAAATATGATGGGCCTATGTATCATCACAATATAATACGTTACAAATATATTGATGAATAATGTTTATTTTATTAGTTGGCCCTTTCGGAAAACATTTTTTCCACGTTCAGGAGTATATCTAAGAGACATTACTTAAAGAACGAATAATATATGAAAGAGATTAAATAGCATTTTATAAATATAAAAAATATATACTTGTTTCAAATTGTTATTAGTAGAAATAATTAAACTAAATTTTAGGATTTAAGGCCGGTTAGATTTTTACATCAAATATACAGATTTTTCTCTTCATTTACAGGGCATTATCAGTAGGCTCTACTTATTTCCAATTTATCCTTTCTTCTCTCATACACGTTTTTCTCTTTTTTCTTCTTCTAATTTATTCTCGAAGTTCTCAGTTCATTAAGGATGTGCGATAAATAGCTAAAATATACTTAAGAGTCCCAGCGATGATAATTAGGAATATACCTATGAAGCATATGCTATTAGCTGCAGGATAAATTTTTTAAAAAAATATTATAGCGTATTAAAACGACTAATCGTGTTTGAGCCCTGGTGCTATAGCATTTTCGGCTTGAACCGGTTGAAATTTATTAGTGGCAAATCTACCAAATTAATATCGATCATTCGATCCTGATTGGAATATGTTGGGTACACCTTTAGTATAAACATCCTCTGGTATGTTTGTCCGTGACTGAACTGGAGAGGAAATTGTCAAGAGAAAAAAAAAGCACTTATTACAATGTAAGCTGTGCATATAAAGCTTAGAAGTAATTTTTTTTTTTAGACGATATTAGTGAATCAGTAAATGCTAGAACGAATGTCGGGTTAATTTCTTCATTGTTGTGTTCTTCAACATTTACACTAATTTTATTCATCCTAATCAATATTATTTTTTTTTCTTATAAACACTTATTGTTTTCAGTAATTAGGCTGAAAATATCGTCGGCCTAACGCGAAAGCTCATAAGTGACATTTAAATAAAAAAAATTACTGAATAAAATAAACAATCAAAAATATGTCTGAGTAAAGAAAAAATCAATATTGATCAATATTGATGATTTTTAGTCGTGCACACGATCCTCCAAGATCTCCCAACATTTTTCCGAAATTTTCCACATAAAATTGTTGATATGAGCAATTACTTTTATCAGCGAAATTTGTAAATGCATATGTAGAAGTCGGAATTTTAAAATTGTGGCGAAAAACAATATCACGCGAGGAACAACGTGAGAAAAACAATACCCACTTACGTTTCCATGATTCAAAAAATTAATATGATGTTCGTACAAAAAAATAAATATATAAATAAAAATTTACTTGGGAAGAATTTGTTGTGATCATCTTTGCGATTTCTTAACACCCTGGAAGACTTAATTGACTGTTCTACAGAGTTGGATAGTAGATATAAAAATCCGGTATTTTTAAAAAGAAATATAACATGATTTTAATCAAAAAAATTAACGAAATTTTAAGTGTCGCGGCATTTGCCTTCCAAAAGAACGATATGCTAATTACATAAGTGTTTATTACTATTTTTTTCCAGAAAATGAATGATTATTGTAGAAAACTTTCAAAAGTTCGTGTAAATAAAAACAATATCATTCATTACTTTATAATTAACAAATAATTAAAAAAAAACCTTTTATAGCCTTCTCCTTTTTTCTACTAATGCTAAAACCTGAAGTTTTCTAAGTAAGGCCCTGATTAGTGCTCTTAGTTTTAAGAGCTATCAAACCTGTATGACTTTCTTCGTTCTGTCAAATCAAGAAATCATAAAGAACATTCCTCTCCATGATAACCGAGCGAATATGGTAAGAAATATGGAAGAGAAAGACATATGAGGAGTCGTTCAAGGGAACTCGTCTGTCAGTGTCTCAAGATATCTTCATAGCCAGTTCCCCTTTTCCTTAACATGAATGTCGTAATAGTCACGTGGGGCTAAAAAATCAAAAATAAAAAAAATTGGAGGAAAATTAATATTTACATGCTATAACGAAGAATAATCTTTATATGTATAATAATAATTTTTGAAGCCGATAACAATGGTAAGTACATATATCCTCCATATTCCAAAAAATTTAACAGCATATTTTAATTCCCCTTAAAATTACATATTTGATACTCCGTGATTAGTAGTTATATATATCTATATGAAGTGTGTGCGTGCGTGTGTATATTTACATAAAAATACAAAGTTAATTATATATTACTGACGTGAGAAAAACAATATCAACTTATGTTTCCACGATTCAAGATTTATTGAACATAATTTAAGGTTGAATGGAGATTAGAGTACGTCGGATGTTTGTTCGGAATAATAATGAGAGAGAGTAAGTGGCTTACAGATTAGTCGTTTCCTTCTTTTTTATTTTTCAAGAACATTATTTTGTTGCATGCTTCCGTGCAGTATTAAAATAGCTTAAAGTAGCTGACTGTGTGATTGAAATATTTCTTTCGTGAGGTTAGGGATTGAAATAATTAAAATACAAGGACAGGAAATATACAGTACTTTTTAAATCCTGTAGATAGTAAAAAACCACTACTTTTTTTTTTTTTTTTAAATTAACACCTAATAGTTAGCCAACGCGAAAAGTTCTCAGGGTATATTAATATGGGTCACTGCATAATATAAGAATAAATAATTTTCAATTAAATAATCATATTTCGCAATGTAATAAATCGGTGAAGATTAAGGCTATTTTTTACTTCATTTTAATGTCTAAAGCATACAACTATTGGTATGGAATTGAATAGGAAAATTTCATGCCATAATCATATTCCGAAATGGTATCATGCGACAAATGTGTAGAATTAATGCCTAGGCTTACACATGTTCATTTAGAAAAAAAATCTGGTGCGTGCGCGCAACACACAACTTTCACTTACCAACTTACTTAGATAAGAAATTGACGTGTTTTGTTAAATATCATTTCCCAAAGACACACATTTTTCTACATTCATATCTTATTTTTGTTAATCGTTAAAGCCGTTTTTGAGTAAATAAAAACCCCCGTGAAAATGATACAAAATTTATTAAGTAAAGTCCCCCCTTCGGTTGATCAATTTTGATGAAATGTTGGCTATCACATATTTGGCATATACATACATCAAATACCCAGTTTGGTCACAATCGTGAAAGCCGTTTTTGAGTAAATAAAAAAAGCACGTAAAAATGATACAAAATTTATTAAGTAAAGTGCCCCCTGCGGTTGATCAATTTTGATGAAATCTTTACAGACATATCTCGGGCATATAAATAGATCAAATACTAAGTTTAATCAAAATCGTTAGAGCCGTTTTTGAGAAAATCAAAAAAACACGTGAAAATGTTACAAAATTTATTAAGTAAAGTCCCCCCTCCGGTTAATCAATTTTGATGAATTTTTTACAGTCATATCTCGGGCATATAAATACATCAAATACCCAGTTTGATCAAAATCGTTAAAGCCGATTTAGAGTAAATAAAAAAAACACGTGAAAATGTTACAAAATTTATTAAGTAAAGTCCCCCCTCCGGTTAATCAATTTTGATGAAATTTTTACAGTCATATCTCGGGCATATAAATAGATGAAATACTCAGTTTAATCAAAATCGTTGGAGCCGTTTTTGAGAAAATCGAAAAAAACCTAAAAAGTTATTAAGTAAAGTACCCCCTCCCTTTAAGTAATTTTGATGAAATTTATGCTGTCACATCGCGGGCCTATACCTACACTAAATACCCAATTTCAGGATCGCACGGTTTATAGTTTTTGAGCTAGTCTGTTCACATACACACACACACACACACACACACACACACACACACACACACACACACAGACCATTTCGCGGGACTTGGTCATTTCGACTAAGGGGACCCCAAAACGTGTATTTCCGTTGAAAACCGGAAGTCGAATTTTTTCACGATCGCAATACTTCCACTTACCATATATTTCATATATAGGTAAGTGAAAGTAAAAAAATCCAGCATGATTAAATTAAACGAATATTAATAAAGTGTTATTATTATTTTTTTTTAAATACAGCATATTAAAATACAAATATATAATATTCATAACAAAGACTAATGAATCAATAGTAATATACACAAAATAAAAACTGATATAGCGGCAAAAAATCATAACAAAAGCTTATATGGGTCATTCTCCCAATACATACAAATTTATGTCCCAATGAGATCATATTATTTGTGTGAAATCGCTAATATTACAAGTCGACACTGATTTGGTAACACGGAAGTGAAGCACCATTATGGGGGTTTTCGGGTGTGCTGAATCTGAATCTGACATTACTTTTTTTCCCTATACGTCAAGGTTTTAAAATATAGGGCTTTTAAGTTGTTTTATAGTAATACTGAATCTTAAAATTTGCTCTGTCTACAGAAATTTTTGGGCGTTCTGGTTTCTATAATTTTAATGTTTTTTGGGGTGGAGAATACGAATATGAAGTTGGGTTTCTGATAAGTTGGTTCGTTTTTGTAAAAAATAAACTTTTAACCAAAAAAACATTCAAAATTGCTGTAAAATTCCCATTTTTTACCATTTTCAATGAATTTTTTGCAAAATATAAAATTGATAGGAAAAATCTAATTGCAAAGTTGGATTATACATTAAATTTCCTTTAAGAAACAGCTATTAGAATTTTCAAAATTACAAAAATGAGAAGATCTGATCCCCAACGTGCTCCTGAGATCTAACGAAGTGACCCAGAGTGTTTTGAAGGTAATGGTGAACCTCATTTAATAACTCAAAATGACTTAAATTATTTGGTGCGTGATTTGGGGTTATCAAAGCCAAAATCAGAACATCTTGCTTCCACACTTCAAGAGAGAAACCTCTTACACAAAAATACAAATGTTTAATTTAGTTTAATTACGTAAAATTAATTTAGTATTCTATACTAATTTTATAATAATAATAAATAGAAAATTTTGTAAAGTTATACCTTCTTCACCCATACATTAAAAGAATACATTAAACAAATATTACATTTTAAAAGCATAGCCCTTTTTTATTCACCCCAACTACCAAACCTCTACAAAATAATTTTCATCATTTGCAGAGTTAACAATTTAACATTATCAGAATTAGGACAACAAAATACTATTGACTTATTTTGCTGGGAATGTGGAGTATACCTAGTTGAGGATTGAGAAAAATGAAGCTGGGCCCTGCTATAGGCTGATTCAGGAGAATTAGCCTGGTTCTCCCGTACAAAATAGTATTTGGTTACCAACTCATTTTTGTAATTTTGAAAATTCTAATAGCTGTTTCTTAAAGGAAATTTAATGTATAATCCAACTTTGCAATTAGATTTTTCCTATCAATTTTATATTTTGCAAAAAATTCATTGAAAATGGTAAAAAATGGGAATTTTACAGCAATTTTGAATGTTTTTTTTGGTTAAAAGTTTATTTTTTACGAAAACGAACCAACTTATCAGTAACCCAACTTCATATTCGTATTCTCCACCAAAAAAAACATTAAAATTATAGAAACCAGAACGCCCAGAAAAATTTCTGTAGACAGAGCAAATTTTAAAGATTCAGTATTACTATAAAACAACTTAAAAGCCCTATATTTTAAAAACTTGACGTATAGGGAAAAAACCAATGTCAGATTCAGATTCAGCACACCCGATAACCCCCATAATGGTGCTTCACTTCCGTGTTACTTCCAAAAAGTTAAAATTTGTTGGCTAGTGTAATTCAATTGCATCCACTGGTTAATAGAAAACCTCAGTTTATTGTGTCGAGGATTTTTATCTCAGTAACCATTTGCTTATAGGCAAATTTAAACTTAAAATGTCAATATCTATTTCCCTCACCTGCCCCACAGCTCAAGTTGCTGACTTTGTTGGCGGAAAAAAAGCTATGTATTATTTTATTTATAACCTAATTTTTTTCCATACTTGTTAGAAGGTCTTAATTATTTGGTTTTAGGATATATTGCTGCTTTCGAATTATAGAAAAAAAGTTATGATCCATAATCTACCTGTCCCATAGATGCAACCTATCTCCATCACATTTTTTTAAATCGGGCCTCAATACTTTGGAAACCTTTATTTCATTATAATTCATTGTTGGCAACATTTTATCAGATTCCCGCCTCAACAAGGATAACCTTTTTCAGAGAAGTTCTGCTCTAGTTTCCTTGTGAGGGTGTTTTTATCGGTTAAACCAGTGAGTGTCGTTTCAGCTCCTATCTCCCTCACCCACTGATATTTCCTTAAAGGTGAGTTTGATTCACGTTAAATTACAGTTAATTTGTAGATTTGCAAGGGATTTGACATGGAATGGTCAACTTTAATACAACCTCAAAAACCTATCTCCCTCACTCATGTGGAATGAGGGACATAGACTCTGAGTGAGGGAAATAGGAACAAGGTGATGTTTGAGTTTAGTTGAACCTGAACTCTAAACTTATTTAAATATTTAATTGAAATTGATTTTCAGGTATGTTTTGAGCCATTTTAAATGATATTTAGAGATTACAAAGACTTAATTAGTTGACACGTATTGAGTTTGTTTGTTTAACGTTACTTTATACAACTAAGGGGTGCTGGACGATGCTACAGTAGGAGTCCTAAATTTTGCGTATCTAGGGATAATTAGGATATGGATCTTTAACGAGTGCTTGACATCGCACAGGCTCGAGTCCTCTATTTTACGTCCTATCCGAGGGGCGCTTTTCGCTTACAACTAGCAAACGAAGGGATTAATCGAAAATAATTATATGGCCGAAAATATTTTTATTGAAAACCTGAAAAGATTGACACTATTTAGAAACCTCTACGACTACTTTTCTCGCAAATACTGCGGTTTGGCGCTTATAACTCGCAATCGAAGGCGAAATGAGTGATTTGTATATTTTTTCGCTGTAGCGGTTAAGGAAAGCTTTAAAATAATGCCTTATTCATGAAATTTGATAAGTTATTAAGGAAGTTATGGCGTACTGAAAAAAAAAGGCCTTGAGAAATAATATATATTCGTATCTATGGAGGCATTTTTTGTAAACCCCATTAGCAGCCTATGTTTTAACAATTCGTAGAAAAAAATCTTAGGAAAATGTAATTTTTTCGCATTGAAATTAGAACAATGAAATTTGAATGAAATGGGAGAATGACCCATATCTAAGTTTACTAAAAGTCTATAATAGTGAAAATAATAATACAGTCAGTAGAATCACAGCCGGTTTCTCACGAATCCACGGATTGAAATCATGATACATTTTTTTGGAGGATCTTCGTAAAAATTATATTAGACACTTTTTTTCCCGGTTCACGTCACTAATATTATATCGAACTACTTCATTTTATATGTTAAATTTTAAAATGACATGATTTTTCCACTAAGTTTTCGTTTCTGAGAGTAGATTCAAGGAAACGTACCTCCATTTTACTTATTCTGTTCTAGATCATTGGAACTTTAAAAAATTTATTAGATTCTGAAGAAAACTACTTGAGTAGATTTTTGACACAAAAATGACGACTGATTCAAATTTGGCACCCTCAAAATATCGAAATACGTTTGTTTAATTAAAAATAAAATAAAAACTCACAAAAAATAAGAATTAATATAAAAAAATATACATAAAGATGTTCGGATCAAATGTTTTTATTCATAAGAAATTTTGACATTTCAGCAGTAGGATATTTTCTTCACTCTTTAAGTTTCGTACATAATAAGATGTGATCATAATGTGGAATTAGAAATGATTTTTCAATTATTTTTTTTTTAAATTGTGTCTATAAAATGTGGCATTTAAATTATTAGATCTTCTAGCAAATCAATTGAATGGTTTTTTCGAAACAAAAAATGCCGTTAGATTCGGATTCGACATCCTCAGAAATATGGAAAAAATTGTATTCGTTTAAAAAAAATTAAAAATTAATATGAAAAAAATATGCGTTGAGATGCTCAAATCAAATGTTTTTATTCATAAGAAATTTTAACTTTTAAGTAAAAGGATATTTTTTGCAATCGAAAAGTTCTTGTTTATTATGAGGTGTGATCATAATGAGGAAATAGGAATGTTTTTTCTAATTCTTTTTTTAAAATTAAATCTGCATAAATGTGGCATTTGAATGATTAGATCTTCAAGGAAATTACTTGAGTAGATTTTTTACACAACAAAACATTTTATAAAAAATATTAAACCGACTTCGAAACCTAGGAACCAGTAAAAATAAATTCACTGAAAATTATGAATAATTACCTTCTGATTTTTATGATTGCACAGCAAAATTGAAAATGGTATAAAAAGTGGAAAAATGCAATAAGACGAATAATTTTATTTTGATTTGTACAAATACACACTACCTAATTGTTAATAAAAATGAATAAATTTAAATATTAAATACTATGTTCAATACAACACAATCTTTTCGGAGGTGGCGCAAAATAGAAATGACATGTTACCGATACAATTCCATTATTAGGCATTGAAATCAATAGATGGGAAGAGAAGATCCATTTAGAAGATTTTCATCTAGACATTGTGTTAAAAATTTTAAATTTTGCGTCGCCTCCGAAAAGATTGTATTGTATTGAACATACTATTTAATATTTAAATTTAATAATTGTTATTAACAATTAGTTTGTATTTTTACAAATCAAAATAAAATTATTCGTCTTATAGCATTTTTCCACTTTTTATACAATTTTCAATTTTGCTGTGCAATCATAAAAATCAGAAGGTACCTAATTATTTCATAATTTTCAGTGAATTTATTTTTACTGGTTCCTAGGTTTCGAAGTCGGTTTAATATTTTTTATAAAATGTTTTTTATTTCACACTTTTTAGTTGGAGAAGATAACAAATGTAGAAAACCGTACGTTGGTTCAAAAAAAAAAATTCGAAATCTTTTTACGCTTTACCACGTTTGTCTTTCCCAGGCCTTTTTATTATATAAACAATAATTTATATAAATAACAGTCACCTTTTCAATTTTAAGAATACACACAGAAAAGTGGGAAGCGGTGCGTGTATTATACAACTTTCAACACACTACGTTTTATGATTATAAATGAATTTTTTTTAAAAAAAAGATCTATGTTCAATTGGGAAGGGGCACATAAAATGATATTCCACAATGACAATATTTTTCCTTTGCTAAATATTGTCGTCAGTACTTGTCATTTACATACATCATCAGTGTTCCGAGATGTGTTGAGTTAAATATACATAAATCCGGCCATTCCAAGATGAAGTAGATACGTCCTGAACAGTCGAGATTTTGGCCGGTTTTAGCCAAGATATCGTTATTGGAGAATCGATGAGGATGGTAATATGACCTACAATAAATTGGAAAGTAATTTTGGAATTAAGATTGCTTGAATATCCTTTTGAAAGAAAATATTATACACTACTCCGGTAGGGACCGTTAATATTGCTTTATTTAAATCGATCGTTAGAAAAGTAGATTAAACATCATTGGATTGAAGTCCCAGCATAAGGTAAGGCGCACATTGAGCTATGCCACGCAGGCGACGCAGAGCAGAGCAGAGCAGGCGGCACGAAAAAAAAAAACTGCGTCGCACAGGTACCCGCGCACATTGGAGAGCAGTTTCTGTGCCGCAGTTTTCCGAAAACAGGGGCTTATTTTGTGATAGTATGTTAGAATTATTGAATTCAAGCTCAGAACCTGATTTGGAAATAGATTTAGAAACCAAATAAATTGATATATCAAAAGTCATGGTAAAAAATATTGTGAAAAAATGCGTATATGGAGAAAAGACCAGGAGACGGAAGAATTTGCACACAGAATTTTCTTAAAATAACTATTTCCGCCTAAGTCTGGTCATGGAAGCTCATAATTACATTGAAGTTACTATTTAGTCTGAGAGACCCAATGCTTAAAATAATAACTTATGGTGATGTTTAAAATCATATAATGATAGGTCTGGCTAAGCTCTAAGTTTGTAGAAGCTTGTTCATTATTATATCATATTAGGCTCAAAATCATTGCGTGTATAATGCCTCTTAAAATCCTCTTATATGATTTTAACGACATATCATTATGAAATAAATTTTCATTAATCTCTTCTTTATTTTTATTAGAAATTATTGTAATTTATTTCCGATTTTATTTATTTAATTAATGAATATATTATTCACTGTTTTTTATACTTTTAATTTTTTATAAATATTTACTTTTGTTTTTTATGTAAATCTTATCTTTCATTATCCACCAATACTTTAATTATTTGGCCAGTTATAATCTTATTTTTGTTCTAGTCAGTTAATTTCTAAGGGATCTCGTCTCTTTTTCTTCTACTCCATTCTGTATGAGGATATTAATAAATTATGTAGAAATTATCAAAGAGAAGTTACATTTACTTCACATTTCTTATTAAAAAAGTCCTATCGAGACATGGTCTATTTTCCACTCTTTTCGATTAATCGTTCTTGATTTTCTAAATAGCAGTTTTCTTTCTTTCTTACTCAAATATATTTATAAAAAGAAGAAATATATTTTATTTATTTTTATTATTATCATTTGTTTTTAATCAACATTTACGTTAATTGAATTTCCATAAAGCCTATCTGTTTTTTTCGGTGAAATAAAATCAGTCAAAATTTCCTAAGATCATAATTTGTTGAATCGTTTAATGAAATTCTAGTATCTATTAGAAGAAAACTTGATTTTCTATTTTTTTAATGTGTCACGGTAAGACGAATAAAAACTAATCAAAACCGGAAAAAGGTATTACAAATAATATAACAATATTAAAACTATTTAAGCAAAAGTATCTACTTTTCGACCTTCAGAAAGGCCCTTATCTAAATTTTAATATATTTTTTAAAATAATATTACAACTACAGCAGGCTCCCAATTATCCGTGGTATTGGGTGGCACGGCAACCGCGGATAAACCAATTCCAGGGATAATCCGCGAAATTTTCAAAAGGTCAACAAAACAATTCAAATTAAAGCAAAGTGTTTATTTATAGATATTACATACATACATGTAAATAATTATATAATTTATAAAGTTTTAAGTATTTTATTTATAAAATCACAAACAAGCTACGTAACTGCTAAGGCCAGGTTGACAAAACTGACGTGAACGAGAAAATGAAATGATGGAAGGAAAAAGTGGGATGGGAAGGGAGTTCTGAGATTTGTGACTTTTAGTCTTCGGGTATTACACTTATTGGCTGGGACACTTTAGTAAACAAACGGTCTGTTCTGAGAGTGGTGACTCATGCACTTTTCGGGTTTTATTCGGGGGGTACACATTAGTAAACGAACTTTTTCCTAATTATAAAATGATTTGAATTGTGAGGTAACCCCTCTTAGTTAAATACTTAATTATTAAACAAGCAATTTCTGTTTTGGTGGGGGAAACTGAATTTTTATTTGGCTCAGCAGTTAGAGGCTTGTTCATGTTTCACCTCACGGGAAAGTATATACGCGATTGTAGATATGTAAATTAACAGAAGTTGCTTGTTTAATAAACTTTTTTTCGTTCGTGTTTTTCGTCGTAACATTAAACTCATCTACCGCTAGAATAAAAAAAAATCTAGAATAACCGCGGATAATCCGCAAAGTTGATAATCCGCCAGCGGATAATCAAGAGTTTACTGTACATTTTTAATCCTGAAATTGATTTTATAAAGTTTATTTGAATGAAGTTAAAAAAAAAAAAAAATTATGATTTTGGATAGGAGGATAGAAGCAACAAGGTTTGGGACTCATTTTATGGTTGATTTATTATTACGAAGGATATTATTATTCTCGATACTACACTACTGCTTTGAATTTGTGACTAAATTTACTACCGAAGTACTATGAATTATATCCTTCGTAATAAAACATTATTCAGTAAATAAATTGCTAAACACTCTTGCTTCAATTCTAGTGGCGTATCATTTATCATCATTTTTATCAATCATTTTCATGGCTGCCAAATTTTTGCTGTGGGGACTTTCATACAATGAGGTTGTTATCGCGGAGTTATCAAGTTTTATTTTACAGTTTTTATTGATGGATGGACATCAGCAAAAGCCTCAATAGTTGTAGAAACAAAATTAAAAACCGATAATAGTAATCCTGATAACATAACAGAAGTGTCACCCATAAAGGTTCGGCACAAAATCTCCGACAAGATATTCAACAGTGACCGAGTGTATCCGGAAGAAGAGGTATCTGAATCCTTTGTTAAGTCAACTGAAAATAAACTTTTCCAGGAATTATTGTATTCCTTTTTAATAATGTGCATAGTCAATATAATATAGAAATCAAAATCTAATTTAAATTAACAATAGCTACGATTTTAAATTTAAACGATCCCTCGTGGACTTGAAGAAGTCTTAAATTCTGCTTTAAACGATTACCAATACTCAGTCTTTCTTGGAATTCCACGAATTTTGTGGTCTTATTATGGTGTCCAACCGTTGGTTAGGTCTAAATTAAGAAGGTTTACTGTTATCGGTGGATACATATATATATATATATATATATATATATATATATATATATATATATATATATATATATATATATATATATATATATATATATATATATATATGTATATATATATCTGATATTTATGCTTATATCGCTACAGAAAACGACAGCGATATTATATTCTGCTGAAATTATACATCTTCATTTAAATCTAATGTTGAAAAATTAGTTAAGGTTATGTATAGGTTTGTTCCAACAATCACGTAAAACACATCGATAACTAACAGACTGCTCATGTTATCCCCCCACTTTTTTGATTCTGAATTTGATTGGTTGGTTTTCCCATTTTATTCATCCAGTAGTAATACAATATTGGGATATGTTAGCTATCAATTAGTTTTAATAGCTTGTTGGAGCATACCTTATGTTATAAATGCCATATGTTTTCCCAATAAGTAAAAAATTTGAGCGATAATTAAATAATTATTTTCATGTTTTTTCCCGGTAACTTCTTAAATAAATTAGGAACCCAAAAAAGGTTTAAATGGGACCACATTGGGAAAATACTCTACAAGATGCAAAAGGTTTCGTTCCAATTGGTCCACTCTGAGTAATCGGTGAACATACATAGAAAAAAAAAAAAAATCACATACGTATCAAATTGAGTAACCTCCTCTTTCGTTCGAAGTCGGTTAACAAATGACGTCAGATTCGGATTCGATACCCTCAGAAGTATTGAAAGATGTTTGTTCAACAAAAAATATAATTAAAAAACTCATAAAAATGATCACGTTGAAAAAAAATATACATAAAGGGATTCAAATAATTATCATTTTTTTTTGTTGCTAAATTTGGACATTTCCTAAGTCCTTAATGAGGTGTGAGCATAATGCGGAACTAGAAATGTTTTTATCTATTTTTACTTTCACTTACCTATATATGAAATATATAGTAAGTGGAAGTATTGCGATCGTGAAAATTTTCGACTTCCGGTTTTCAACGGAAATACACGTTTTGGGGTCCCCTGAGTCGAAATAACCAAGTCCCGCGAAATGGTCTGTGTGTGTGTCTGTGTGTGTGTGTGTGTGTGTGTGTGTGTGTGTGTGTGTGTGTGTGTGTGTGTGTGTGTGTGTGTGTGTGTATGTGAACAGACTAGCTCAAAAACTACAAACCCTGCGAACCTGAAATTTGGTATTTAGAGTATGTATATGCCCGCGACGAGACAGCAAAAATTTCATCTAATTTCCTCAACGGGAGGGGGTACTTTATTTAATAACTTTTTACGTTTTTTTCGATTTTCTCAAAAACGGCTCTAACGATTTTGATTAAACTGATTATTTGATCTATTTATATGCCCGAGATATGACTGTAAAAATTTCATCAAAATTGATCAACCGGAGGGGGGACTTTACTTAATAAATTTTGTATCATTTTCACGGTTTTTTTTTATTTACTCAAAAACGGCTTTAACGATTTTTATCAAATTCGTTATGTTCAATGAAAATCAGTTGTTATTTAATATCAGGTAAGCTTTATCATTATTAAAATGTTCTGAGAGGGCTTAAATGGGGAAGGGGCCTTTTTTGTTTTCCGATAAAGTACGTTTGTTTTAGTTTATATTGAGAAATGAACTGTCTGTCATCACGCCTAAAAATAAGAAATGGCTAAATATGATATATGAAGAAAATCAAGTAAACATATACAGGAGAAAAGAAGAAAAATAATCCGTCAACTCATAAAGCACCTTGAGCTCATGCATGCGCCGTATGCCTTTAATGACAAACCAATGCGTTATTATTAAAGATGTTCTGTTCATTTGAGAAGTGGCAATTAACAAAACGCATTAAGTTCTAATTTAAGTAAGTTGGTAAGTGAAAGTTGTGTGTTGCGCGCACGCACCAGATTTTTTTTTTTTTTTATTTCTACAGAAGTCTACAGAGACATTTGAATGGGGGGAAAGTTATATGCGGTTCATGAGGTCAGACCACACAATCCTTTAAAAATATCCCCCCCCCCCACTCCACGTTTTAAAAAGAGAGAAGTTGAGTTGATGGCAGAGGTTGCCCCTTCCTGAAAAAGGAAGGCCACTGTTTCTGGAGCATGAGGAGAGGTCCCGCTTCCTTCCTTGCTGTAATTAATAGGCTTAGTTTGCATAGGGAACCTTCCTCCAGTGTATTTCACTCGGGAATAATGGCTCCCACTAACAAAGCCCTTGTAATATTTGTAATTATGCAAGAGGCAGTGGTTGCTACGGGTCCGTTCAGCTTTCCTTCCAATGGTGAATTTTTAACGAGTCATCTTGTTCCTGTCCGCCCCTCCTTCATAACCTAAGGAGCTATCCCTCTGACTTATTTATTTTTACGGCTCTAAGCTTGCTTGGGGGTGGCCGTGTGTTTGCCTCCTTGACGTTTCAACTGACTCGTATACTACAGCGTCTTGATTAATATACTACTACGTCTTGGTAAGGAATGAGTATTCTGATATGATATTCTGACATGACAACAACAAAAAATTAAATTCATTGTTAACCGTGAAGATGCAAGGGTAGCATACAATAACATTATATAAACGATATCATCAACGATTAATCATGAAATTTCGAATTAAAAAAAAAGAAAAATGTTTCTGGTAATCCAAGCAAAGAGTGTTGGTTGCTTAGCTACATTTAGGATATATATGCTATATTATTAAGATATAACAATAAATTATTTGTTGATTATTTTTATCAAAATAAAATACAGAGCAATGCGATGAATTTAAAAAACAACAACTGGAAAATTAAAATATAGTAATACAGGTGTTATTTTAAAAATATCAATAAAAAATTATTTTTTGGACATACGATAATTATAGTAATATAAAAAGGAATCCCAGGTATTCAAAATGGGTTTAAATTAAGTTACGATAAATATCTTATACTATCTCATTAAATCAATTAATTAAATACACCACTTCTATCTAATTGAATCATGCACATGCCAAATATAACCTTTTCTATGTATCTTTTAACCCTTTCCAAGTCAATCGTATCTCTTTTCAGCCCTCAATTATTCCTAAATATTATATTTTATTTGTGTTTTTGTTTTAATGATAAAACCTAATACTAATAAGAAAGCAGACAATTATTATTAAACTTATGTTTTTAGGTATCAATTATGTTTTATCATTTTCCTTTTTGTTTTTCAGATAGTGATATTAAGGTAAAAACTTAATTAAGAAAATGACAATGATATTTAAATCTTTATCATTATAATAATTACTTATATTTTAAATTGTTTTCCAATGGGTTGAGGGAGAAGGGGTATTTATTAATATACCCTATATCATACGGTTACCCCCATTATTATATTAATTAATTTGCTTAAATTCGGCCCAATAACCTATAAATATATCTTTGAATGAAACCTGATAAGTTTACATTATTTGCCTTCCATTACGTTAGTAAATTTGAACTAACTTACAGATCCTTGAATACATAATAAACGACTCATCTAGCTTAAAATCCTAAATTGTGACTGTGAATCGCTTACTTTTGTGTTACTGTCTTGTTGCAAGTGGTTAATTGTAACTTTATTAATAATTTGAGTTTTTGTTGTTCGTTTGGCCTTGTAAATTATAATTTTGTTCTAATAAAAATTATTTAAAACCATATTAACCTTACAATAGATTACCTTAATAACAGTATCTGAATAACGTAAAACAATGTCAATCGAGTATGGCGAACTTATTTGGAAATTCGCTACGGAAATTAAAAAAAATAATTTTTAATAGAAGCAGAATTGAAACATAATATTTGGAAATTAATTCAAGCCTAACATGGGGTACAATTGAGTTGGAAAAGTTTACGAGGTAATAATGTACTTGTTACACTCGTTTGGAATGTGTTACAATAGGCATTCAAATGGCTTACGTGGAAATTCTAAACTTCCTTATTCTAACTCCTTTTTTTCAATTTATATTTACTTATAATACGTAAATGGAAGTAGAAAAATAAAAAAATGTAACATACCTGCATGACCTGTTAGAGTCGATAGTTGTTCAACTAAAAAACAAAACAAAAATAATTAAATAATTAAAATAAATTGAGAAATATCGAGAAAAAAAGACATATGTAATTAATATTTTTAAAGATTTGAATGGTCTCCAGACTTTAAAATCAACCAACGCACAGTGGGAAAATTTTGTCATTTAGCGGCCAAAAATCTATAACTCCTGATCGAATAACGATAATTGAATAATTCTTTTTTCATTCAAGAGCATGGGATTCCCTTTATCAGTGAGAATAAAAAAAAAAAAGGAAAATACCATCACTCTAAGTATTTCAAATTAATTTTTATATTAATCCTTTCTTCACTTTAATAATAATTCTATTATGGTATTTCAGCGCCAGTCACCCTTTGCCACTATGGAAAAGATCATAACCAACTATTGCCAATAGAAGAATTTTTATCAATTTAAATACTTTCTTTTCATAAATAACATAGTCAACGTGGATGATATCAAAACACACTTTATCCAATTATAATAGTATGGGGGTTTTAATTTTATTAAAATTAAAATTAACTATTTAACTCTCGCAAGGCACACTGGGGTCTGACAGACCCCAAGAACATATTATGTACGAATATCTAATTGATAAAATTATTCTAATGGCAGTGACTTCTATGTATTCGAAGTTGGTACACCTACCGCCTTAGCGCCTATGTTGGAAAAGTTATAGTTCATCCTGTTGTTTTTATAGAAAATTAAAAACTTGTGTTGGGGTCCTGTAGACCCCAGTGTGGCATCTAAGTTCTTCTTTTTGTTATTACAATTTTATTACAATTTGCTTTGTAAGTGAGGTAAGCCTGACAAATATTTCTTTCAAAATGTTTTATTGTGTGGTTTATATTTCTTTTTATGGGTTCTGTTTTATTTTTTATTTATTGCTTAACTTTCTGATAAATGTAAATTTTTTCAGAATGTTTTAGGCCTAAAGTGAGAAGGTCAATAAAAATATTAATTAAGGAATTAGGAGTCAATGGCACTGGTCCAAAGGCCCTAGGACAGTTTAAAAAGGGAGATGCTCTAGAGATTGTTCTAGACAAAAAGATAGGAAAACAAAACTAGTTTGTAGGCCACAGCCACACACTTTTGCGTAGAATGCAGTAAATGTATCAATGAGGGCTGCATGTTAGAAAAGTGGTCGGCAATAAATTTTGTAAAATATATTTTTTATATATAGAATATTCTAAGTAACAATAGAAAAATAATGAATCTTGATTTGTATAAAATTTGAAATTTCTAAATGCGTTTTTTTCAAACTGTAAAAACTACTTGAAAAATGTGCATTTTACGAGTGTTTTTTTTATATAACGTAAATTAAAATAAATATTTTTAATCCAATTTATTGTTTTCTTGATCTTGTACGTTTTTTTTAATTGTCTAAATAAAAGCTTCTAAAAATATTTTAAACTATAATTTAAATAAAGGATTAACTTTTGGGGTCTGTAGGACCCCAGAGTGGCATGTATGAAAAAAAAAATTGTGTGCCTTTGGAGGGTTAATATTTAATTTTCTTTAATTTATATTATGTTATTATTTATGATAATGATGTTTCAAATTATTGAAGGAAACTGGTAATGGGGAAATTAATATTAAAATAAATATGGTACATAAATAAGACGTATCTTAATAATACACAACAAGTAGATAAACAAAGGCATTGATGACTTTATTGTTTTATGCCTATAAACCCCAATAAACAGCACTTTATCCAATAATTTCTTCTTATTCTACTTTCTTCTTATTTACGAAATATGTTTGGTGCTTTAATATAAAAAGTAAAGCTCAGAAGAAAAAAAATTAAATTTATTTCAAGCAATATCTATGCTCATCCCTCTGATATTATTTTGTTTTCCTATTGAGCTTTACTTTTTATATTATAGCACCAAACATATTTTATAAATAAGAAGAATGGCTGTACAATTGTTGGATTTCATCCACGTTTATGTAATTTAAGAAAAGAAAGTGTTTAAATCGATATAAATTATTTTAGTGGCTCCCAATCCTAATTAAATTCAATAATATAAATTCTTCAATCCGCGTAAATCCTCGATGGTTGATAGATAAAGCTGACTGGTCCCTGTTTGATTCCTTGGCCTCACCCCCTCAGGTCTCCCCTCATGAACTAGATATTGAAAAAGGATGTGAGGCTATTACTAATGTAATCATACGGGCAGCTCAGGCATCAATACCAATGACCAAAGGCATGCCAAAAAGACCTCCAGTTCCATGGTTTAATGATGAATGCAAAACAGCCATTAAAAATCGCCGTAGAGCCTATAAAAAATTCTTAAAATCCATGACAACCGAAAACCTTATCACATATAAAATATAGAGCTATATGTAGGAGAACTTTCAATCACTATAAAAATGAATCCTGGAAAAAATTCGTTAATTCCATAAATTCCACAACAACTTCCGCAATAGTCTGGAACAAAGTCCGCAAATTAACCAAAAACTCGTCGTTCTCCCGGATCACATTATTAGTAAATGGGCAATTGACTGATAACCCTTCATTGGTATCTAACTCATTTGTCGATTTTTTTTCTGAAATATATAATAATAATAGAAATCATTCCGATGCCCACACCTCTCCCGAAAACTCAGAAATTTTTAATAGCCCGGACGACTCGACCTTACAATACAACCTTCAGTTCACAATATGGGAGTTAAAAGATGTTTTAAACACAGTTAAAGGATCTTCACCTGGGCCTGATAATATTCACTACGAAATGATCAAACATTTACCGAATAATACGCTAAAATGGCTCCTCGATTTTTACAATCATATATGGTACACAGGCGGATACCCTAATAGCTGGCGAAATTCTCTTGTTGTTCCCATACTAAAAAGTGGAATTTTATCTTCTAATAAAATAATTTAAAGCCAACCAGCTACCGCCCGATCTTCCTTACCAGTTGCCTGAGTAAAACTCAACAAGAGACTGATGTGGATGATAGAAAAGAACAAACTAATACAAACATTTCAATCCGGATTCCGTAAAGGTAGATCCACGACGGACCACTTAGTTGTTCTTGAGGCTGAAGCGCAATATGCCTTTGTCAATGGTCAAGAAATGGGTGCTGTATTTTTTGATATGATAAAAGCCTTCGACAGCATCGACCATTCAGTTATCCTGCAAAGATTGATGTCAATCGGAATAATCGGACCAATGTTTTATTTCATAAAACAATTTCTCATTAATCGACACTTCCGAGTTAGCGTGGGTTGCGAGCTATCTGAGGACCACAATCAGAACAGCGGTGTCCCCCAGGGCTGCGTATTAAGTCCAACCCTCTTTTCACTCGCAATAAATAATCTAGGGCTCAACCTCCCAAGAAGGGTAAAACCATTATTGTTTGCGGATGATCTGGCAATTATCTATCGGTCTCATTGCACTACAGACATTCAAAATAAACTACAGGAATCCCTCAATAGACTCAATAGCTGGACACTCTAAATAGGCCTCCAATTTTCACCAGAAAAAACCAAATGTCTTCTTTTTAGCAGAAAACGAAATAATCCACCGCCACTCGAATTATTCATAGGTAATTCTCAACTACCGTTTTACAACCACCATAAATTTTTAGGGTTGACATTCGATAAAAGACTGACCTGGGAACATCACGTAACCTCAATAAAAACAATAGCCTTAAAAAAATTAAATATATATATTACGCATACTCAGCAGTACTACCTGGGGTTCGGACAGAGCTACATTACTGAAACTTTATCTGGTCTGTTCGAAGCTTAAATACGGTTCCTTTATCTACGCTTCCGCTCGCCCACGGGTCCTTGCCAAGCTCGACACCGTTCACCACCCAGGAATCAGGATCTCGACGGGTGCTTTTCGAACCAGTCCCACCCTCAGTCTATGTTGTGAAGCCGAACTTCCTCCACTTTTATTCAGAAGGCATAAATTAGCTATAAGTTATACTTCTAAATTGTACACACAGACGGACCATCCCGATCACAAATATATATTTGAACCGAAATTCACCACAGCTTTTCGCAATAAACCAAATTCGACACTCCCTCTCGCAGAGAGAATCTCCTTCGTAACATCTTTTCTAAAAAATGTACCGCTTTATAAGATAGAACCTTGTACACCTCCTTGGACATATATACCTCCCAAAATACATCTACAGCTATCTAAATTCCATAAACAAGATACAACAACCACAGAATATCAACAACTCTTTCAAGAACTGATCAAATCATTACCACATCACATAGCAATATACACAGATGGTTCGAAGACAGAAAACTCGACAGGATCTGCCTTCATTACACCTAATTCGACCCATAAGAAAAAACTACACCATCTCTGCAATATCTATTCTGCCGAATTAAATTCCATTGCATCCGCCCTACATTTTTCCTTGACAAATCTGCAAACAGACAACATTGTAATAATTTCAGACTCGATAAGCGCCATTCAGGGATTAAACAAAATTTACTCACACCATCCAATCGTCCAACGCATACATGAATACTTGACTATGTTAAACCAAATAGGTAAAACAGTACACTTCGTTTGGGCCCCGGGGCATGTCGGGATAGTCGGGAATGAGATGGCCGATAGAGCCGCCAAAGCAGCTCTATCCCTACCGGGTTGAGGCACTGCTGTCCTAACTCCCCAAGAACTTGCGCGTCCACTTAAGGAAGTTATAAACAAAAGATGGCAAGAAATGTGGGAGGAAAGCCCAGCCAGCAAATTAAAGCATATAAAGAAAGACGTTAAGCCATGGGCCACATCAAACCGCACTAAACGCCGCGAAGAGGTTGCAATTACACGTCTTAGGTTAGGTCACACCCGTATGACACATGTACACCTATTTACTAAGGAAGCACCTCCTATATGCCCAAAATGCGATAATTACCTAAGTGTCAGACACATATTCGAGGAGTGTGATTATTACAAATCAATACTCAACCGGCTTGGCATACCTTCCGACATCAAATTGGCACTCAGAGATGATGAGTCTATAATCAAAAAGGTTATCACCTTAATAAAGAACTGTAAATTGATCAACAGCATTTAGTTATGTAATGTCTCTACTCATCTCTAGATATTTAAACCCTGTTCCTAATAAACTATTTTATTTATTATTATTAAAGTGAAGAAAGGACTAATATAAAAATTAATTTGAAATACTTAGAGTGATGGTATTTTCATTTTTTTTATTCTCACAGATAAAGGGAATCCCATGCTCTTTAAAGAAAAAAGAATTATTCGATTATCGTTATTCGAGCTCAGGAGTTACAGATTTTTGACCACTAAATGACAAAATTTTCCCACTGTGCAACGTTTCGCCAATTCATGCATTATTAAGAGAAAACAATCTGGTGTGATGTGCGCAACAAATAACTTTCATTTACCGATTTACTTAGATTAGATATTGACGTCTTTTGATAAATATGTAAACGCCATTCCTTAAAATCACACAGTTTCTCACATTCATTTACTTTTATTGTTTTTATTTTTTTTTGTATTATCTCTTAAAAGAACACTAAAAATTGTTATCGTTAAATGAAAGTTTTTACTTGTGATAATTCGGCAATGCTAGTATAATACTTCATCGCGTCTGATATTATAATTCTCGACGTATTTGTTGAAAACTTAGTAACCATGGAAACTAATAAGTTCCAAACACGTTGACAACTCTTGCCCATGAACAAAAAGCCTTTATTTATAAACAACGGGCTGTCATTAAAGACTCAATGTGTTTTGTGAGTTGTCGGAATATTTTCCTTTTTTTCCTCCGATAATATAATTTCATATTTAGCCATTTATTATTTTAGGCATAACGAGAGATAGTTAATTTCTCCATGTAAACAAAAACATAAGATAAAACTTATCTGAGAGTAAACCATACTTGGTTCTCATTAAACATGACGAGTTTGATCAAAATCGTTAGCGCCGTTTTTAAGAAAATCTAAAAAAAAAACACATCAAAATGAGATACAATTTATTAAATAAAGCCCCCTCCATTTGGCCAATTTTAATAAAATATTTGATGTCACATCGCGGGCATATAAATACATGAATGAATGAATGAATGAATAAAATACTGTATTTTGTAATAATTACAATATACATCAAATAATAATAAATACATCAAATACCCTATTTCAGGGTCGTACGGTTTATATTTTTTGAGCTAGTCAGTTTACACACATACACACGTACAATATATTTCGAGGGACTTGGTTATTTGGACTTGGGGGACCCCAAAACGTGCATTTCCATTACACGTTTTAAAAATCGTCAAAGTCGAAATTTTTCACGATCGCAATACGATATATTTCATATAAAGGTAAGTGAAAGTAAAAGAAGGTAAATTTTATAAATTTAGACAATCCAGAGAAGTCAGCACTATACTATTCATTATCCTCATTCATGATACATAATACATTTTATTCCTACTCGTTGACTAATGTTTTATTGATATCTCAAGAACATTTAAATAATTATTTGATAAATTTTACTAAGTTATTGGGTGATTCTAAATTTACTCACAAACTTGGAGTGCTAACCTCATAAAACAAAAGGAAGTTTCCTTTCCTCTATACCTTGGTTGGTTAAGTTCTTGAAATGAAGATTGAGTTTTTCCGTTAACAGTCCATTACCTGAGAGTGCAATTGGCAGAATTCTCATCAAGTTATACTATTGTTTAATCTCTTAATACATTCTTCTTTATTTTTTTAGTTAATTTTTGATCGCCTGCTACGACTTCCTATTGATTTAATTGGAATAGATGGATTAAATTATAAAATTAAAAAAAAATATTAAATTTTTTCTTTAACTAAAGTTAATTAACTAAGAAGGTAAATTACATTAAAAAAAACTTTTTTAAATAAAATATATCTAGCTATAAGATGAATTATTATTTTTTTTCTTTAATATTTGCATATGGTTGGTAGGTACACATCCCATATCACTTCCTCGTATACTAGGAAATGATCTTAAAATCTTTATTCTACGAAAAGTAACTTCCTCAGCTTTAATACATTTTTCCGATTATTCCTAACAAGGTAATTTTTTTTGTATCCCTTGTTTGAAGATAATTTCATTGTTTCGAAATATTTTTACTTCGAATCAATAAAACCGAGAAATAAAGTGTTTTCCTCATCCTCATGTCTAACATCCTAAAAATGTCACAAATATAGTAGCATTGACTATAAACGAAAATAGATGATTGATTGATATTAGAACTTGAACGAACGTTTATGATCATTGCGGTGTTACGCCAACAAACATAAACAAACAAACAAACTCCGAACTAGAGCTTTCATAATAAGCAAATGGGTTTTCCATAGCAACTATTCGTAAAAAAGAACTAAAACTCTCATCATCTAGCTGACCTTTACGTTGATTTAATTTGTTTATTTCCTCTTTTATACCAAATTTTACTATGCAACAAGGCTGTCCCAGTACGTCTGTATATTACGTTTGTAGTATGGTAAATCTGTGTAAGAGTATATAAGTGTGCAAATTAGTAACCTCTAATTACACACTAGAGGTTTATTAGTTATTTACATCACTAGTACAGAAAGTGGCTTTTTACAGTAGGAGGTCTGGTTTGACGAGCGAGGCGCAGCCGAGCTCGGTAATTAGACCTAGTGATTAGTAATTAGACTGAATTAGACTGTAGGGACAATTTCTGTACAAGTGATGTAAATTATTTTACATTATACTGTAAAATAAAATAAAATAAATCATAAGAATTATATTTTGGGTAACATTTAATAAAACGTGTAAGGTTAACAAATAATGAATGAAAATCATATGGTAGGAGCTATTGATGAATCGTAAAAAATCTACATATTTTTATTTTTATTAAATGTACAATTAGTATTATTACTAATATTGAATCCTTTAAATGGTAATTGTATGTCACGTTTGGAGTTAGTATACTTTTTATAATTCATATTATATAATGGATCTTCTCTAAATAGATCATCAACTTTTCTTTATTCCTGTAGTTTATTATATTCAAATTCGTATCTGTGTCGTGATTTCGAAGGAAGTTCTTCGGTACCTTCATTACATTGATCAAATATAGTTTTGGGAATATTGACAGCACTAACTTCAGATGTATTTAAATTGATGTGATAAAAAGGTTAGTAAGCTTTTCAAGAGTTTTATTAACATGCGTTTTCTTTACTGTACTAGTACAGTAAAGAAAACAGATATTTCCTTTACACTACTATTAGTGTAATGGATCACTTTCTAGGCTGCCTAACAGTCTAGAAAGAAATACTTTCATAAGCAGTATAATTTAAAAGTATTTTACTTTCATTCTATCTATGAATACGAATTAAAGAATCAATTCTTTAAGTTTATAAAAGAGGTGTGTCAAGTAAATTATATCAAATCTTAACTCAATTCTTTACACGCGAAAAATGCATTTTTTTCAAACGGAATTCTCTAGACTGGACGTATGGTAAAGAATAGTATTCATTGCCCCGAGCATAGGAATTTTTATGTGATCGAAATGGTTGGGTGTGCGGTAAAATAAAAAGGCCAGGCTATCATTCTATACCACTGGACTCGACAGCCCAGATGAAGACCTGAAACTCGGTTCGAAATGTCAGCACAATATATGTTATTGCAAGTATAGTATTGTTTTTTGAAAATCGCCTTTTTGGGACGTCGGTTTTATCAAAAGAGTTATTATTTTTAATAGGCTTAGTGGTCCTCATTTATAATTCGAAAACATTTTATTTATTTATACCCTTATCTTATTATTATTTTGTTTTCAATAAATTGTTGCTCACTTATGTTATTATTATTAATCTTAAAATAGCTTTATATTTATTTTTTCAACTGTTGCTGAGGCCAGAGTTCTTAGTTTAATGTAACCGAAAACAAATATTTAAATTAATAATTGTTTCATAATTGTGATATTTACAATAATGCTTATTTTATATTCGTTTATTCATAAACACATTCCGATCTATTGTTAATGTATGACTTCAAAATCCGTTAAAATGTTCTGCTTGTTGTGAAAGGCGGAAAAGCCTCAAATGCTGTTGGTTTTTCCCTGAGTAGTTTCCAGTTCGCTTCAACTAACATTAACTGAATTTGTATAAAACCAGAGGTTTGTAACATGTATTAACTTTCCTTGTGTTTATTGAAAAAAAAAATTATCCGAATATAAATTTTTCCTTACATTTTTTAAGATGCGGCTTAATGATAATGAATCTGTTTGTTTGATTATTCTCTTTAACTTAGATTCTAATTTTTATTCTGGAATAATTCAATGCCACCAAAAAGTACTTTGATAAACAAACTTTTAATTGATGAAGATAACAGCATAGCTTTTGTTGAAAATGTATTTTAATACATTCCTATTGATAAGAATAACGTTTTTAAATAAAAGCAACATTAATTTCAATTTCTCAATGATAACTGTTTTAGTTTGATTCTCAACATAATTAATTGTGCCATTTTAATTATTGCATTTTTTTTTTTTAACGTGGTTTAATATTTAAACATTTTTGAAAAAAATGACCTGGGGTAAGATGTGTTGTAGTGGTTAGCATAGCCAAACACTGCGCAGGGGGTTCGTAGCCAGCCAGGTGGTCATAGGAATTTTTAAAATGCTTACTTCGGATAAGACTCAAAACAGAGGTCCCAAGCCTGTACGATGCAAGGTACTAGTTAAAAATCCGTATTCTAATTAAACCTGAATAGACAAAATTTAAGTCTACCACTATAGCATCACTCGATTAGCCATGAATTATTAGGATAGAGTGACGTTAAATAAACAAAAAAAATATCAACCCACACATAACTGTGATAATAGCAATAAATCGATATTTCTTCGATTTATAACTGAATTTATATATTGTTTACTATTCAATCTATGTGGATGAATCAGGGAAAATAATCTTTAGTTAATTGGAAATTCATTAGTAGCTTCGTAGAGTTAAAATCACTCTCCTGATTCAATTAAACAAGAAACTTTGCTCGGAGATAATTATGAATTAATAATTTTTCGATTTAATAATCAGTTTCTGCTAAAAAGGAAAATAAAAAAAAAACATTCTACTGACAAAGGAAGGGCACGGTGTCAGGGAACTTGATGTTTTTTTTTTTTTTTTTATATCCTTGGTTTGAACAAAATAGATAAGGGTTAAGCTGTTCGTCCCCATTGGCCCCAGAGGCCGAGAAACAATAATAAAAAGACATAAAACTACTTCAGATTATTTCTTGATTAAAAAATATCTTGTACTCATATCATTCTTGTAAATTTTTTTCTTTTATGTAAATTTAAGATAAATGGCGTTCCATGTATTCCGTTAATGGCCAACAAAACAGTAAAAAAAGATTAGATTATAATTAAACTAAATAATTATAATTAAACTAAACTATTATAAATTATAATTAAACAACTGCGCGGTCATTACGTCCATTTTTTACTCAATGATATTCTTTAAGATATTATTCTAATATGCTCTATTTTATTTGTGAAATATTTACCATTCATTAACATGTACTGTTATATTTTTGTATTTATTCTTTATTATTATATTTTTTCAGAGCTGGAAATCTCCTTTAACAGTTCTATAATGCTGTCTGAAGCTTTGTGTGAATCCTTTAATGCCTCTAAGATGTTCGTGGTACACTCAGCCTTGTGAAATCGCCTTTATGTCTACTGCAATCAACTATGATATGCCTAATTCAGTCGGTAGAGCATCAGAATTATTAAAATTTTGTAAAACTATACCAAAATTGGCTACTGATCATGGTTATTAAACCAACTTTAATCTATTTTATCTGTGATAAGAAATTAGAATAGACTTATTGTTCACTTATCGATCACAAAAGATTTAACGGAACTTAAAATAACTGCATTTCAAGTGAACGCCTGACTCAAACATTTATTCGCTACGAAAAAACGCTTTCTCACTGGGAGGACAGATATTTCCTTAAAATATAATCAAAAATAAAAATTTCGGAGCAAGAATAATAAATAAATTAAAAAAGTGGTTATATGCTATTTTCTTTTATTTTTTCTGGGCTTCTAGCGCTCACATGCAAGAATGTAAAAATACGTTTCTAATATTTTATGAACTGGAACCTCTAAAAACATGTTCATCAAGATCAGTATGAGACTGACTCCCCTTGTGAGAATTTTCCATTTAACCATCCACAGTCAAAGTGTTTAAGGATAATAAAAATGGAATGAATTATTTAGTTCACACTCCAAATGTTTTATTTAGCAGCTGCCTTGGAATAGTGATATTTAAACAGAGGAAGGAAATCTTAGGGACATCCATTCTCGAGAAAGCGACCCACATTTCCTTGTCCAAGAATGTTTGCCGAGGCAGAGAGCTCCTTTGAGAGGACGATTTAGTAATATAAATAGCGGGATAGGGGAGTCCTTTAATGACGAGGCACACTTTGTTGACACGTAGGAGCGGCATCTTTAGTTCTCGATTCCACCATCCCCTACAGCTTACATCTCACATTCTCCTTGTTAGCGGATTAATTACAAGGCATGATAGACTTGTGTTTGTTTGTCCTCGAGGCATTGTCACCTAGAGAAGCTTAATAAACACATTTTCCGAGAGAGACTCGTTGAAAAAGGGAGAGTTTTTAATCTATTAACATTTTAATTCTATTTTAACGTGAAACAAAACAAAAAAACATATGGCTTAGAATAGTTCTCGGTTTGTTGTTGCAACGAACAACTGGAACAAACTGTCATAGTACCTACATGTTTTTGTGACTACGGTGTTCGAGTGCCATCTACGCTGGCCTAGAACTTTCGAGCTACGCTACTAAATATAAGGAGAGATGGACTGGAGAGTTCTGAAGATCAAGTCATATGGTTATTTTTGTGTTACAGAGTGATAATTTTAGTAACATATTTAATTATTTTTGTTTCAATAATAATTTGTGTGATATTGTAAATTATTATATCCTTTCAATAAAAATAGTTTAACCCACGTAAGTTTTACGCTATTAAGACTTTTAAATTCTTGGATAGCATAGGATAGCGATTTTATGGTGATATATTGCGTGATTATTACGCCCATTCCTATATTATTACTTAATAATGATGAATTTCAAACTTATATCATTTCTGTTAGATACTTTAAGTAATATAATAGTTTTATATATGACTTCATCGTTTCTTTGTCATTTTTTTCCTTTCATATAATTTTGTTATAACATTTTTATATAATATTTTTTCCATATGCTATTTTATACTTATATCTTATCAATAATCCGCTCATTATATAAAAAATCTGCTACTGAATATTGTTTGAGAGTTCCCTGGAGTGCTCTCTTAAAGAGAACGCTGCGAAGTCTAATGTGTGTGTTTATTTATATATAGAATTGTAATATCTTTGTTTTTTTACACCTGCCATTAACCTGCGCATATATTCGAGTAATAATGTTTTAAGATGTAAGTCACGCAATTTATATTTCTCTAGAGAAAAGCTAATGGCAAATTTGGATTCAGAGCACCAATTATACTCAGAATCAGCTATATAATTCTCGGCACCAAGACGACTGTAGTGAAAAAGTAGCATACAAATATATGAATCAGAATATAATAAGTATGAATAAGCCTTTACAGGTAAGACCTTCAAAATTTGTTTTCGAATCAAATATTTTAGTAGAAGGATATATAAAAAAGAAAACCCAATTTGTAAAACTTATTAGTTAAATTTTCCTAGAAATACAAAATGTTATACAAGTCGCATTTTTCCTTCCGTGTACGTCCCTAACTTTGTTAGTTTTCGAAATAAGTTTCCTTATATGAAGTATTATTAATGTTTGCTCAGAATCTGTATAAATCTTACAGAGAGAAATAACGAAATCACAATTTTGATCCTATTACACATTTCATCACTGGATATCATATTAAGTTTAAATAAAGACTTGGTAAGTTAAATATTTGTTAATTTTTTTTTTTTTTGGCATTAATTTATTCTATTAACCAAATCCGTACGCCGATAATTACTTGCACGCAAGAACTACAGCACGAACGGAATTCATAATTTTTAAAATAAAAGGACAAATTGTTTCTAATTTGTGATTTTGTGTGCGTGTGTAAATCTACTTAGGGAGTGACATCGCGTCATTGCGACCAAGACATTATTTTTCCATTTCTATATTGAAATAAATTTTCTCCCACGTTATTCGTTTCTTTTTTCTTTTTTTTTTTTTTACTTTCACTTACCTATATATGGAATATATAGTAAGTGGAAGTATTGCGATCGTGAAAATTTTCGACTTCCGGTTTTCAACGGAAATACACGTTTTGGGGTCCCCTGAGTCAAAATAACCAAGTCCCTCGAAATGGTCTGTGTGTGTGTGTGTCTGTGTGTGTGTGTGTGTGTGTGTGTGTGTGTATGTGAACAGACTAGCTCAAAAACTATAAACCGCACAGACCTGAAATTAGGTATTTAGTGTTTGTATATGTCCGCGGTGTGACAGCGAAAATTTCATCAAATTTGCTCAAAGGGAGGGGGTACTTTATTTAATAACTTTTTAAGTTTTTTTCGATTTTCTCAAAAACGGCTCTAACGATTTTGATTAAACTGAGTATTTGATCTATTTATATGCCTGAAATATGACTGTAAAAATTTCATCAAAATTGATCAACTGGAGGGGGGACTTTACTTAATAAATTTTGTATCATTTTCACGTGTTTTTTTTATATACTCAAAAACGGCTTTAAAGATTTTGACCAAACTGGGAATTTGATGTATTTATATGCCCGAGATATGATTGTTAAAATTTCATCAAAATTCATTAACCGGAGGGGGCACTTTACTTAATAAATTTTGTAACATTTTCACGTGTTTTTTTGATTTTCTCAAAAACGGCTCAAACGATTTTGATTAAACTTAGTATTTGATCTACTTATATGCCCGAGATATGACTGTAAAAATTTCATCAAAATTGATTAACCGGAGGGGGGACTTTACTTAATAAATTTTGTAACATTTACACGTGTTTTTTTTATTTTCTCAAAAACGGCTCAAACGATTTTGATTAAACTTAGTATTTGATCTACGTATATGCCCGAGATATGTCTGTAAAAATTTCATCAAAATTGATTAACCGGAGGGGGGACTTTACTTAATAAATTGTGTAACATTTTCACGTGTTTTTTTTATTTACTCTAAATCGGCTTTAACGATTTTGATCAAACTGGGTATTTGATGTATTTATATGCCCGAGATATGACTGTAAAAATTTCATCAAAATTGATTACCCGGAGGGGGGACATTACTTAATAAATTTTGTAACATTTTCACGTGTTTTTTTACTTTCACTTACCTATATATGAAATATATAGTAAGTGGAAGTATTGCGATCGTGAAAATTTTCGACTTCCGGTTTTCAACGGAAATACACGTTTTGGGGTCCCCTGAGTCAAAATAACCAAGTCCCTCGAAATGGTCTGTCTGTGTGTGTGTGTGTGTGTGTGTGTGTGTGTGTGTGTGTGTGTGTATGTGAACAGACTAGCTCAAAAACTATAAACCGCACAGACCTGAAATTAGGTATTTAGTGTTTGTATATGTCCGCGGTGTGACAGCGAAAATTTCATCAAATTTGCTCAAAGGGAGGGGGTACTTTATTTAATAACTTTTTAAGTTTTTTTCGATTTTCTCAAAAACGGCTCTAACGATTTTGATTAAACTGAGTATTTGATCTATTTATATGCCTGAAATATGACTGTAAAAATTTCATCAAAATTGATCAACTGGAGGGGGGACTTTACTTAATAAATTTTGTATCATTTTCACGTGTTTTTTTTATATACTCAAAAACGGCATTAAAGATTTTGACCAAACTGGGAATTCGATGTATTTATATGCCCGAGATATGATTGTTAAAATTTCATCAAAATTCATTAACCGGAGGGGGCACTTTACTTAATAAATTTTGTAACATTTTCACGTGTTTTTTTGATTTTCTCAAAAACGGCTCAAACGATTTTGATTAAACTTAGTATTTGATCTACTTATATGCCCGAGATACGATTGTAAAAATTTCATCAAAATTGATCTACGGGAGGGGGGACTTTACTTAATAAATTTTGTATCATTTTCACGGTTTTTTTTTATTTACTCAAAAACGGCTTTAACGATTAACAAAAATAAGATATGAATGTAGAAAAATGTGTGACTTTGGGAAATCATATTTAGCAAAACACGTCAATTTCTAATCTAAGTAAGTTGGTAAGTGAAAGTTGTGTGTTGCGCGCACGCACCAGATTTTTTTAGATAAAGGTCAATCTTTCGTTGACACCTTTCTTTCACGCGAATTTCTAATTTTTCCTGCAAAAATAAAAAAAAAAATCTATTTATGTTCCTATAAATTATTGTTATAATCCTAATGGGAGTAGAACGAAAATTTATTTATTTTCAATTAAATAGTTACATAAATTTGTTCATAATATGATTATTATTTATATAAAATTATATATAATTTATATAAGTTATGTATGAATAGGTTATTATATGTTTATAATACACTTTTTATGTACATAGGTAAACTTTAGAAAATGAGCAAAATCATATAAATAAGGTAAGGAAATATTAGAAAAAATTCTTATATTTTTTCAGTCTTCAAAAACTTGAGTAACTGCGAGTTGACATATTAAAAGTTTGGGGCCAGTGTTCATGATTTATAACGCCCCATTAAAACTAGTTTTATAAGGAACCGGGCGAAGAAGGAATTGAATTTTATAGTGCGATTTCAAGGAATAAAGTATTAAAGGGAATCCGAAAAGTTTTAAAGTACTTTATGAATAATCCACAAGCGGCGCTTGTCCCTTTAATCAGAACTGAAGACGAAGTTCACGTACGTGAAGTTGGTAATTCCAACTAGTTCTTTGGTTTGCCTCCCAAGCGCTCTCATGCCTTTTGCCTTTAATTAAAATCGTTACCCCGTCTTAACAGCTTCAAGGCTATAAATAATTTGACAGTATTTTAGGGGAACTTTTATTAAAAAACTACTCGATTATCTGCACAGCTAGTTTAAAGACTTATTTTATATTCTCGTCCACACTATTACACGATTTCAATATCAGTAATATTTCTAAAATTTAGTGTTAGGAAAGGAATGTAGCTAATTAGAGATAGTATTTCGAGTATTACCTAACAGCAGCATTTCCAGGAAATCATGCATTTAGTTAAGGCATCTTAGTTTCCTTATGGTCATTTTAGTGTTATATAACAAAACATAGAATTAAAAAAAAGTGTATATTAAATTAAATTATTATTAATTGCATCAGGTTATAATACAAAAAAAATGCAATTATTTAAAAAAAAATAATTACCACATTTTCCGCCGATTTCATTAGAAATAATTCATTCTGGTACTATACATGTAACTTTGTTGATTAAATCACTGATGAGAATTTGTTTTTTTAAGTAGTGTGAATACCGTGTTATCCGTCGATAAATTAAATGAAAAATTATATGAATGTGCATTTTTTAAATATTTGTCTGCTTTAATAAGTACACAGTTATTATAAGATGCGAACTATAATAAGTATGCACATGTTTCTATTTAGAAGTTTCAAGCGATTTCTGAGAATCTGAGCGATCTGAGTATTAATAATTGCACCCTTTCACAGAGTAATAGTCTACAAAACATAAAATTTTTTTTTTGGATTCTGTCTAGCCCAACAAGGATAAAACAGTACCTGTAACAAGTCAAGTAATGGAAAATTTGATTATTATTATCAAAATTATAAGGAGTGGTTAGCACATGATTTATCTGATGGAAATTACCAAATATTATTTCTAATCACATTAGTTACAACATTGCCCTGAATTCTGTTGAAAATGTGTTGGAATGCATCGATCAATGAGAATATCCAGTATAATAGCTTTTAGCGAAATTCAAAATGATTACTAAAAACATCATTAAAATATTTAAGAAAACAAACTGAAATCCGTAGATATACTTAATAATAATGATAATGATCATTAATATGTTAAAACAATGAATTGTCTGCTTTAGAAATGTTATCATATTGTATTTTAGGAATAAACAATTAGAGCTCAAATAATCCATGTTTTTTCTATCATATGCGCCACTTTTCTCTACCTTTTAGTAAGGATAACCAGAAGTTTTATGTATGTAAAAAAAAATACCTGCTACTTCTATTTCATTATTGATTTAAAGACACGACACCCTACAGTTGATATTATAAAAAATAAAATTTTAAATGAAAAGCTATAAGCCAATTTAAATCATTCAGCCCTTTCTTGGTTAGTATTTGTCATTGGGCATTATGGCATGAAAATTATTCTTATTAATTGTTGAAAATTATTTTTCAAGTAGAAAAATAATTTTTTTTAATTCATATAATAAGAGATGTTTTGGATCTCTCTGAAACCACAAAAGAAGAGTTTAAAACAGAAAAAAAAAAAAAAAATGACTAATAGCCATAGTTCTAGATTTTTTTTTTATTAGGACTAACTATATCGTACATAATTTTTTGAAAATTTATAAATTACTCACTGGACCCGTGCGAAGCATTTCGCACTTAGCTTTGTATCAGATTTTACTTCCAGGTTTAAGATAACGATAAGCAGCATTAACTTTTTTTGTTGCCTCCGTTGACTCCGTTAAAGTCTGAATTAGATGATATTAAATTTATGGCTTTTGAGCACGATAGGACATTGCATTTGGCGAAAACCACTTTTTTTTTTGGCTATTTGGAATAATATAGGTAAGATTTTTTTATTTTTTTCACAGATACTTTCTAGTGCATGCAATTCAGATTTCTAATAATTAAAAAAAAAAACAGTTTTGCTGCAGTGTACTGTACTAAGCGTAAATATGAATATATCATTTTTTCAATATACTTCAAATAATATTATAATAATATCTATAAATATAAAATTATTGGCATGAAAACATTCTTTTGTAAACAATATTAACTTTACTGTTTTATAAACATGTTATGTTCTTTAAAGGAGGTAACTTTAACTTTGTAAAAACAAAAGTTAATATAATATTTACTTAAGCCATAAATATCAAAATTATAGGATAACATTAATCTATAAAATCACCTATTGTTCGCTTAAAATATCTTTTCGATTAAACTTTTACAAATATTAACAAAATTGAATTTTTTTAAAATTTAATTATTTAATAAAAACAAAAATAATATTTTTACGCTGATTACCTTGGTTACAATTAGATCAAGATATAACTGTTATCAAACCATTTGCTTTAAATTAATTTTTTTTTAGATACTTCTTCTTCTTTTTCTTTTCTTTCACGCCTTTGAGCGCGTGGGTGCTTCCAGCTATTTGTGCCATGCGTCTCTCTCTCTGGCAAGTTTCCTCATTTCTCCTAACGTCTTTCCTCAGCCTCTCTCTATACATTCTAGATGGGTCAGATATGGGAATTCTGGGTCGGCTTCTTGGTCTTCTTCCTACTGCCTCACCTCCATGGTTTTTAAGGGATCTCTGTGGTGGTCCATACGACAGACATGTTCAAACCACTTCAGTTGTCTCTTCTCCACTGTTTCCATAACTGGGCGTACACTAGTTTTTTCCCTAATCCAGTCGTCCGGACACAATCCCTCCGTGTTTTCCCCATGATTCGCCTAAGAAACTTCTTTTCTGCTGCGGTGACACGGTTTTGAAGCCATTCGCTTCCTTGGTCCTGACACTGAGGTTCTACATCAGAGAGATCTCTTTCCACCGGATTGCCCCTGAACTGTCTTGAGAAATGCCAAACTTCAAGCACCTCTTTTTCCTCCGACACAACTTCGCCTCTTTCATATTCCTCATTTTTTTGGGCTTGCTACCTCTCAGTGACTTGATTTTTCGCCAGAAGAGTTTAATATTATCTCTACGATCATTATCAAGTGATCGACCCTTCCCTTCGAATTCTTCCCATGCCTTCCTCTATGTTTCCTTCACTGCCAGCTTTACTCGGTTTCTTGCGGCTCTATACAGCTCGTAATTTTCTCGACTTCTATCCGTACAGAAGTTCTTCCAGCAGATCTTCTTTTCCCCTATTATAGCCCTTAGCTCTTCACTCCACCAGTCTGAAGGCTTCGTTTTAATTTACACCTTCTTTATACCGCATACTTTTGTCGCTGACTCTAAAATGGTTGCTTTTATGTCTAGCCATAGGTCGTCCAGGTCTTTATCAAATATAAGTTCTTGCAGCCTATTTCCTAGTTCGTTCATATATTCAATTATCTTTTGAGGATCTTGTAGCTGCTTGATTTCTATCCTTTGGTAAATTTTCGGCCGTCGCTTCTTTACTGGAGGGATCTTGGTATCCGCAACCATGAGCATGTGATCGCTTCCGATTTCGGCCCCTCGTTTGACCTTTACAACTGTAAAATATTTTCTTATATCTTTTGTGTATAGAAAGTAGTCGATCACGCTATTAACGTTTCTTTCCAGGGCTGAGAAGGTTATCTTGTGGACCTGTTTGTGGGGATAAAATGGATTTCCAATTAGTAGATCATAGTCAGTGCAGAACTCAATTAGCCATTTTCCATGATAGTTGAGTGTTCTCTCACCTACATGGGGAGCCATAACGCTAGAGTCCTCTGTTGGTGCATACACTTGAAACAGTGTAACCTTACCTATTGGTAGAATGACATCAGCAGACATTAACCTTGAGTTAACCGGTTCCCAGCCTTGGACTTTCTGAAAGGGCTCATCCTTAAAAATCAGCCCTACTCCCTCTTTTGCTCGGTTCCCTGGTGGAACACCTGAATAGAGCATGGTAAACCGTTTGTCCAGCTGCATTTGTTCGGAGCCCTTCTTTCTTATTTGGCACACCCCTAGTATGACAATTTTGTATGTTAACATCTCCTCCACAATCTCCACTTCCTTGCCGTAGAGAGACGCACATTCCACGTACCAAATCTAATGTCCTTTAACTTGCCAGGTCGATTCCGCAAAGACAGCCCACATCCGAGGCTGTTTGCAATATTTCTGTTGTTTCTTAACTCTAGTTAATATTTTTCATACTATTCGGTATGTTCATACTGGATGGTTCATATACATTTTCTGGAAACTCAACGAATAAAAAACTATGTTTTCTCAATATAATTTGGTTATTAGTGAGGATATAATAGAATATCTGAATGAAATTAATAAGAAGAAAAAATAATAAAATGGTTTGATTCATTGTTTAAAGTTCAGGGTTTGAGCCTGCGATAAGTTGCTGCATTGCTACTTCATTTTGGTGCATATATAGTTTGAGGATTCGTTGGATCAGATAATATGATCAGCTAGATCATTTTACGTATAATGAAAATATATGCTTAAGATATATTTGAAATGAATCCATATATTTGAAATCATGTAGAGAAGGGGTGTCGCAGTGTACACAACGTATGTGAACGGGGTTAGAACTAGTCCTTATACATATATATATATATATATATATATATATATATATATATATATATATATATATATATATATATATATATATGTATAGTTATATGATGATATATATCTTATCATATTTTAGTCGGAAATTTCATAGAGTGTACATCAGATTTTACAAGTTTGAAAGGAGAAATAAACACTTTTAGAAACAAATAAAAATCTCTGATCTTTACCGAAAATATATACACTAGATCCACTGACACTTCTGATATACATGTATCATTATAGAAATATTAATGATTAAGAGTTATCTTAATATAACTTTTCATTCATCTTATAACTTTACATATAGTACAGACATCAACTTGTCGATGCAAATTTATAAGGCAACTATGACGTTCCTACGCTCAACTGGTGCTTGTGCTGTTGCATTACAATAACTCAACTTTTTGTTCGCCTATGGAAAACAATGCAGATGTTTGTTATTTAATCGTAAAAATTTATTTACGTATTTTTTCTATGTACCTATTAATTTTTAAAAATCTATATTCTTAATTCATAAAAATAATGACTAGTTAGTCATATTTGTCCTTCTTATCATGCTCAAATGCCATTTGAGCCATTGAGATGCCATGGCATTTGAGCACGATAAAAAGGACAAATATGACTAAACAGTCATTATTTTTATGAATTAAGAATATAGGTTTTTAAAAATTAATAGGTACATAGAAAAATACGTAAATAAATTTGTACGATAGATAATTTGATTTTTTCTGTTTAATTTTCTGATATGAATAACTTTTTTAATCTATCGCAGGTTAAACAAACAGGTTCCTACACATATTAGCAATTAAACAAAAAATCAATGGAGAAATCGTTTTATAGGAAAATTAGACCTTAGAATAAGAACTGACGAGGGGAAGAAAGGTCTAGAAAAAAACTAGGGGCTGGAAGAATAGGATGTGAGTCGGACGGCTGAGCCTTATATTGTGGCTGACTTTTTCAGGTCGGTGGGTTTCCCTTCAACAGCATTCAATGCACTCGCTTTACCGACCTACTCGCTTTTCTACTCTCTAAGCTGTCTCGTTATATTTTTCACTAATTCTGTTCTGCACCACTGATATTTATGATTTGTATGCATTTATTTAGGAAGCGCAAGAAATCTGAGTTTTATTTATTTTCGAGACAAAACACAGACCGGAATGTAAATCTTCCCTGCGGAAACAGTTAGTCGCCGGTTCGGTTTGTTCAATCGCTGTTTTATGTGAGACCGAGATTTTCTGGCTAGGAACGGAAGTCCTATTTGCAAGCAATCTATACTGAAGACATGGAGCTATAACTTAATGCCGACTTTTCGAGAAGAAAACAGAAACCAATTTCCGCTGAGAATAAACATGGAAAGAGAGGGAACATGTGTAATGGCTAAGGCATTAGCGGGATTAAAATAAGAAAGAGATTTGTATATGTTTGGGTGGGCGTGGCGGATTCCACCAATCAGCGGCGGCCTCTGTAGCACTTCGTCACTGTCTTCCAGCCTTTGTAGCGTCCATCCCCCCCCTCCGCCCCCACCCCACGGTATTTTTCAACTTTACTTAAAACTCCCCTTCCGCCTTTTGTCTTTTGGTTATGCCTCCATTGAGGGGACTTTCAAAGGAGGAGGCTTCTCTTTCTTCTTCCTCTTCTTCTACTTTTTTTTTTTGTTGAGGGAAAAAAAAATAATAAAGTGAGTTGGTGAATAAAACTGTTCCTCAGAGTGGGGAAACAATGAATGTGAAAATGAAGTGTTGATGAAGTTCGTTTAAAGTTTTAATCGAGCAAATATAAAGGCTCAATTGTTTGGCACAAATTGCTAGATAAGGGGAACAAATAACTGTTAAGTAAAGGTCTTAATGACTCAACGAATGAAGGATATGAATCTACTTCCTGGTTTTCGTCTATTCGTTATTTATTTTAATTCCTTATTTATTGCACTAATGTTTAATGGACTTGTCTTCGTTTTCGAAAGATAAGAATTTTTCTAAGTACATAAATTATGTATTATAGTAGATATATATTTCTATTCTAAACTATCTCCAGCATAGAAATTAGTACAAATAATAATATAACTGATCTTTTTACACCTCTAAATGCCACAGTTCTTTCCCACTATTTAGGGGAGAACATGAAGGTATATTTGATAGAGAATTGGGTTATATCCTACTTCATAAACAATACTCTAAAGCAAGATGCTGACAATCAGCGAATTAAGGTCAGGCCACACATGTCCTCACCGCATCCGCACCGCAGCACGGATCTGATTCATTTACGAAGGATAGATAGTAACCGTACACACACGCGGATGCGGTGCGGACATGGCGGACCTTTAGGTGGAGGCCGAACGAGAATATAATGACATGTCAGGTACGATGAGTCCGGTAGATGATACCAACAGTATAACTTTCCTGGCATGATTCAATTACCATGTCTCCTTAAGATAACTCATCTAATGCATTTTTTGTCATGTACTATCTTTGTGTGTCGGCCATGTTCCTCATAAAATGTTTATATGTCCGTTCAAATTAATAAAAAAAAAATTTTCTTTAAAATTCTTGAAATTAATAAGAAAATATTCTAAGCTTCCTTACGTGATTGTTAACTGATGGTAGATGGAGGTCTGTTTTGTAAATAATGTACCACGGAATTGTTTTTAACAATTTAAAAGTTGATTGAAACGAGTGATATTTTTATAGTTGAGACAGATAATTATTTCTATTACATTGTAAAAATTTATAGAATTGCCTGGAACCGTTACCATCATATATTAGTCTTGCATAGGACATGGAAGCATAAGGTTACTTTTTTGTCATTGTTCTGTCACTGCTAGTTACTATTTGTAACGTTGTTACTGATTAGAGTTCTAATTATTATAGAATGCAAGGCCTCAAAGTCTCGTATTATTTCAATAATGCACTTAATCATGCAGGTTACATGCCAAATTTTCGCCTATTCAGGCATCTTCAGCGAAACTGTAGTAGCCCTGAAGATGCCTGAATAGGCGAAAATTTGGCATGTAACCCGCATGATTAAGTGCATTATTGAAATAATACGAGACTTTGAGGCCTTGCATTCTATATCTATAATTAAATAGTCTCTTCCTAAAAACTTTTAGGTATAATAAAAAATTATTGTAATAATTAGCACTCAAACTTTCGCGTAAAAATTTTGCGTAAATAAAAATTATTTAAACCCACATTTGTGTTACAACTTTATATTTTTTAATTAATGGTGATACATCTGTGGTGATAAAAAAAAACAAACAGTTAGGTAGCAGAAAAATATTATCATAAGTTATAAGAGCAACTAAGTTATAAGATACCTACATGGTTGGCTGAAGTACCTGTAGGAGCCCTTAAGGCCCCGTAGGAGGATATAAGATAGCTGGTGTAACGCACGCAGCGAACACATTATTCACTTTATCTGCATTGTTTTCCATAAGCGAACAAAAAGTTGAGTTATTGTAATGCAAAATCACAAGCACCAGTTGAGCGTAGGAACGTCATAGTCGTCTTATAAATTTGCATCGACAAGTTGATGTCTACTATATGTAAAGTTATAAGATGAATGAAAAGTTATATTAAGATAACTCTTAATCATTAATATTTCTATAATGATACATGTATATCAGAAGTGTCCGTGGATCTAGTATATATATTTTCGGTAAAGATCAGAGATTTTTATTTTTTTCTAAAAGTGTTTATTTCTCCTTTCAAACTTGTAAAATCTGATGCACACTCTATGAAATTTCCGACTAAAATATGATAAGATATATATCATCATATAACTATATATATGTATATATATATATATATATATATATATATGGACTAGTTCCAACCCCGTTCACATACGTTGGGTACACTGCGACACCCCTTCTCTACATGATATCAAATATATGGATTCATTTCAAATGTATCTTAAGCATATATTTTCATTATAAGTAAAATGATCTAACTGATCATATTATCTGATCCAACGAATCCTCAAACTATTTATGCACCAAAATGAAGTAGCAATGCAGCAACTTATCGCAGGCTCAAACCCTGAACTTTAAACAATGAATCAAACCATTTTATTATTTATTTTTCTTCTTATTAATTTCATTCAGATATTCTATTATATCCTCACTAATAACCAAATTATATTGAGAAAACATATTTTTTTATTCGTTGAGTTTCCAGAAAATGTATATGAACCATCCAGTATGAACATATCGAATAGTATGAAAAATATTAACTAGAGTTAAGAAACAACAGATAATGAAGATGTAATTACAGCTTGTTTTGTAGGCAATGGATATTGCAAAGACATCTTTATGTGATACAATCAGCATTGGGATGGCTGTTAGAGAACATTATAGGTCTCCTACAAGAGTATAAACTACTAAAATAACTTGCATATTCCTATTACTATTATATTTCTGCAAGAATGATTATTCCTATTGCTCATGGAGTAAGTATTTCAAGGCTAAGAAAAGGGGCGGAAGGAATTTGGTTAAGGATAAAAGGTATTTATTGAGAATTGAAATAGTTAATATTAATATTATGTTAATGTTAGTTAACTCCAGATGTCCAACTACAGAAAAGGGATGTCAAGAGATGTAAAAAAAAAATGTTTTTGTTGAATCATAAAATATTACCAGTTCTTATTTTTCAGAGTGCTTTGTGGAATAACCTTTAATAGCATTTTTTAATATAGCTAACTCATCATATGAAGACAAAATAATTATTATTAAAGGAAAGCTAAGGCTCAAGGCATTCTATTATTAATGGAATAATGTAAAAAAAAAAAAAAAAATCCACTCAATATTCCTTTACTTTATAAATTACATATATAAAAAAAAAAACTCAGTATGGTATCACACATAGAAATATTAAAGAATTTGGCGGTTGATAAGAAACGGGAGAGACTTAAGGGCGGAACATGACTGATAGACGTGCCCTCACCGAAGTCACTTATTGGACTTGGGTGTCAGTGAACCCAATAAGCTGACCGAGATCGGGTCTTAAAGTTGCTCACTTACCAAGCTCATTCCGATAGGACTTAGCCCAAGCCGTCTTACATCAACCGTTTCTGCCCTGGTATATGTTTTGATTTTCCTTTTTTTTTATTTTTTTTTTAATTACTATTTTGACAGAATATTTTCTTTTTTTTTATTTACAGTAAAATAACGCCAAGACTCCAAAAATGTTATCAAAAAGATAAGTGGAGACGGTTAATATGAATTGAAGAAAAATTAAAATATTTCTTAATATAAAACTATCTAGTGCTCTTATGTGTGTGTGTGTGTGTGTAAAATAGCTTTTATTACAATTATAATAAAATAAATCGATAATCGAATCCTCATTTCAAGAGCTTTGAAACTTTTCGAGTGTCTGAAAGTACTTAAACTCCACTTAGCAGGGCAAGGGCTTAATTCAATCAATTATGGTTTTTGAGTCTCAATGAAGAACATTTATTAACGAATCGAATGGATTTCATGATACTGGTAAGTTAAGATATTTAGTTCAAATCACACAAAAAAGTGCTTAAAATATTAAATAGAAAATTGAATTTTAGACTTACGTATTCAATTTTACTGACTTCGTCCTCAAGGATTGACTTATGCTTCAGGAAATAAGTAATAAAAATGATTATATCATACATCCTATTTAATAAAAACGTCACTTTATACGACTATGGCAAATCCGATGATGCTTCAGTGGGAGTCCTAAATTTTACCTGTCAGGTATAGTTAGGGTAGGGATTTTTAACGAGTACCTGACATCGTACTGGCTCGGGACCTCCATTTCACGTCCTATCCGAGGGACGGCATAGCCAACAATTTTTTACTCCCATTGAAAAGCCCTAAGGCCACCGCGGGACGCGAACCCGCGACGGTTAGTATTGTGGGTTGCTACACTAACCACTATTCCATAGGTGAGCCTGAATCCAGATGAATCATATAATTTTATGAGTAATTATTTCATTAGCATTTTCATTGTAACGACAATGATTATATATTTATTGAAATATTGTAAATATTGACCGAAGAATATTTAATATTATATCATAAAAAGTAGAAAGCAGAAATAAACAAATTTCTATTTAACTATTAAAAAAAAAAAAAAAAATCGCATAATGAAATGAATGAATAAATTCTGACCTGGGCAAATGTTCCTCTCGCTGTATTCTTGCTTATGATTGTGGAAACTCCAAAGAGATATCAACACACTCATAAAAGATATGACTAATTAAAACGAGCCGTAAAACAAGAAAGAGCTTTAAACAAGAAAGCGATCAAACATATGATGAAGGAGATTATCTTTAGTTGCTGAGTACTTAAGACAAGTTTAATAAGATCATTTCAAAGGGTTGAACATGTAATAACACAGCACTAACATATCAAATATAGAGCACAAGCGATTGTGGCAACTGTAGAACCATAAGCCTTTCTAAAATGGCCTTCAGACTGTACAACAACTGTTCATATAACAGAGATCAAGGTCACTGATAAAACCGGGACATGATGATAAAAATAAGTTCATAATCGGTCATATCATTTTTGTCATAAATATTGTAAAGGAAAAGCATCTGATGAGGGCTTAGAACACTAGATAAACTAAATATAGATTGGAACACTAAATATAACTTAGCAATGCTTTTGTATGACTAAATTGCATCAGGATTATCGAGGTTCATACGATTCTCCTTCTAACGTCAGATAAAACAGGGTGATTCCCAGAGTATATTCTTATATGTAATCTTCATAAGTTCATGGGAATAAAATGAAAAAGCGAACATAGTGGTAATACATACCTTAGTGGTCACCTGAACGAATATGGATGGATCGAAAGCGAAATAAAGTATAAAGAAACAGCCAGCAAGCGTTTCAATTCCGGGGAAGACAGGTTATTAAAAAAAAAACATTAAGATAGTTATTTACAAAAGGACATTCTTAAGGATACTACTCCTGGACTCTCTTCCCAAAAGACAAGAGCAAGCTTCATGTTATGGAGATGCGGTAGGTATGTGAGAATAATAGAAGGGAAGACAGAAAGAGACAATTTATACTTAGAATATCTCACCAATAATGATATAGATCTTGTTTCTTATCTCACCAATAAGAAACCAAATAGGAGTACAATGATGTACAATATGACCTCCGTCGCAAGCTGGGAAAGTTGGTGTGAAAAATTCTTCCTCTGTATTGCCTACATTATGCTATATTTAATGCTTTAATAAAATTTTTTAATCAAATACCATAAAGAACATCGCTATAACCTTCGATCAACACCTCACCTGGAATCATCACATTTCCCAAATTACCCGTAAATCCATCACAATCCTCAAGCAGCTACATAGGTTCAGAGACTCATTTCCTCAAAGTACCCGTCGTCTTTTAGTATCCTCCCTTATCCTTCCACAGTTTGATTACGGATGTCTGGTGTATGGTGGTCTGTCTGGTGAGCTTGAGATAAGACTTAAAAGATTGATGAACCGTTTCATGAGATTTATCCTTGGTCTCCCGAGACACTCTCACATCTCCGAATATCATTCCCAGCAAAGTTTTCTTTTTCCTAATTTTCGAAGACAGTACCTGCTCGGCTCCTTTCTCTTCCAATTCTTAAGAGCGAAAAAACCCACATACGTTATTGACCTCCTTACCCCACGTTCGTCCATCCATCAGCTAAATACTAGATCTCAACCTACAGACTAGTATCCCCACTCATTTCGATAAATCCTTCCTTATTCGTGCCACCCAGTTTTGGAATTCCTTACCCGGATCCATCCGTCAAGCTTCCTCCCAACCCTCGTTCAAACACCTCCTGTTTCTCCACCTCCTGGAACATCAATCTTCCATGCAGATGTAAAATTATTATTCTTCTTGATTTAGTTTTGAAGGTTTTGTACAAATATGTAAACTGAAGTTTTATCATTTATTCATTCTAATAATGATACTCTTCTTTTTAGATATTTATTTTTTTTTTCACAAATATGGTGTCTAATGAAGTTAAGATTTATTTTCATTTGTAGTTAAAGTGTGTATTTTTAGTTTTAATTTACATAATTGTATATAGTACAGCCAGACAAACGCTCCCTAAAAATTGTCAATAATGTTATTCTTAGGGGACTAAATGTCCCAGAATAAAGTAAAATTTTTCATTTAACTTCATTTCGTACTTTAATATCAACTTATATTCAACAAATAATTCTAAACAATAAAGGTCTGTCAATTAGATCCAGCAGCCCCCTATTACTCGCTGGCGAGACCTGGCGTGAATAGGATCGTTGGAGATAAAAGGTTTACATGGCTTAGATAGGCCGTTTGGTTAACTCAATGGTTAAGAGCGCTGTGACGGCGATGCAGAGACCCGGGTTAGATTCCCCCATGTAGTCAATCTTTTTTCATACAATAAATTATTTAAAAATGTAATATACATAGTGTCTATCATCTTGACTGTACATGTTTGCCAGATCAACGCCCGGTGGAGTGTTAAGTCCTAACTAATAGACCCACCTTAACCTGTATGACCGGTTTAATAAGAGGCTAGGATACATAAGAGTGTAAAAAGTGCAAGACTCCTTTTACACTGATCTCATTGTAACAGGTAGTCTAGGAAGCACTAACAGAGGACAAGAAAAAGTACAAATCATAACTAAATTTGAAACCATTATTTTAATCTAATAAATGCAAACGTATTTAAACATTTTTGCCTCTTAAACAAGACAAAAACTTACCAGAAATTCTATGCCAAAAGATTTTTATCATCATAGAAAAAAAATTTAAAATTTATTATTGGAAATCGAGCAAAACTATTAAGTAATAAATTCTTCAAGTATATATATATATATATATATATATATATATATATATATAAACTTCAAGCAATAGAGATGCGGTACGTATTTGAGAATAATCGAAGGGAAGACACAATTTATATCGGAAATAAAATAATTAGGTCAAACCTAGAACTTAAGCCAGCTGAATATATAATCGAGGGACATCAGCTCAGAAGGTTTGACCATGTTGCAATAATGACAGCGATTAGATTGGCAAAGGTAACATGAAACGAAAGTGGAAGGAATGGCAGAGGCCAAGAAGAAGACCAAAGAAGAAATTCGGAAGATGTTTAACAGATGTTGGAAGGGATCAGGATATATCGAAGGGGATCCTCACGCTGCTATATTAAATAAATAAATATAGCTCAAAAAAAAAAAAAAAAGAAATATGTCTCGAATTAAATATAGAAAATTAGTACATAAGATAAAAAAAAAATTAGATAAGTACATCGAGTCTTCTCCCTACATTATGTATACGCATTAGTCAGTTTAAGCAGGTGTATGCAGCATTGCTGTTATAAAAATACACGTTTAACTTTCTTTTGCAAAAGTTAAATTCCAAAAATAAATCATGCATAAATGTAACGAATTGTTCTGTTAATGTCTCACTTTATCTTATTATATTTAAGGAGCTTTGAGAGCGCGGTGCATTATTCCTTTGCGAAAGCAGGCAGGAGGTGGTGTGATAAATCTAAATCCTAAACCTCATTCTGTGAAAATGTATTTATAGAGGCATTAATATATAAATTTTAATACCGAAAATAGTGAGGCTAGGATGGAGCCAAAATCCCATTTGTCCAAAGGCTCCTTAAAGCCGTTATAACAAATTCTGTTTAACCCAGGCGGACCACATTAATCAAGTTATCCTTTCGACCCCCCCCCTCCATCCCCTTCCTTCCTGCTTCCCTCTTGTGGCCTTCCACTTACTAATTCAATGCTCAATATAAATAACAACCCCACTGCCAACAGAAGAACTGAAGGACCGACCAATTATGTTATATCAGCCATTCTCACAGAAGCTTATTTATACCTAGAGGTTCATTATATATGTAATGCAAGGTACTCCTATCTGTGCAACGTTACATATGAAAGTTAACTCTTTTGCTTTCAAAATAAAAGATTTTTATAGGTATTTACAGCTTTATCAAAGATTCAAAGTAATATTTAATAAGGAAATGCATTTTATGTGTGTATATACATTTATTTGAGGGTCTAAGTATGATTCACTTATTTAATTTGTTCAGCTATCTTATTCATAAGTAATTTGTTGTTAAAATTTTTACATCCTCATTGTTCAAGTTCACTTTTTTAAACGTAAAATTGTACGATAATTAAGCTATTACTTTTGAGCCATTATTATTTTTTTTCACACTTCTTTCTGATTTCTTGTAATTTTAACACAAAAACTTGAAATTTTTTTTATACCTACACTTAATCGTTTTACTTATATTCCTTTTCCAACTTGTATCGATGTATGTATTTTTGTTTGCTAAAATATTACGTTGCTTGATTTTATGCATGTAATAAATTAGGCGTTATGTCGGATGATAGGACGGATAGAAATAAAGGCAGTCGTTATTGAAACTAATAAATAAAAAAAAAAGATCAAAAGAAGGTTTGTGGAAATGAGATTTGTTTGAATATGAGTAATACCGAAATATATTTTAATTGAATTTTTCCAAATATTGATTCATTTATATAGAAAAAAAGTGAATATAGCACGTAATATTTAATTTTTAAAAAACATTGATACTTTTTTTTTTTTATATTAAGTGATATTGGATTCTACTTCTTTCAAGAAAAAAATATATTGGGAAATCTCTCTTCGTTAAAAAAAAAATCTGGTGCGTGCGCGCAACACACAACTTTCACTTACCAACTTACTTAGATTAGAAATTAATGCGTTGTTGTGGTCCCCTCCACGAGACCAATTTTGAGGAAATGTTGGCTATCGCATCTTTGGCATATACATACATCGAATATCCAGTTTGATCAAAATCGTTAAAGCCGTTTTTGAGTAAATAAAAAAAAATACGTGAAAATTATACAAAATTTATTAAGTAAAGACCCCCCTCCGGTTAATCAATTTTGATGAAATGTTGGCTATCACATCTTTGGCATATAAATACAGCAAATACCCAGTTTGATCAAAATAGTTAAAGCCGTTTTTGAATTTAAAAAAAACACGTGAAAATGATACAAAATTTATTAAGTAAACTCCCCCCTCCGGTAAATCAATTTTGATGAAATGTTGGCTATCACATCTTTGGCATATACATACATCAAATACCCAGTTTGATCAAAATCGTTCAAGCCTTTTTTGAGTAAATAAAAAAAAACACGTGAAAATGAAACAAAATACATTAAGTAAAGTCCCCCCTCCGGTTGATCAATTTTGATGAAATTTTTACAGTCGTATCTCGGGCATATACATACATCATATACCCAGTTTGATCAAAATCGTTAAAGCTTTTTTTGAGTAAATAAATAAAACACGTGAAAATGATACAAAATTTATTAAGTAAAGTCCCCCCTCCGGTTAATCAATTTTGATGAAATTTTTACACTCATATCTCAGGCATATAAATAGATCAAATACTCAGTTTAATCAAAATCGTTAGAGCCGTTTTTGAGAAAATCGAAAAAAACGTAATATAAAATATAAAATATAATATAAAAAGTTATTAAATAAAGTACCCCCTCCCTTTGAGCAATTTTGATGAAATTTTTGCTGTCACATCGCGGGCATATACCTACACTAAATACCCAATTTCAGGCTCCCACGGTTTATAGTTTTTGAGCTAGTCTGTTCACACACACACACACACACACACACACACACAGACCATTTCGCGGGACTTGGTTATTTCGACTCAGGGGGTCCCAAAACGTGTATTTCCGTTGAAAACCGGAAGTCGAAATTTTTCACGATCGCAAGACTTCCAATGAAATTAAAAAAGGTTGTGTTTGGGAATGCATCGTAAAACTTTATGAATAAAAATAAATTCAAATTTATAATAGTTTTATACTCTTAAGGATAATTTAACTTGATTCAATTAGAAAAATACCCATCTTAGATAAATGAGCTTTCGATAAATTCTTAATTGCACAATAATTAAGTTTTATTCCACATAAGTACTAGGCGATAAAATCATGAAACATAATACATAAAACAAATACTTCAGAATTTCTGTCAAAGTTATTAAAATCATTTTATCATTGTAGTACTGTCATACTGTATCGTAGTACTATCATGAAACTTTCTTTGTAGATTTTTAACGAATTCGCATGATAAGCTCTAAGAAAACGGAAAAAAAAAAACATTTAAAAAAACACGACATCTTTTCTTTTTCCGACTTTTTTCTTTTCTGAGATTTTATTTGAAGAAAATTGATTAAAAAAAACATCTAAGTTTAGCTACTCCAATAGTTTGAAGTTTTATTTAATATAACTTTCACTAATTAAACTTTTATCGTAGATTCCAGGTTCTCAACAATGTATTAGTATTATTTATTTATTTTTTAAATGCTCAATAAACGGAAAAAATGATACTGTTATAATTATATTTTATAAAAATAACATGTGTAGTAAGTTCGTACATTACGATAAATGATCCACAAATATATGATCCACCTAATTGATCTTATACTAATTGTATTTTTTCGATCGGTTATTCCGTGTTTGGAAGAATACATTTGTATTTTTTCCTGTAGTTTCACTTTCGTAAGCATCCGAAGGAAAGTGTAATATATACCTACCACATTGAATGTCAAATGTCTTCTCGTTATCCTTGTCATAAACATGATATCTCTGTCAAACATGGGTACTAAGGAAGGTATTCTTTCAAGCATCGAATTCGGTAGAGATAGATATAGCTCCTGATTTTATCAAAGTTGGAGAGGGTATCAAATTGCTTGTATAAATCTATGTTTGTTATGTTAAAATAATGTTAAATTGTTTTGTTTTGTAAATTTGTGTCAATTTATTTTTTACGTAATTTGCATCTACGCTAGCAAATCTGTTGAAAATTAAAAATTTAGTGTTTTCAATTTACTCAATTTATTACGTTGAATAATTATCTTCCTTTATTTGTTTGTCCGCCAGTAAACGAGTCCCGACACTCCTACAGCAACTCATTTAGATCGTTCGAAACTGTCATAGCCTCATCAGCAGCCTCTAAAACTTATTCCTACGAGACCAATAGCACATCATAACCAAGATCCTCCGAAATGAGAGAAAGAGCTGTATCCTTCATCAACTGTCACCGATGGTTCGAGAATTATAGCTTACAACAAGAGTTGTAAACCATAACTGAACAAGTGGTCCAGGAACAGCTACAAGAGGTAGCATGTTGGGCTCGAAGATGGAGGTTTAAAATGAATGAAGGCAAGAGTCAATACGTCTCATTCTCGTTTAAGCATGGCTCTTGCCCTCAGGTATTTTTTAACAACATTCCGATACCCACCTCAGATTCAGTACGCTATCTCGGCCTTGGCATGGTGAAACTTGGAAAGGCCTTGTTAAACACAAAAGAAAAGAACTTTTCTTTGTCTTTCAAGACTACTTTACATTAATTATCTTTGACAAACAAATGAACCGTTTACAATGTAATTATAAAACCACTTTGGACTTACGGTCTTGAGCTATGGGGAATAGCCAAAAAATCAAATATACGACTCATACAGTCATTAAAATCAAAAATACTAAGAAAGATCGTAGATGCGCCATTTTATGTCACCAATGCGACCTTACACACTGACCTTGACATCCCTTACGTCGAAATAAGATCCTTAGATTGCTACCGTAACTTACATGACAGACATACTCTAAATTCCAAGCCACTAACTCAAGCTTTACACACTCCCAAAAACCCTTACAAACCACCAAGAAGACTGTTGAATCTGCATTAAGCAGTTATACGTTTTCTTTTACATTTGTCAATTCACTCGTTTTTCCTTTGTTTTCTAATATTTCAGTTAGTTAATTCGTTTTGTTTGTTTGTTTTGTTTTTTTTGTGTGTTTTTCCTTTTTTCCTATCCTGTCATGTCAGCATATTTGCTTATTATGGTAGTAGATAGCCAATTTAATAAAAATGTCACAAGTTATCATTTGTAAATAAAAAATCTGGTGCGATAAGTGCAACACACAACTTCCACTTACCAACTTACTTAGATTAGAAATTAACGTGTTTTGTAAATGTCATACCTCACAATCACACATTTTTCCACATTCATTTACTTATTTTATTTACTCTCTAAAGTACACTTTTTGTACACTTTAATGTATAATTCGGCAATGCAAGCATAATGCTCCAAGTCGTCTGATTTTAAAATTCTCTATGTAGTTGTTGAAAACTTCATTTAGTTACCATGAAACAAATAATTTCCCTTAAATAAACAAAACGTCTTTAATTATAAACAATAGTTTGTTATTAAAGCCATACTGCGCATGGGTGGGATAAACGTGTTTTATAGAATATTTTTCTTTTTTTCTCCTGTATACGTTTACTTGATTTTTTTCATATTTCATATTTAACCATTTCTTATTTTTAGGCGAAACGAGAACTAAAGTTTATCCATCTAAACAAAAACAAAGATACTTCATAGAAAAACAAAAAAGACCCCTTCCCCATTTAAGTCCCGTCAGAACATTTCAATAATGATAAAGCTTACCTGATACTAAAGAATTCTTGATTCTCATTAAGCATTACGTTTTTAATCAAAATAGTCAAAGCTGTTTTTGAGAGAATCGAAAAAAAGGTAAAAATTGTAACATATGGTAACATGCTTACCAGAGACTAAAAAAAAAAAATAGATAAGGAATTTCCTTCCTCCAAAAAGGATAACATCCGGGGAAAGGTATTGCTAGGTGTATTTTCCTCAAAATGCAGTTTCATCTCTTAAGACGGAAACATCTAAGGGTGTAGGATTGATATACCTAAAAGAAAATAGCATGGGTGAAATGAAAAAGTAAGAAGAAAATATTCTGTTAATTATAGACTCTAGCAGCTAAGCCCATTTCCTTTTTAACTATAGAAGTCGCACTTGATAAATGTAACTGTGAAAGCGCAACAAAGATAAGGGCGTTGATGTTCTCCAATGGAACCTTCTAAATAAAGAACTCTTATCTGGAGCGGCTCATTGTCTCAGTAAGCAATTAGTCTCTTAGCTCCTTAACTTTTTTACTAATTAGAAACAGGGCTGAAAGAGGGACCCGCCGCAATTATGTGATGCTTTCCATTAGGAAAAATAGGCATCTTAATTAGCGAGCCCCATACAACGATAAGGATATACAACAAATATTAAAGTAACTACACTCATTTATATTTGTGTTTTATTTACCAGGGGCTCGTATATACATGTAATACACTTTTTAAACTTCAAAGAGAATCGAAAAATAAAGGATGTAATTTTATTTCTTCGTCGGGCCTTTAAATTTTAAATAAGGGTTAACGCCCGACTCATCCTTTAATATCGTTGAATGCATATCCCCTGATTCTAGAAGTAGATTTGTAATCTATTACAGATACCGATAGATTAAGACATATAAGGCGTCTATTCTAGATTATATTATATGTGTAATTAAAATAGGGATTTCATTTCTTTCCTTATCTGTTCGTACAAATTTTATACCCTATAAAAACTTTTATTTTTTTATCGTTCTCTCCGTCCCTTGGTTTATTTATTTTATACTGAGTACACAGGTCTCACATACCCCTGATGGGAATGTATCCAATGCATGCCGATTATCATTCCCAGCCCTCAAATGAGAGGCAGGAAAGTAAAATAAGGCATACGTAGTATTTAATCTGACTTTTTTTTCTTCAAAATATATTGATTAGGGGAGAGCGGGGTTGGTTGGCAACAGTTTTCACTTTTTTTATTGTTGAGACGTTCCTGTTAATATAATCCCAATAAAGCCGATACCTCTGTAAACTCCAAGTATTAGAGTACTTCAAGTATTTTTTTTATTTTTAATATTTATTACTAAGATCATAGAAAATGGAAGAATTCGTCAATCCAGAGTATGCCAATTAACCCCCTATGTGGGGCAGGTTGGCCTAGAAGGTGGGGTTGTTTAGCCATCTGATTCAAGTATTTTACTGCCAGACACATATTATGGTTACTAAAAGTTACACTACAATGGTATAATGATTTTGAATATGTTTTTAACAGCTTTTAAGGGAAAATAGAATGACAAAAGAAGATAGAAGTTTAGACTGTCGTCACTTTCTGCATAAGGAAAATTGCTTTCATCCTCCTTGCTGGAACTAAAGACAATTGGTAGTTTCACCTTTGTTTATGTTTACCTTGCTTTTGTGAATTGCTACTGCGCCAACAAATCCCAGTTGAAGAGAGCCAACTAACCCCACAGGAGAGATAATATGAAAGATGGCTGCCAGGACAGGGGAGCACAATCAAACAAGAAACTGGTTAGTCGAAAGGTTAGGTTTTTCAAAGGAGTTTGGGGCCTTGTGAACAGAATCGGAGTCAAATGTTTTGCCGTTCCTTTAAACCAAATTTACTGAACATATTAAAATTTACTTACATGTTGTAAAATCAATCAATAAAGCACATTCTTCTCTACACTGTTAGCATCGGATTGAAAACTCAGGACAAGACTCCCGAGGTCAAGCGGGTCACATGCTACAATGGTGGGGCCTTCACAACAGGTGTGACGGAAACTATAAGCCAATGGCCACCAACCCCGCTCTCCCCTACCAATTTTTTAAAACTTGGATTGGAACTGTGAGGTAAAAAAGTACCCCATACATTAATCTAGGGTGTGTTTCTTAATTTCTGTAAATCACTAAGACTCCCTACAGCTTCCTATATACTGTATCAAAGACAGTTGTATCTAAACATTTGCGTATGGAGTGTAGTTTGTGAATGAGATTCAATTCCATTGAACATTACATTTTCCTAAAGTTCCTGTTTTCAAAGGCTATTCGATGTTTCTAGGTCATTGTTCTTGAAATAATCTAGTTATATTTTGTATAATTTTTGTTTTTGTTTAATTTTTTGATACCTAACACTATTAGGTTAGGTTTTAATGTTTACGAACACTAAACATCATAGGTTATTATTGTCCTCTTTAATTTATAAACACTATTAAATTTTAGGATTTCCTTCTTACTTTGTGATTTTTAATAAATATTTTAGATTTTGATTACTGTTTGGATTTTTTTTTCTTGACGCCCCTATTCTGATTGATTATTGGTGCAATGAAACGGCAAAAGAGAAAATTATATTCTTTTTTTTTTTTTACTTTCAAGTATAGGGTAAAATTTACCCCAGGCTGCAATATACATATTTTTTTTTTAATTTATCCCACATTTACCCAAGCGAGTCATTAGCGGTTTCATGATATTACAATTTCAGTTATATATAATTTAAATGATTACTTATATGCCATACATTTTCTTTACATCATTATATAAATATAGAGATATAAATAGTTGGGATAAATAATTATAGGTATTTTAAAAATTAATATATAAATAAGATGAAAACCATACATATTTATTTTTTTTTTTTAATTAAAGTGACATAATGAACTGGAATTAAACTACGTAGCAGCTTCAAAAAGAATAAAAAAAAAAAAGTTAAGACCTCTCTCCTTCACTGAACAAGTTCCTTTGATGTTTTAACTTCTTGCTAGAGCTCAAATTACCAGCTGATGAGGCCATGAAACAAAAAAAAAAAAAAAAAAAAAGTAGGCTTGGGAACGCTTTAATACGCTGCCAACCGTTTCAAGGCATCTTTAGAAGAATCCTTGAAAATAATTGAAGAATTTCTGAATATTCTAACTTTACATTACCCACAGTGAACATTATGATACTAAAAATTATCCATTGTGCCATTCTATTATTGCTATTCAATTATTTTCTGTTTTCCCTAATTTAGGTTAGTTCAGGGAACAGTGAGACCAAATAATAGATTTAATCTTTGATTTTTTCCTATGGTCATTTTTGTAGTTAGAAATTGCTCATGTTATAAAAAACAAACAATAATAATAACAATATTCCATTTCTAAACGTCCTATGAGATTATGAAACGAGCAGTTGCCATTTACAGAAAAGCGATATCGCTCACTACCTTAAAGGAACGTCATATCTCAAAAATCGACTATTTTTAGTTTTGTCTGCTTTCTGGGTGATCTTAAAGTACCTATATTTTGATTACTATCTTAGCAAGATGGACACTTGTTAACTAAATCCAAGCACAATCTATAAAAACGTAAAACCAAAACCATACGATTGAAAAGGGTTCATCTCATGTATGAGATGTATATGCCACCATAAAAATAATATTTAAGATGCTGAAAGTATTTATAGTTTTATATTAAATTAATTAATAGTAAAACACGGTGTGACCAATGGCATGGGAAATTCAAGCTTTTTGAACTAAATCTTTAGATGATTTGACGCTTGCTTTCTTTTTTTTAATAGTCTTTCTTTTTTTATACTCTATAATTATTTCTAACCTGTATTATATACGATTTTTTTTTAACATTGTAAGAAAACTTCATTTAATTTGTATTTTAGTTTTTCTAAGTTCCTCTAACATAAGAATTAACTCTTCGCAGAACACAATGACGGCAGCTACAAATTTCCACACGCTAACATCGTTAACGTGTGTACACCTGAAGAGAACACAATACCAAGCATCAGCTCTGAGAGCCTCTAACATGACAATGCAAAACCTGAGGTCCTTTATCTACAAACATTTATATATAGGTTTAGTGTTCTTTTAAAGTATTTGATTAAAAAAGAACCATGAAACCTAAAACTCAATTGAGTTTACATGAATAAAGCCTTTAGACTTAATAGATTTTTTTAAAATGTCATCTGACATCGTTTAAAGATGCAAATTGACGTTTTATGAAAAAAAAAACAACCATCCCGATAGGGCTGAAACCAAATCGAAATTCCACCGTTTTTCAATAAAATATTTATTCTAACTTCGATATGTAAAGTCAGAAACAAAAATGCTAATGAAGTTATATCTGCTTCACACATGATGATTTTTTTGGTATTCTGATTAAAATGAAGTAAACTTTTTATAATTCTTGGAAAATGTTATTTATAAATTGATCGATTGCGGTGCCGTCCTAAAATGGATAAGGGCAGATTTTACGGTTTTTTTTTTCCAAAAGCCCTTCAACACAGACATTCTTAACATACTTGCGATTCACATATCTGTCATTCAAATGTCATGCAATGAGTATTAAGTAATACTCGTACATTCTGTTCACCATTATTTAATATAAGTAGTAATATTAGTAATTCTCAAGTCTAAAATACCATGGTACACACGGTGGATATCAGATTTGCAGATTGTTAGCTCTACAGATGCGAATAAAAACAGGAAGAGAAAAAAAAGTAATAATTAATGAGGAAAGAATTGAACTTGATTTTTAAGGTATCTAGCTCAATCTGTAAATAATACTAGTAAGTAGATTTCAACAGGAATTTTAGGACATTTCAAAGAAGAAATAAAGAAGGTAAATGAAAAAAAAAGAAAAAAAAAAAAAAAGCTATCTTTAAACCGACGGACTTATTGCTTGAAGGCCAATGATGAAAAGACATTGACAAAAGGACACTACTTTAAGAAAGAGACACTGATGAAGAACGATAGACTAATGACAAATGGCTCCTTCACGTTGCTCTGTTTATTTTTTTTTTTTCTATGCCTTCAATTCGTTGACTTTTTATCACACAATTGAAATAGAATTTTAAAGACCATAAAAATAGTAATAATAAATATGATAGCTGCTGGACGCTTAAAGAGATAGTAAACGACTGGCAGTCTCAAAGTTTTTTTTAATAAATTATGACAAAATAAGGAGTCAGGATAGCTGTAAAATTTTTAGTAAATTTTATAATACCGGAAAATTATAAGCTATAAAGTTTTCTATATTGGATTTAGGATAATGTTTAAATGTTTCTGATTTCAGCTTCAATACTAAATGAATTCAATTAAAAGAATTAATCAATATTGTAATTTGTTAAAGAAAGAAAAAACAAAAAGTAGTCTTTTAATGTATGGTATAATAATTATTTAAAGAATACTACTATAATAGAATAGAATAAATAAAAATTTGAGCTATATAATGAAATAAAAAAATAAATTAAGTATGTATATGACAATTTTTTAAAATTTCTAAAACAAAAAAATATTTTAAATAATTTTCATTTTACAGTATAAACACTATAAATATTAAAAAATAGTTAACTCAATCAGGTAGAAATAATCATTCAATGCATTAACATATATAGAATCAATCGGATAGCCTTAGTAGCATAAAGGGCCGTTGAACAAATATCTTGAATTAATTGCCCAAATAAGTACTTAAAGTTTAAAACAAACAACAACAACAAGATAAATAATTTATTGTCAACTTAATATATTATATAATTTATACACCTTACTATTATCATACTTAATATAGAAGAAAATGGTACATTGCCTTGAAAAAACCATTTGGATAATGAACCTAGGACGATTGTATTTTATGAAAATTATGCTCACAAACTAATTTCAAGTAAATAGTCAATTGTATTATGTACATAAAAGATAATTGAGTGTTTTTTCACCCTAACGAACTTTTAAAAAAAAAGATAATACAATGGGAAGTTACTTTTAAATTTTTAGTCCTAAAAAAAAATATTCACTACCTTTTCTTTAGCACCCTTTAGAAGACAATCCATCTAAAAAAAAAAAAAGGTCCTTCCCCTGCTGGCTTGGATTGTTAGGGGAAAGTTTGAAAAAAAGTTTGATTTTTAGTTCCATAAATCAGAGAGTTGCGGGAAATGACAGCTGTTCATTACCCCCGTTATAAATAGCCTTAGGTCGTTATTACAATATACCGTGTCTGGGACAGAGTTGGGCATATTTATATTTATAAATACGAATATGAATTTATTTTTATCTTAATTTTAATGTGAATATGAATATAAATTTATTTATATCACAATATTTGTGAATATGAATATAAATAAATTCGTATTTACAAGTGTGAATATAAATAAATTCATATTTACAGGTGTGAATACGAATTTATTCATATATATAAATTTTTCTGTAAATAAAAAAAAATTCACAGGAAAAATTGTGAATATTCACAAAAAAATGTGAATATTTATATCTCAGCTGTGAATTCGGCCGTATTTACAAATAGAGATGTGAATACGGAAAAATTCACAAATTAAGATGTGAATTTCTACTAAATTCATAATTTCCCAATAAATATATAAAATTATTTTCAGATTTCTCCATATTGGTACACATTATTGAGTTAACCCTTTTTATGGAAATCACATCAGATATTACCTGATATCGATTACTATGTTTTTTGGGGTGCTGATTATGATAAAATTATCGATTTTGAGATTCCGCCGTCAGGTATCGATTTATTACAACCTACGCGATATAATCGATCTTGGTGTCGGCTATAGGGTTATCTGAGGTGCCGATTATGAAAAAAATATCGATTTTGAGATTCCGCCGTCAGGTATCGATTTATTACAACCTACGCGATATAATCGATCTTGGTGTCGGCTATAGGGTTATCTGAGGTGCTGATTATGAAAATGATATCGATTTTGAGATTCCGCCGTAGGGTATAGATTTATTACAACTTGCGCGATATAATCGATCTTGGTGTCGGCTATAGGGTTACCGGAGATGGTGAATATGAAAATGATATCGATTTTGAGATTCCGCCGTCAGGTATCGATTTATTACAACTTGCGCGATATAATCGATCTTGGTGTCGGCTATAGGGTTACCCGAGGTGCTGATTACGGAAATGGTATCGATTTTAAGATTCCGCCGTCAGGTATCGATTTATTACAACTTGGGCGATATAATCGATCTTGGTGTCGGCTCTAGGGTTACCGGAGGTGGTGATTATGAAAATGATATCGATTTTAAGATTCCGCCGTCAGGTATCGATTTATTACAACTTGCGCGATATAATCGATCTTGGTGTCGGCTATAGAGTTACCGGAGGTGGTGATTATGAAAATGATATTGATTTTAAGATTCCGTCGTCAGGTATCGATTTATTACAACTTGGGCGATATAATCGATCTTGGTGTCGGCTATAGGGTTACCCGAAGTGCTGATTATGAAAATGATATCGATTTTGAGATTTCACCGCAAGGTATCGATTTTTCGATTCCGATGTCAAGTCAACATAAGCGATATAATCTATATTCGATCGGCTTCTAGGTTAATGTAGGTGCGATTATGAAAATCGTAACAATTTCTTACAACCTTCATTCATTCATTAAAACCATATAAAGTATAATGGGATTCGCTGTTAGGTTTTCGATTTATTACAAGTAACGTAATATCAGGTTATGTTGTAAGGTAGGTATATTTTTAATTTTAAATACGAATATGAATTTAATCATACTCTGATTTTTATGTCGATAAAAATAATTTATTTATAAGTTATAACTTATTTTAATTAAAAATACAAATCTTTTCACCGATTCCACCAATTATTATATAATATAGGAATATCATTATTAATGTTTTTATAATTCAAATCAATCAGCAGAAAAACAAAATATAGAGAACTTGAAATAAATAATAAAATAATTTACACAACAAATAATATAAGAATTTTTGTCTTCTTTAGTTTGCATTAATAATAAAGATATTTGATAATACAGAGATTGAAATACTAGGATACAATTGCGCTAAAGCGCGATATGAAAAGAATTCAGCATGCTGAAAAAATGTGTTGAAGACTAATGATATTTGAGAACAGAGAGAAGTTTATATATGTATGTTATACACATCTTTATATGTTGTATATTATCTGCGTACACTTTTGAAGAATTTCGAATCTTGCCCGTCTGCAAAATATAGCTGCAGAGTTTCATTTGCTTATGATTATTTATTTTTAATGTATATATGTATGTTTATTGTTCCTTTTAGTTTGTTATTATTTTTTATTATAGAATGTTTGAGGTATAAAAAATGTATTAAATTTTTTTTTGATCACTAGATTTTCATTCATCTTAAAATGCAAACAACTCATTTTCTAAAATTGTACAGACTTACAATTAGAAGTATTCACTGATCATTTTAATCCTGATCTAATTCCCAGATTATGGTGTGAATCGTAACATTGTGATTGATATTGTGTCAGTACTTGCTATAATGTAGTATATTCAATTTATAAATATGAATTCATAAATACATATTTACCTACACACCAAAATTAACAAAATACTACCTACATTACTACAAATATAACAACAATAATACGATGCCTATGCCAGAAGCTTAAAATCTATATAACATTCATATTTCAACAGAATGTAATAAATAACCTCATTCATAATCAGCTCCTTAGATAACCCTATAGCCGACGCTTGTAATAAATCGATACCCGACGGCGGAATCTTAAAATCGATATCATTTCCGTAATCAGCACCTCTGGTAACCCTATAGCCGACACCAAGATCGATTATAATGCGCAAGTTGTAATAAATCGATACCTGACGGCGGAATCTTAAAATCGATATCATTTTCATATTCACCATCTCCGGTAACCCTATAGCCGACACCAAGATCGATTATATCGCGCAAGTTGTAATAAATCGATACCTGACGGCGGAATCTTAAAATCGATATTATTTTCATAATCACCACCTCCGGTAACCCTATAGCCGACACCAAGATCGATTATATCGCGCAAGTAGTAATAAATCGATACCTGACGGCGGAATCTTAAAATCGATATCATTTTCATAATCACCACCTCCGGTAACCCTATAGCCGACACCAAGATCGATTATATCGCCCAAGTTGTAATAAATCGATACCTGACGGCGGAAACTCAAAATCGATATCATTTTCATATTCACCATCTCCGGTAACCCTATAGCCGACACCAAGATCGATTATATCGCGCAAGTTGTAATAAATCGATACCCTACGGCGGAATCTCAAAATCGATATCATTTTCATAATCAGCACCTCAGATAACCCTATAGCCGACACCAAGATCGATTATATCGCGTAGGTTGTAATAAATCGATACCTGACGGCGGAATCTCAAAATCGATATTTTTTTCATAATCGGCACCTCAGATAACCCTATAGCCGACACCAAGATCGATTATATCGCGTAGGTTGTAATAAATCGATACCTGACGGCGGAATCTCAAAATCGATAATTTTATCATAATCAGCACCCCAAAAAACATAGTAATCGATATCAGGTAATATCTGATGTGATTTCCATAAAAAGGGTTAACTCAATAATGTGTACCAATATGGAGAAATCTGAAAATAATTTTATATATTTATTGGGAAATTATGAATTTAGTAGAAATTCACATCTCAATTTGTGAATTTTTCCGTATTCACATCTCTATTTGTAAATACGGCCGAATTCACAGCTGAGATATAAATATTCACATTTTTTTGTGAATATTCACAATTTTTCCTGTGAATTTTTTTTTATTTACAGAAAAATTTATATATATGAATAAATTCGTATTCACACCTGTGAATATGAATTTATTTATATTCACACTTGTAAATACGAATTTATTTATATTCATATTCACAAATGTTGTGATATAAATAAATTTATATTCATATTCACATTAAAATTAAGATAAAAATAAATTCATATTCGTATTTATAAATATAAATATGCCCAACTCTGGTCTGGGAAAGGGGCAGTCGAATTTAAACTTAGCACGGTTGGACCAAGTTCCGTTTGAACTATTGACGTCTCTTAACTCTAATGTTAGTTATCAATCATGAGTTCTTTTCAACCCAGCCTTACAGTTCCATTCCCTCCGCCTTCGAGATAACATTATTCCCAAATCTGAGGTTCTCCTTTTTATATTTATACCTAAGACTCAACGATTTTTATAAAATTGAAATTCCTAAAGACCATTAAATCATATATTAGTTTATTTTTTTGTCTTTAATACATTATTAATTATTTTTTGTAAATAAGTAAGGTCTGTCATTCGAACGATTCCGATCCACTAGTGAAAATTTAAATTAAAACAATTGGTTGCTCTATGAAATTATACAAAAAGGGAACCATAAAATAGATGAAATTTCGCTTGCAGTGTTTTATATGTGCTTATATGATTTTAACTGGTTTTGACTTGGCGATAAAAACTGCCGATCCTTTATATGGTCAAGAAAGTGAGTGATGGATGTAAACAAATAGAAAATTGTATGCGATTCACTTGCTACAAGTTGAAAACGAAACTAAACAGTTCATGTTTGAAGCATACTGTGATTTCTGCACAATGAAAACTATTTGCAATTGTACTTAAATGGATGTACTATGTATAATAAAGATTGCATTATGTACATAATTTTATGTATTATTAGTCATGGGCCCGTGCCCCTATACATTCCCTCTTTGCGTCCGAACTCAGCAGTATAAAAGAAGGTTAAACTTAATAAGTTGCTAATACACTCACACACACACATGTATATATATATATGTATATATATATATATATATATATATATATATACATATATATATACACACATATATATATATATATATATATATATATATATATATATATATATATATATATATATACACAGTACCAGTCAAAAGTACAGACTCCCCCTTAGATTTTGTAAAATAAATAAATATCAACATTTTATTTATTGAACAACATAACAACTATAATTTTATTTTTAATTTATTTATAAAAACTTTATATATCGGTTTCACCCAGGTAATTTGGAAAACAATGAGAAAAGCCGTGGGTTAAGAAAAGTTCGTTAGGACAGAAATGAGATTTTATTTTACTCCAACGGTTGATTTTGTAAAAATCTATTGTAAAGCTAGATTATAACGATTTTTATAACAATAAAGAAGATACCCAGAGATTGGCTGAAGTGATGCAATTATAATATGGACAGGTGTTCGCACCTGGTATCAAAGAACCACTGAGCGAAATTTGGAGAATTTAGGACAAACGATATGGATTTCTATAAAGAACAAACAAACAAATAAACAAACAGAATTTCATCTTTATTTATGTAGATTGTATTCGAAACAATCATATAATTTTTGAAATGTAATCTCTCGAGTTACAATTATATCTTTAAACTTGATGATTGTGAATTAAATACAAGTGAGTCTAAACTATTGACTGGTACTGTATGTAACCGATATTTATAATAAATTCCTTCTTAATCGTTTCATAAGTTAAGTTGCATTGATTAAATATTTTATAATTATTCATTTGTGCCGGTTAGTTACAAAAATGACCATATATTTGTAATAACCAAACAAGTACTTAACCAATCATTTTGTTTCAAGTAGTTTCATCATCTGTGCAAAATATATATATATATATATATATATATATATATATATATATATATATATATATATATATATATATATATACTGCACAAATGAATAATTATGAAATATTTAATCAATGCAACTTAACTTATGAAACGAATAAGAAGGAATTTATTATAAATATCGGTTGCTAGGAGACCAGTTCATAGTTTCCGATAAGCAGGGAAGCTTTGGATGGTAAGTGTGGATAAAGCACAATTTGTGAGTAAACTATCGGGAGCATCAAGACCCAAGACCACTTAGTCCCTTGGTTGACTAAGAGACTTAGTAGCTCAATCGTTCCTGTTAGGAAAAATGTGCCACCGGACTAAAGGTTAGCTATAGACACATTTTGCCCATGTATAGAGGTTTAATAAAAATGACTCTCTCAAGAAAACCTCATATAATTTTGTAGGTAGGATATCTACAAAATTATATTATATTAAGAGGTGAGCACTTTCCTATTTTTTTATTTTTTATTTTAGCTTATAAGTAATCATTCTAGACACAGAATCTCTTTGTTTATTATTAATATTTAATACACTATTTTTTTTTTAATATTTCAATTTAAATTCATTGCTTTATTATAATTTCTTTAATTTTCATCACAGTTCATTTTCTTACGAGTAAACTGCACGCACGCACCCCTCACAACTAATACACATATCAGAAAATCGAAAAACAGTCTTTGAGAGGAAAATATCTTTTTTTAATTTAGGATCCGAGAAACAAGGAAATACATTACAGCTAATCCAGTATTGAATGCAAATGAAATAAGATAAAATCTAATCCAACCAGTTTCCTCCCCACCTAAAACCACACGTGCTGAAACAACGTATTTTCCTGTTAAGGGTTTTGATGACATTTTCACAGACACTTTAAACAGACAGTTACACTAGGCACTGCAAACAGCGAGTGACCTCTGCTTAAATCCACAAGCAGTCACTAGTGATTAAATATTTCTTCCACTTTCATTCCTTCATAACTTCGGTATTAACTTTTATTACTCAAGTGGTGTTTATTATGTAGTATGTATACAAGTATGTAGAATTTTGCTATTAACTAATTATTCTTAATTTTAACTTATGATCATTCAGGATCCATAATGCATCTTTCCACTTAATATTTATTATAATAAATTAATTTGATATTTAATCTAATTTCTTTTAAATTAACATTCAGATTTCTTTTTAATTTAAAAATTAAAAAAAAAAAAGTTAAAATAATATAGTATACCGGATCAAGGAATGAATATTATTATTATGCTGATTGAAATTTTTCTTCTTAATGATATTCTTTAGTTTTGAAAATATCAAGAATTTTCACCGGATAATAATTTAAAAAAAATCTGGTGCGTGCGCGCAACACACAACTTTCACTAACCAACTTACTTAGATAAGAAATTGACGTGTTTTGTTAAATATCATTTCCCAATGACACACATTTTCTACATTCATATCTTATTTTTGTTAATCATTAAAGTCGTTTTTGAGTAAATAAAAAAAAAAAAAACGTGAAAATGATACAAAATTTATTAAGTAAAGTCCCCCCTTCGGTTGATCAATTTTGATGAAATGTTGGCTATCACATATTTGACATATACCTACATCAAATACCCTGTTTGATCAAAACCTTTAAAGCCGTTTTTGAGTAAATAAAAAAAAAACACGTGAAAATGATACAAAATTTATTAAGTTAAGTCCCCCCTCCGGTTAATCAATTTTGATGAAATTTTTACAGTAATATCTCGGGCATATTAATACATCAAATACTCAGTTTAATCAAAATCGTTTGAGCCGTTTTTGAGAAAATCGAAAAAAACCTAAAAAGTTATTAAGTAAAGTACCCCCTCGCTTAAAGTAATTTTGATGAAATTTACGCTGTCACATCGCGGGCATATACCTACACTAAATACCCAATTTCAGGATCGTGCGGTTTATAGTTTTTGAGCTAGTCTGTTCACACACACACACACACACACACACACACACACACACACACACACACACACACACACACACACACACACACACACACACACACACACACACACACACACACACACACACACACACACACACACACACACACACACACACACACACACACACTCACACACACACACAAACACACACACACACACACACAGAAACACACACACACAGACCATTTCGCGAGACTTGGTCATTTCGACTCAGGGGACCCCAAAACGTGCATTTCCGTTGCAAACCGGAAGTCGAATTTTTTCACGATCGCAATACTTCCACTTACTATATATTTCATATATAGGTAAGTGAAAGTAAAAAGAAAATTAATAAAACACAATAACTCACGGCGAGAATTCTAAGTTTTTACTTTCACTTACCTATATATGAAATATTTAGTAAGTGGAAGTATTGCGATCGCGAAAAATTTCGACTTCCGGTTTTCAACGGAAATACCCACTTTGGGGCCCCCTGAGTCCAAATAACCAGGTCCCGCGAAATGGTGTGTGTGTGTGTGTGTGTGTGTGTGTGTGTGTGTGTGTGTGTGTGTGTGTGTGTGTGTGTGTGTGTGTGTGTGTGTGTGTGTGTGTGTGTGTGTGTGTGTGTGTGTGTGTGTGTGTGTTTTGGTGTGTGTGTGAACAGACTAGCTCAAAAACTACACACCGTGCGAACCTGAAATTGGGTATTTAGTGTAGGTATATTCCCGCAATGTGACAGCAAAAATTTCATCAAAATTGCTCAAAGGGAGGGGTACTTTATTTAATAACTTTTTAGGGTTTTTTCGATTTTCTGAAAAACGGCTCTAACGATTTTGATTAAACTGAGTATTTGATGTATTAATATGCCCGAGATATGACTGTAAAAATTTCATCAAAATTGATTCACTGGAGGGGGGACTTACTTAATAAATTTTGTATCATTTTCACGTTTTTTTTATTTACTCAAAACGGTTTTAACGATTTTGGTCAAACTGAGTATTTGATGTATTTATATGCCAAAGATGTGATAGTTAACATTTCATCAAAATTGGTGAAACGGAGGAGGCATTTTATTTCATAACTTTTTTTGCAATTATTACCTTTTTTCGATTATCTCAAAAACGGCTTTAACGATTTTCATCAAACTGGGTTTTTGATGTATGTTTATGCGAAAGATGTGATAATGATGTGTGATTCATGTTTAATGAAAATTAGGTATTCTTTAATATCAGGTAAGCTTTACCATTATTAAAATCTTCTGTGGGGGCCTAAATGGGGTAAGGCCTTTTTTGTTTGTTTATTTTTTTGTTTCCTCTAAAGTATCTTTGTTTTTGTTTATATGGAGAAATTAACTGTCTCTCATTACGCCTAAAAATAAGAAATGGCTAAATATGAGATATGATAAAAACCAAGTAAACATATAGAGGAGAAAAAAAGAAAAATATTCAGTCAACTCATAAAACACGTTGAGCTTACGCATGTGTAGCACGCCTTTAATGACAGATCATTGTTCATAATTAAAGCCGTTCTGTTCATTTAATGGAAATAATTGGTTTCATGGTAGCTAAATGAAATTTTTAACAAGTACATAGAGAAGTATAAAATTAGTCGACTTGGAGAATTATGCTTGCATTGCTCAATTATCTCAAGTAAAAATTTTTATTTTATAATAAAATAAATTAGTGTTTGTTATAGAGCTAATGAAAACAAAAATAAGAAATGAATGTGGAAAAATGTGTAACTGAGTGTGAAGTGGCATTAACACAACGCATTATTTCTAATCTAAGTTGGTAAGTGAAAGTTGTGTGTTGCGCGCACGCACCAGATTTTTTCCTTCCATGTCAGAAAGGAAAAAAAATCAAATGGCTTTTGACAAAATAATAATATTATTAAATAATCGACAAACCTAACGTACCTTGGCGTAAACAGATATTAAAAATGTACATGACATTTCAACAGAAAAGTGAAGATTGATGTTGAGATCCAAAATGTACAACCATTATTCGTCATTCCAATACCCTCCCTACCTTCAAATCCCGCCTGTACAATCACTTCCTATCAATCCAGTTTCCCGAAAAATTGAAAATAGAAACTTCCAATTCGGAATCCAAATTTTTAAATTTAAATTATTTTTAAATTTAAGCTCTGTTCATTTTATTTATAGTTATGTATATGCGTGCACATTTAAGTAGTGCAATGCCAGTTATGTTTGCCAATTATTTTTATGAATTATTATGTTTAATCTTAGCACAAGAAGTTTTCTTTATAATTTATGTTTATATTATTCTTCCAATTTGTTTTATTTTAATCTTGATCTAAGGCTCTTAAGCTCATAAAATGTATAATATAATTTTGTTCCGAAGGGACTTGTCCCGGAACAATCTAATAAAGAATTTATTTTTCTTTATTATTATTACATACCATAATTAAGAAGAACAACCTTTGAACAGGTTGGGATGTTTCCCAAGTGGAGTAATTTGACTGTAATCTTCAAAATAAGAAGATTACAATAACATTACAGATTGCAATAGACTAGTTTAGATTAGTTTGGAATACGAAAAATCTTAGAGAACTAAGTATTTTTTCATTAAAATCTTTATTGTGTCAATTCATCTGTTGAAATCATATTATTACATATATTAATGCATTATTATATTAAAAAATTATCATTTATATTATATCATTATCAAAAACTAAAATTTTGTTATATTAAAGCATTACGAACGACGTATATACTCAAGCATTGTCAAATAAGTACTAAACTTTTTTTTTTTTTTATCAGATATGAATAATATTTAAAAACACTTTTAACGCTATTAAGAGAAAAAAATCTGTATATCTTTTTGAAACATCAGAAACAACATTTAAGCTAAGAAATTAATGTCATTAGTGAAATTGGGGACTTCAATGCAATGAAAAAGTTGAGCTAAAAATTAAAGAATGTCTACTAAGCGACTTACTTACTTACTCCTCGGCGCTACGATCCGCGTGGGACCTGGGCCTCCTCAACGATTTTTCGCCACTGCTCTCGGTCCACTGCAGCAGCCCTCCACTGCCTGACGCCAAGCCGTCTTATATCCGCCTCGACGTCCTCCAGCCATCTAAGTGGTGGCCTACCTCTCCGCCTTGCCCCTCCAGGTCGGCCGTACAAAACCCTCCTCGGCACTCTTTCTTCCGGCATCCTCTCTACATGTCCAAGCCATCTGATTCGTCCTGCCTTGATGAAGGTCACGAGATCTGCATCACCGTATAACTCCTTTAGTTCCCTGTTGTAACGGGATCTCCACACTCCTCCCTAACAGACTGGCCCATAGATTTTTCTTAGTATTTTCCTCTCCCACACACCTAGCACTCTTTCGTGATGGGCCGTCATCATGTTTCACTTCCATACGTGACGACCGGGCGGATTATGGTTTTATAGACCATTTCACGTGCTTTTCTTGATAAACCTCGGAACTTGAGAACTCGCTGGAGGGCAAAGTAGCATCGGTTTCCCGCAGCTATTCTGGCACCTATCTCTGCTCCAATGTTATTGTCCTCTGTCACTAGGGAGCCGAGGTATTTAAATTCTTTGCACGCCATAAAATTGTGCGGACCGATCCTGATCCGCTCGGGGTCGCGCTGAGGGCGACTTCGTGTGCTCTTCATATATACCGTTTTATTTTCATTAATGCGCAGACCTCGGATCTTAGCTGCCGTTTCGAATTCCTCCAGGGCTCCCTGCAGCGCTGGCAGGGTTCTGGCGACTATTTCCACATCATCCGCATATGCCAAGTGGTGTGTTAGTCGATCAAATATAGTGCCTCCCGGATTAGTTCTAATGGCTCTTACTGCTTTCTCCATCCACAGGTTGAAGAGGGTGGTAGCCTTGGTATCTCCCTGCATCCCTTGCAATTTAACCCGACATCTCGTGTTCTGCATGCTCATTCTAATAAGTCGGATTAACTTCCTCGACACTCCCAGGGATAGAAGGTCACTCATCAAAGTCTGCCGATCCACCGAGTCATATGCCTGCTGGAAATCTATAAGTAGGTGGTGCAGATCAACATTAAATTCCAGAGACTTCTCTAACACTTGGCGGATTGTAAATATCTGATCTATAGTAGACCTTCCCCTCCTGAACCCGCATTGATACTCTCCAACTTCCCTCTCCATGTGGGCCACAAGTCTTTTATTGATTGCCGCGGACAATATTTTGAAGGCAATATTCAACAGAGAAATCCCTCGGTAATTGGAGCAGCTAAGCTTGTCGCCTTTCTTGTAAATAGGACATAATACCGCCACTTTCCAGTCTTCTGGGATCCGTTCCTCCATCCAGATATCGAAGATGAGCTTGTACATTTGGTCCCATACTTCCTCACCCCCATACTTGAGGAGTTCAGCTTAGATACCATCTATCCCCTGCGCCTTATGTGTCTTCAGGCCTAGTAATATTTCTATAATTTCCTCTTTGCCGGGGGCACATCATCCTCTTCCGGCTCCTCTGATTCCAAGATCCGGTATGGGTCCATTTCCTGTCTTCGATCCTCTTCCGCATTTCCCTGATCCTTTCCTTCCCCTTTTTCCTTTTTCCCAATTCCTTTCCCTGAAGAAACTAATAAGAATGGGTTCAGGCTAGTGGACTTCGCAATGGAAAGAAGCATGACGGTGAGCAGCTCCTACTTCCCGCATAAGGATATTCACAAGGAAACTTGGGTATCTCCAGACGGAAAGACGCGAAATCAAATAGACCACGTCTTGATCCAGTCCAGACATGCCACAGACATAGAAGATGTGCGTAGCTGCCGAGGAGCTGTATGCGGTTCGGATCATCACCTGGTTAGAATTAAGTACAAACAAAGGATTGCGTCGAAACCTAGAGGTAGAGCCGAGAAGCCTGCTCCGAAGTTTAATGTGGAGCGCCTGAAGGAAGAAACCGTGAGGCAGAGCTTCGTCACGAAAATCACGGAAATGCTAAAAAGGAACGAAGGCTTTAATGACATACCGACCAGGTGGACCAATTTAAAAGAGGCACTCAAGAAAGCAGCAGAAGAAGAACAGCAGGAGAGATACACAGGCCTGCAAGGAATGACTGGTTTGACGCTGAGTGCCAAGCCAAGTTGGACGCAAGAAACGAGGCAAGGAGGAGAATGATCCAACGCCCCACTAGAATGACCACCCAAAGCTACCGTGACAAAAGAAATGAAGCGAAGAAGTTATGCCGCCGAAAGGAACGGCTTAGCGAACAAGTTCAGTTGGAGAAAATAAAAGAAGATTTCGAAGCCAGAGATCCCCGAAGGTTCTACAGAGGCGTCAGGGAAGTGAAAGAAGGTTTCAAGCCGCGACTCAACTTCTGCAAAGATAAACAGGGAAATCTGTTAGTTGGGAAAGAGAAAGTTGTCACCAGATGGGCTGAGCATTTCCAGGAGCTGTCTACTAAGCGACACAAATCATTTTTCGAGTCTTTCAAGCTAATACTTACCCCCCTCTTCACCAGCCTAACAAAACGTTGGCAACAATTAATTCAAGTTTAAATTATTTTTTTTTTTTGCTTCAATCTTCAATTCACACCTTTCACCCAGCGTGACAATCAGCGAATGTGTTGTTTACAATTAATGAACTTAGGGCATTTTAGGCATGATAAAAGGAAAGTGCCCAGCAGCACCTCTTTCCGGGCTTGATACCTTACGTGAGCAGGTCCCGCATCCAGCTTCTTTTTAGCCGCCTAGCTACAGGCATATCAGCCGTGGCCATGTTGTTAATTAGTGTATTGTTATGTCCGTGTAATTTAACAACAAATCGTGAATAAAGAGTTCGTATGTGTTGTTCGACAGTAGGTTGTTGTAAGTCTGTTTGTAGAGTTTTATTATTTACGTACCAGGGAGCGTTCGTTATTAGTCTCAAAATTTTTGATTGAAAAGTTTGTAATTTTCGTAAGTGCTTCCTCTTGGTTGAGCCGAAAATCTGTGAGGCGTATGTCCAAATGGGTTTAAGTAAGTAAGTGTATGTGTTTAGTTTATGTTCTATTTTTAATTTTGACGATTTAGAAAACAGTGTTTTCAATCGTTTGTTAAGAGTCTGTCTTTTCATTTTTACGTGTGGGCCCCAAGTCATGCTTCTGTCGAACAGAAGTCCCAGATAGCGTACTGAGTCCCTCTGAGTCCCTCCTATGTAAACTGGTGGGCATGTGTCGCATCGCAGTGTGAATGTTATATGTTGGGATTTGTTATGGTTGAATTTCATTTTTCAAAGTGAGTACCAATTTTGTAAATGTAGTAAGTGATTTTGCAAATTTAGTGATGCCAATCTTGGGTTATTACATATTGTTAAAATTGCAGTGTCATCGGCGTAGGTTGCAGTTAAAGTCTCAGAGTTTGTCGGTATGTCATCTGTGTATATAATGTATAATAATGGAGCAAGTATTGACCCTTGTGGAACCCCTGCCGAGATTGGTCTTACTGACGAAGTCTCAATGCCTTGTCGGATAGAGAAAAATCTTTCGCAGAGGTACGATTGAAGTATCAGGTAATATGTGTGGGGTAGAATGGTCTTGAGTTTGAAGAGAAGACCTTGGTGCCAAACGCCTGGGCGACATCCAGAAATACACCAGTAGCGTACTTTTTCTGCTCTAGTGCCCCAGAAATGAAGTCAGTTACTCTGTGTAGTTGATGTGTTGTTGAATGAAATGTGCGGAAACCAAATTGGTGGTCAGGAATTATGTTTTTGTTAGTCAGTATGTCCACAAGTCTTGTATATAATAATTTCTCAAAAAGTTTCGAGCATACAGGAAGGAGACTGATTGGTCTATAAGATGACGGATCGTTAGCATTTTTGTCTTTCTTATGTATCACACATGCATTTTGATGTGTGAATATTTCCACTGAATTGGGTATTTAGTCGTCGTGAGAATGCAATTGTATATTGTCGTAAGGAACACTACGGCTTTTCTAGGCATTTGTCGGAGCGCCTCGGCTGTTATTAAGTCATAACCCGGGGCTTTTCTTCTAGGTAATTTTCTTATGTGTTTTGCAGCTTGTGAAGGTGTAAATGATAAAGGCGATGGTGTCAACTGTAAAGGTATGTCTAGTGTGTGAAGTATTAAGGTTTCATGTTCAGTGTTTGTAGAGCCAGTAAATGGTGTGAATACTGATGAGTGATGATCGGCAAACAGTTCAGACTTCTCTCTATCCGACACTGCCCATGAACCATCTCCTTTTCGCAGGGGTACTGACACCTCTCGATGCTTTAAAAAATGTTTAGCATGCTTCCACAAGCTTCCATCGTCAGTCGATAGGCTTTTCAAGTAATTATCGTAATTAGTTCTGTTGTATTTCTGGATTTGTCGTTTAAGTTCATTGTTAAGTCTATTGAACGTACGTCTGTCCGAGGGTAGTCTGTTAAGTCTGCCATACCTTCCGAGCTCTTCTCTTTGCTGTGATCAATTCCCTAATATATAGTGGATATTTTGGCAATTCATTTGTATTTGGCGGTGCCGGTAGACAAGAATTCCATGCAGCTTTTTGGATACTTGTGGTAAATGTTTCAACAGCCTCTTCGATTTCATCCTCAGTTTTAATTGAACCTGGGATGGATAGTTCTTTGTCAAGGAGTTCCTTGTAGGCGTCCCAATCCATTTTGCCGTTAATGAGCCTTGGGGTTCGTTCAACATTGTTGGGCTCATCAATAACCCAGCGTATCAGGGAATGATCAGAGCAAAGATCGGAGCTCGTATTTATGTTGTGAGATATGGTCCGGAGTCCTTTTGTTATAAAAAAGTCTAAAAGGTCGGGAGTTTTTCGTTGCGAAGTCGGCCAATATATCGGTTTGTCTAATGAATATATTGATGTTGTGTCTAATAAAAGTTCGTGGAAAGCAGCTTTCAAATTTCTTCCTCTAGGTGTGCATAGTCGTGACCCCCATGTTTGATGCTTTGCGTTAAAGTCACCGCCTACTAAAAAGCATTGCCCTAGGTTCCGAAAATAATTGCAAAACATCGAAGATGTCAGTACATATCTCGGGGGACAATATACAGAAGCTATGGTGATTGTGTGATACTTCGTTTGAAGTATTATGCCTGTGGTTTGAATTTCAGGTGTAATGGGTAGCTGTAGAGGGTAATGTGAGAGAGATGTTCTTATCAGAATAGCTGTACCGCCGTGAGCTGTTTTGTCAGGGTGATCAGTTCTGTATGTCGTGTAATTTGATATATGAAATTTCGAATGTGGTGTAAGATGCGTTTCTGTTATCAGTGGATGTCAGTGCGATTTTCGTGGAGGTACAAGTCTAATTCTGTCCTATGTTGCATTAGTCCGTTTGCGTTCCACAGAAGGATGGACAAAGAGTCTACTGTTAGCTGATTAGGGGCCATTAGGATGACACATGCCTTGAGTTAGTTGCGTGAGCTGTTGAAGGAGACTAAAAAGAGGCTGGATGAGTGTGTTTAGACCATTTAATACCTGAAGTAATTGAGTTGGCAAATAATTATCGGCTGAAGGGGGTTGCGGAATAGTATCCCTCCTCATACTTGGCAAACGGTGATTAATTTGGGGGTTTAGTACGGTGGGCTGCGAATGAAGATGAGCTGATGGTTGCGGTTGCATAGGTTGTCGATTAGAAGATCTCTACTGTTGTACTACTGATCCCTCTTCAGATGGCTGCTGTTGCTGTCCTAAGTTCGGTTTCTTTTGAGCTCGTTGTAGGGGTGGGAAATCCTGCTGGTTAATTGAAGGAGGTTGAATCCGCTGATGACCATTTTTTCTCATGGTTTGTGTTCCCTCGGAACTCGAATGGTTTGGCATCCCCTATAATTGGCTGGGTGTTCCCCTTGGCAATTAGCACATTTCGCCGGTGTGTCCCGTTTTTTATTACAGGTTGTGCTATCGTAGCCTTGTCCGCAACGAATGCCACGTGGGGCGTGGTTACAGTAGGCTCGGGTGTGACCGTAATTTTGGCATCTTAAGCATTGCGGCATTACTCTTTTTTTTCTCGGCTCTTCAATTACTTCTTTTGTGTAAAATATGGGATTAATTTCAAAAAAATTTTCATTGTAGGTAGCATTTGTTATATCTACGAAAAACATTGGCAAGTGACGTTTGTATCGTGATATAGCATTTGTGATATTAACGGCCTCGTAACCATATTTTTGAAGATCATATTTGATTTCTTTTAGTGAGGTATTATGGTGAAGGTTTTTGATAACAATTCGAGTAAAATTACTAACTTCAGTTTTTAAGTTTTAGAGTTAAAAAAGCCCTCAAGTCAAAGGTGAGCCCTATCACCGACAATAATTCAAAAACTGAAAATAAAAAAAAACGATGTGTAAAACGTTAAGACACTTTAAAATGTTTTTTTGTCAGTCAGGGATATTGATCGTGCGGTTCAATTAATAATTCAAGAACATGAAATGAAAAAAGTGGCTTAGATAAAAAGAAAAACAGCGAGGAAAATACTGCAGAGGAAAAAAAAGTGGAATGTAAAGAATGTAACCGTCAGGGAATCCTCGCTTTCCTAATTCCAGGACAGATCATGAAACAAACTTTCAGTCCCTATTATAAATAGGTCAGGTTTTACAATGTCGTTCTAGCTCATATCTATCCAGGTCCAGCTGGACATAAGCTCAATAGAATAGAATGACCTGTTCGATATGTGTACTTAAATAGGGATCTCAGTGTGGAAAATGCTGGCATTTTAAATTTATTGTATCGCCATGTATTTGTATAAAATGATCATTAATGTTTAGTCGAAGACTAGACACTGTTCAGAAGCCATGGGACAGACAGAGGCCGAAAGGAGCTGACAGTCCAAGAAAGCGGGCAAACAAAGACAGTGGACGCTAAGTGTTTCCCGTCAGCCGTTGGACAATACAGCTCCCCCCCCCCCCCCCCCCCCTCGCCCCCTCCCACCACAATACGCCTGACAGCTCTTCACATTCTTTTTGTTCTTTTTATTCTCTCCATTATTTTTTTCATTAAATTCTTTTGTAATCTTCATTTTTCATTAGTGAATGATCTATTATCTCATCCAAGTTTCTATACTATGGTGTTCAGCTTTTGATGTATTCATCTATCGATTTATATAAGAGGATTCCGATGTTGGCAATCCATATAAAATAATTTTTTTTTTTTTTTTTACTAGCCCTTATGGGTTATTCAGGTTAGTCAAATACTATAACCTGAAAATTGTATTACAGGTACTTAATAATGAAGATCGTACTAACTTTGCCATAATATAGGTAATTATATTAAATACATTCATTACGTGTGGGAATGAGTTTTCAAAATATTTTGAGCTGTCGTCGTTTGAACTGGTGATAGTTGTCATACAAGGATACAAATATTAGTTGTTATAAATTTATTTACTATTATTTTATTATATTATTTATTTACTAGCCCTTATGGGTTATTCAGGGGTTGTCTTTCGCCATCCCCCTTGACTACCAGCACCCGACTTTGTCCCTGCGAGCTCTAGTTAGCTCTCGCACACGTAAATTTTCAATAACTAATTACTATGGTTTTTTTTTTCCCTAGATAATTACCTCTCGCATAGGTAAATATTCAAAAAGTCTTTATTAGGTGAGTGTAGTGGTGGGGGTGCGGCAGGTGGGTGAAGAGATAGCGGAGTGGGCTAACGCGTTAGAAAATACGCGTTTTGCCTTGACAACATTTGATTGATAACCCGCAGATAGCAAGTTGAAAACCCGGAGTCAGAGGACATTTATTTAATAATAATCATCATTAATCCCCCACCCTCTCCCATGGTCCGGGAAACCCCATATAGCCTAAAACGGGAGGAATCAAAATAAATAAATAAATTTACTGATATTTATTCAATTTATAATGGTTAGGCTGATCAATGTGGGATTGTTTTTATATATCTAAGGTTTAAAAAAAAAAAAAAAAAAAAAAAAGAATTAGCAAAGCTGCTCAATTTGAAATTCCTAATGAACTTATAACAATATTTTTATATCATCTATCTTGTAAATAAGAATACAATCGAGCAACCACATTGAGAAAAACTGTAATGAGAAATAAAATAATCGTAAATCTTAACGGCGTCTAGATATGTGTCCATTAAACAGCTTATATTTACAGTTAAATAATGAGCTTAATTTTAACTTAATAATAATTATTTAATCCATTTACAAACAGCTAAAACTGATTAAATATGCAATTGATATTTTTTTATTGACCATAATCGTATATTGACCATCTTCACAGCTCAAAGGACGAAGCTAAAATAACTTTGAACTTGTAAGCTTAAAGCCTTACCACAACCCATATCAGGACTTGAGGAGTAATGGACAGATTTTAGCCAAAGGGCCCTTTCTCAAAGAACCGACAGTAACTATATCAATTCTTAATAATTTCATTTCACAGCCCTCCGCAGACTTCCTCCCACCCCCAACCCTTCCTTGCTACATTAACCCTCCAGATTCTCAGTAACAATCACATTTCTGTAGTTGACCTCTTGTTAGAAGACCCTGCAGTCATACTCATAATAGATTCTTTTAGTCACTCATTATAATCATGTAAAATGTTATTATCATTTTAAATAAAAGTTTATTTATGAAGTGCCTTGTACAAACCTGTGATATCGTACCTCAACGATAACCGAATCGTTCGAACAAATTTAAAATGGACAAATATATCTATTTTTTGAAAAGTAATGTAATAAAATTACTCGAAATCCATTACTCTAGTGATAAACTAACTGTAGTAAAACGACTATTTAGGAAAATCTATGTACTTTTAAATCTCGAGTTGTATAGGTATATGTAGATCTACGATATAGGGGTTGCATCGTGTACTTAGACTGATGGAATAACTATTGTTTCACGGCCTACCAATTAATATTTATGAACGTTAATTGTGTTTTCAGGATTAAATCATGGCTTTGAAAAAATTTATAATGGACCAACATGAGCTTTTTCTCTTGAACAACTATCTTATTAATAAATGTGATAAATTTTGCGGGACCAAGAGTGAATCTTTCTGTCCCTAGGACTAGGAGAAGAGCTGGGTGAAAGAAAAAAAGCAAGAAACGATTCTGGATATTGTTATAAAATAATAATCAAATAAATCTGCAAAAAGGGTAAATAAAATTTAAAGAATAACGTATAATTTTATTGTTTCAGGTTAAAATAATTTCGAATAACAGTAAAATAAATCTTCTCAGACATGGGTTCTGTAATGTAATGCATATTCGCATAAATCCTATCTGGTTCTTTTCTTTTGTTTCCGTTCCCTTTAAACCATCTCTATCTAAACCAATCCAATTTTCTATATACTTCCATCTCAATTCTTTATTTTCTGTTAGATATGTAGATTTATATTTATATTATATTGCAGTAATACAGCTTTTATAATAATAAAAAAAATGTTATTAATGAATGTTTCTATATTATTTCTTTTATAGTACGTATTTTGTGTTATTAACTACGCTTATACTTTGAAAAAACTATTTTCATCCAATAATCTAAAATAATTTTATTTAAAATAAAACATAAAGTGCTAACATTGTGTGTATATTATTCTTAAGTAAGTTCAATGTAAGATATTGGTAACTTACAGCTATTTATAAAATACAAAAGATATATAGAAATTTGAAAAAAAAGTTTAAGTTCTAAAAAGTATGTCGTTATTGACTCAAAATTAATAAGAGAGCTGGAATGAAACTGATTTTCCATATCATAGAATTCTATATCCATTATCATAGTATATAAAGTTTTTTTGAGAATCCACAAAATGCTGAGGCTTTTTAAAAGTAGTCCAATATGGTCTATGAATAATTGCCATCGTTAATATCAATGAATTGAAATTAGAATAAAAGGAACATGGTGTTCTGAAAGATATATTGTCTCATGCTTCATGTATGAATATCGTGAGAGCTTTTTAATTCTGTTTTATCGAATTAACACTCGTGTTGCGTGTCATAATTTAAAAGGATTCTAAATGATTATAAATTATATGACTGAACCGAGTATAAATTACATCAACATATTTCCTGAAGTGTATTTTTTTTTAAATTTAATGTTCTCGCAAGGTGGAGTAGGGTTATTTCCGAGGACACACAAATCTATTCAATGCCATCGTTTTGAACAAAATACAATGCTGAGCCGAGCATCTCAGCACGGAATTTTAATACAACATCGTTACAAGAAATTAATTTATTTGTATTGATTGAGCATTAATGTAAATAAAAATTTCTAGACCCACTTTTATTAAACACGTTGGACACACCTGAAATTATTGGCGATTTTTGGAGGTGAGATTTTACCTGTTCCCTGGACATTTTTCCATTAAAGGAAATGAGCATGGCGGAAAACAAAAATCATTATGCGATAGAAAAGTTTTAAAGAAGGTTCACTAGGGTAGACATGCCTAAATTATTCCAGTATTTATTTTAAAATTATATCAGGAAGTACTTTTGTAGTGTTAGAAAGGGGAGTGGAATTGGCTCCATTTATGGAACCCAGTGGGGGAAGGATTATAATATATATAAATATTTTTTTTTTTGGAGGGGTGAATGGATTTAAAAATTAATCTAATGCAAGCTCAAATTATGTATTGTAGCTTCCATATTGAATAGTCGAATTATACATAGATACGCACTTCTTCGGCGAGATATCGTGAACGAGAATCTAGATTGGCTGTTTTATTGCCCATTTTAAAACGCTATGCATCAGAGAACGCCGGATATTTTAAATTCAACAGCTTAGGGCCACATAATGTTTCTTTAAGACTCTATGCTTATGACAGTCAATATGTAAAAGCACATATCAAGCCCAGTATGGTAAATATTATTAAAACATCAGATTTTTTAAATAATATACAATAGTAATTCACTTGTTTTCGAGGCAATAAAAGGGCAATTAATGGAGCTGATAGCGTTGGTAAACTGAGTGTTAGCAAAGTTTCAAACTATTTAATACAAAAGTTTTATTGAGACCCACATTTTAAATGGATTATTTGAATTTTTTAAATAAATAAAAAGTGTCTACTGCTTTCCAAAACTTTTAAATCACTGCTGTTCGGACGAGTGGAAAGTGTTGTTGACAAAACGAAGGAAACTCCGGATGGCGTAACTTCGTAATTACATCTAGCACTCAAAATTTCATTGGAAACCTTCCTGCAACTGTGAATACTAATATTCTAGCTTTAAAAAATCTCTTTGTATTATGTTAAACATATCATGTTAATCACGAATACACGAATAATGAAAGCCCAATATCACATGACATACATTAGTGTCTGGATAAGACAATATTTTTCCAAACTGATAATTATTATTAAAATCCAATCGTAATTATACATTACAGTTAAAAATATAAAAACGCTCGTTTGAAGACACGCAATTATTTCTCGGACGCCACTGATTTTTTCCCATCAATTACTTATGACCTCCTAAGCCAGAAATGATTTTTGATCTTTAAGTCTGTCAGCTCACATTAATGAAATCTATACTCCGAAGCCCTTTTGTTCTGAGCTGTCAGGACAGCCCTTTCAAGGGATTTTCAAGGCATTATATATTTATCTAGAATAAATTATATAGCATTTCCAAGCCAATGTGAACCTTATCCAAATCAACTATAACCCAATCCAAGTCACAAATAACCCTTTCCGAATGAGTTGTAACCGTTTCCAAAGCAAATGTAATCCCTTAAAAATCAATCTTTACTCTTTTTATTTAAATTGTAACAGTTTACATTTCAATTTCCACCCTTGAAAAAATATATAAAATTTAAGGCGCAATGGGTGAATCCGTCAGGATAAAATCATCAAAAATTTTAAAACCAAATCTTTTTTTTTTTCTAAGAAATTATATTTATAAAAAAAGTAAAAACAAGTAAACTACAATGTCAAATGCCCTATTTGTTAACAAATGCAACAACCTGAGATCAGGCAAGCAAACCAACACAATTTCTCCTCAGGATCAAAATGATTTAGAATAGTGTTGTTAATTTTGCTATGGGTTTTCACATATTTTTGCAAAATTTAAGTAAGATACTTTTGATGACTTCAGTTTACATTTTTACATAAATCCGCCGTTATTAGTTACACTGCCGAACGGCTGGGAAAAGTGTTAATAAAAAAATAAAAAATTAAAATTTTATTCCTTAAAAAAATGTATTTTTTTAAAACTGTATTTTAATAAGAAACAATTATTTATGATGAATAACGAAAATCGTTGCTTAAAGATATTTTTTGTTTTTAATTTCATTAGTTTACTGCTTATAAGTGCCAATATATAATTTTGAAGGTATATTAAAAAAAATACTATTATTATTGATCATAATAATCACGGTGTGTTCTGAGACCTTAACGACCCTTTCCATAGTAGGTTAAATTTCAAATCAATTCAAGAGCGACAATTGAAATGGAAAAAAAATCTTTTTGTGCTAAATATATATATATATATATATATATATATATATATATATATATATATATATATATATATATATATATATATATATATATATATATTTGTGCTAATAAGAGTTGAAAGATTTTTTCAAGGGTGGAAATCGAAATGTAAATAGCTACAATTTAAATAAAAAGGGTAAAGATTAGTCGTAAGGGGTTACATTTGATTTTGAAAGGGTCAAAACTCATTTGGAAAAGGTTACAGTTTACTTAGAAAAGGTTCAAATAAACTTGGATATGCTATATATAATGTTCACCTACCAGCAGAGAGCTCCATATTTGCCGGAGAAGCTACGGGCGCCATAAATGCTCTCTCAACATAATAGCAAAAACCACGACGAAATTCTGGTCTGAAATACATCAGACACGTGGAGCGTCTTGGAGTACACTGGCAACTCTTCCCTAAGCAATTGAATCGATTATTTGGGAAAGTAAAAAACTGTTTCTCATCCCAACAATTCCTTGTTTCTTCTTTTTTTTTTAATGTATAATTAAATAAATTATAATTACGTATGTATTTATGTTATTAATGTATAATTAAATACATAATAAAATAATGTATGATTCGATCTACAGAGCAAGACTAAGATTCTAGTTCATCACTCCTTATATTTAGTCTGAATTCGAACATTCTAGAAGGTTCTCGAAAAGCGAAGAAGATTCTCGAACAACCAATCAAGAACATGTACCAACTGTTCTTACAAAAAGACTAGAACTTTTTTAAATGTAACTAACCAAAATCTTATGATTTTCTTTCACATTACAATACAATATTACATAATTAATATTTTTTTAATAGAGAAGTATTACGTCAGAAGAACGTTAGAAAAAAGACGTTTGGTCCTTGTAAATAATAGGCATGTTATTTTACAATTCATGGTCATTTAAAAGGTTTATAATTCTATCTATCAGAAAAAAAGGCCTTTTTTTCATTTATGATTTTCGAATTGATATAAAAATATTTGAAATGCACCTTTTCGTTTGAATAAGTCATTTATTTTATTAGCAGTCTTTGTTTTGTTTTTTAAGGATTATTTTTTTTTTTTAGAATTGCTGGTGTAGGATTTTACTAACAATACAATTTTTTTGGCAGAATATTTTAGTTTAGTAATTATTGATTATAACTTCAAATTATTATAATAATGTATATTTTGGTTTTATAAATTCTTGCTGAACTGTGGCAATATTAATTAGACCAAAAAAATAAAATAAAATTTAGACAAGGTTTTTAAGTCAGACAAGAAATGGGTAGGATATTTACAGAATTGAAACTGGGATTTTCCTTTACTTGGGGAATTATAATTTTCTGCAACTACGCCCCCGATACTCCATGCTGGTCACGAATCACAAGTCAGTCTGTACACCCCGGGGAGGTCCTGGTAGCCAGGGGGATCTCTCAGGGGTCTCACGTATTCTCTGATGATTTTACAATACCCGGCTCGCTCTGGTAAGTAGTCAACATTTTACCGATTTTTTTTTCGGGTCACTTAGCTCCGATTTCGAAATCGTTCTTATTGGTAATTCCTACATTCCTATCATTCTTGAATGAAACACAAAAAAAAAAAAAATGTCAACTAATGTTACATTAATTATTAGCCATAGAGCACAAACTTTTGTCCCTTTGACAACTTCAAAGGAACATTTCTTGGTAAAACCTTTAATGCTAACGTTCCTTAGAAGGCCCAAACCTTATCATTGTTTCCCCGAACTCGTTATTCCTTGAACTACTTAAAGTAAAGATCGCATGGTTCATGATTACAAATAAATATGTGTTGTGGTTATTACTTACCTGTTTTGCAATAGAGGTTCTGTTTAATAATGAAAGTATTAGTCTAAGATTGATATAATTAATAATCCTTTGACTGCCAAGGACATTGCCTATGACTTACCTTAAATATGAATTAAATTGATTGTCTAAATATAAATTGTCTAAATATAAATTAAATTGATGGTCTTCAGGTACTTTAAAGCTATTTTCACTTCCTACTTTCTAGTGGTATGATGCTGGCATGCCGGGAAAATATTTCATAATTTAGCAAGTAAGATAATTTTATGCAAAGTACACGATATGTTCACAACTGGCTTGTGTTACTTGGAAATGAAAAAAGGTCCAAGGAAAGTAGGTTCCAAGGAAAGTATCCTTTGGAAGTAATTGGAGCCATAAACGTGAGGAAAGGTCCTTCAAATACCACTTCTTTATTTTTTAATTTTATTTTTTACTTTCTCTTGTTAATTGATTCATTATATCGAATTATATAACAGGCCAATTTGTTTATTTTCATAAATGAACTCCCGTAATAAGGTGAGCAGAAAGAGAGTGGAAGGGAGGAACCGGTGAAGCAGAAAAGGAACGGACGAGCGGTGATTAACCGGTTACCATTGTTCCAGGAGCCCTTTCATATTTGGCCACCTCTGGATTCAGTTGAGCACAACTTACACATACCTATCTCATTGTCTCCAAGCTTTATGACCCCTCTTAAAGGCCCCAAGTTTGTACAATGCTGAGCCTCCAGGGATGAACTGATGGAAGTATCATTATTACACCAACTGTTTAAAAAGCTACGGTGTATGGTAATTACCTCCTACATGGTAGCACGTTAATGTATGCGCTGATTCGTGCAACAATCCTTCAAAGCAAGGTACCGATAACCTATCGAATTTTTATTAGAAGAAAACAAAACTTGAAAGATAAAATTATAATTTTTTTTCTATGAAAAAAATCCTGTTTAGCCATCCAAATATCACATTTTTGTCCTCACCTGCAAGGCTTTTGAAAATAAAATGTCCACGAACCCCCTAACTTAAAATAACCAGACCAGGGCTTTACAAGAGTTTAAAAGGCTTTATAATATTATTTTTGCTTAATAAAAGCAGCCCTTCCTACTAATTTATTTATCTATTAATTATGATAATTGTTTAATTATTGATTTATTATTTATGATAATCCTTTAATTATTAATTTATTATTTATGATTATCCTTTCATCATTAATTTATTATTTATGATAACACCCTCACGCGGATCTCATTACCACATATGAGCAGCGTCCCATGGGTGGCGGATCTGGGGATAGTCGTGGAAATTCCTTAGAAGTCCGATGGTCTCGCTGACTGAAAAATGAGAGCGGCTCCCCAGGCTTGATTGTTTCTTTCTTTAACGTCACTTTATGCCACTAAGGCTAAACGGACGATGCTACAGTGGTAGCCCTAAATTTTGCCTATCCAGGTACAATTAGGATAGGGATCTTTAACGAGTACCTGACATCGTGCAGGCTCGGCACCTCCATTTTACTTCCTATCCGAGGAAAAGCCTAGACAAGGATTTTTTACTTTAAATTAAAAAATCCTAGGGCCACCTAGGGACGCGAACCCATTTACATTTAGTATTGTAAGTTTCTATGCTAACCAGTACACTACAGGTGACCCCAGCTCCCCAGGCTTGTCGAAGGGTGTGACGTAGGATTGAACGCACTACTCACAAGTCTTTAATTCACAAAACACTACAAACTGTCAGAGAGAAAATATATATATATGTAATATATATCACCTAAAATATTTTTATTGCATAATATTAATGTATTTATTTTCAATGAATTGTTTGTTTTTTCCAGACGTTCTATTCTATATAAATAATAGGCTTAACTCATTAGAAACTACCACAAACAAATCCCTTTTTATCTAATTACAACTTCCTCCCAATTGTATATAAATATTTACATTTACAATTAATGTAAAATGTAGTGGGTTCCCAAGTAAATGATGCAGTAATAGGCAGATATGGAGAAAATGTCATTAATAGTTCTGGAGAAAATCTTGTAGAATTCTGTAACCAGTATGATTTGAAGATTCTGAATACACACTATTCACATAAAGATATTCACAGATATACATGGGAGAGACCCTCGTTACAGCAGAAATCAATAATTGATTACATCATTACCAAGCAAAGACCCAAAATGGTAGTTCAAGACTGTAGAGTCATGCGGGGGGCCAACTGTGGGTCTGACCACTATTTAGTTATAGCAAAGATGACATACCCATTTATGAGAAAATCTTCAACAACCGGACAACTGACTGATCAGAGAAAACACGAGAAATTGGAACAGGCAAAGTATAAGCTCTTTCTCCTGAAGCAGTTCAGCATTAAGGATTTATTTCAACGAAGATTAGAAAAGGAACTAAAAGCTTTTCCAGAAGATGAAGATGTTGAAGTAGAATATAAAAATATTACACAAGCACTAACAAAAATTTCTCTTGAGGTACTAGGGACTGAAAGTAAGAGTTTAGATAAACAGGATCCTCCATGGATATTTGATGAACTGAAGATGTTGATTAGGAACAAGAAAAATCTATACAATAAATGGTTATCGACTAAATCACTGCAAGACAGGCAAAACTTCCAGACAGCAAATCACGAGTTAAGAAACAGAATTAAATCAGAAAAGAACAGGATGTGGGAACAGATGTGTTGAAATTGAGAGTCTAATAGGTGGGTCACAAACTACTGAAGTGTGGAGGACAATTACTAGTATGAAGAAAACACCAGTAAACAAAGCGATAGACAACTTAATTCCTTTAAAGGAATGGAAAAAGCATTATGCAGACCTTCTAACAGAAGACAGGGCCCATTACACCCAAGGGAAAGAAGAAATGATAGAAGTAACTGACCGAAATATAACCATTACTGTAGAGGAAGTAAATTCTGCATTGGCTAAAATGAAGAATGGCCGATCACCTGGTCCTGGAAATATTCCTGTCGAATTATTGAAAGCTGGTGGACATTATCTGAAAAGACGAATAACCAACCTTATGAACAACTGTTGTCAAAGGATTGAAATTCCATCAGAATGGAAAGAGTCATAAATAGTTTCTATTTTCAAGAAAGGGGATAGAAGAGACACCAACTGCTACAGAGGCATTAGTGTGAACGGTACAAGGAGTCGCTTATTTAGCAAGATAATGTCTGAAAAAATTAGACAGAATGTTGGCCACCATATTGGGGAAGACCAGAGTGGATTTAGGCGGAACAGATCATCTACAGATAACCTGTTTATTTTACAACAGCTAATGGAGAAATTTATAGCAGAAGGGAAGGAGCTTCACATTGCCTTTGTAGATTTAACAAAAGCCTATGACACAGTCCCTAGAACTAAACTGTGCGAAGCTATGAAAGATATAGGTATGGATGATCATCTTTTACATATTATTATCGAAATGTACAGAGATAATAAGGTACAGATTAAAAGAGGTTCAAAGTTATCAGAACCTATTAATGTCACAAAAGGATTGAGACAAGGATGCAGTATGTAACCCATCTTGTTCAATTTATATGTAGAAGTGGCTCTCCGAAATTGGAAGAACAGCTGCAGAGGGATGGGAATCATTGTCAGTGATGCACAGATGTTTTCATTAAGTTTTACTGACGATCAAGCCATTTTAGCACAAGATGATTACGATCTTGAATTCATGATACGACGATTATATCAGGAATATGACAGATGGGGTCTACAGATACGTCTAACGGAGCATTTGGTGGTGAATAGTGAAGCTGCATTTGAAGTTCATATCAATGACAAAGCAATTATAAGACAGGTAGAGAAATTTAAATATTTAGGGGCATATATTGATAAAGATGGATTGGGCCAAACAGAAATCAAATACAGAATACAACAAAGCAGGAAAGTATTAGGGTGTATGAATTCTTTTTGGTGGGACGCATGCACTGGATAAGATGCACTGGATAGAGAGACTTGGCAGAAGATAACAGGAATACAACAAAATGTTGTTATTAATTGATCTTTTGTATTGATTAATCCTGTAATAATAAATAAAACATTTACAATTAGTTCAATAATATTGACAGTAACCTTTTCTAAATATATTCACTGATATTTACCCAACCCAGTTAATTATGGATCCATATTTTAGAATGGAGATAATACTGCATCAATTTGCATTATTCAGCAAAAAAAAAATAATTAAATTATAAAATAAAGCTCAAAGGTAGTAAAATTGAAACTAGAAAGACGAAATCAAAAAACATAAATGAAGGGTAAATCTTTGTCCTGAAAAAGAGGTCAGAAATAAATTCGAATTCACGTATATCACTGGAAACACTTGAAGGTGGAAATCCCTCCAGGAAATAAGTCATAAATAATGACAGGATTTCTTTTCCTTTCCTTTGTCATGACTGCTAAGGTTTTCGAAATCGCCGGTTGGGTGTCCTAGGGTCTCTGGCATCAAGGAGATCCTACTTTTTCTGCTGTGGAGGACGATACCTTTCAACTCAAACACATAGAATCGATAAATTTATTCGTGCAATATTTTTCTACATACTTGTATAGTGAGTAAAAATAAAGTAATGAGTAAGTAAGGGCGATAACTTACTTAAGTAATTCACTAATCAATGCTATAATTGAGGCGTATAAATGAAAAAGGATATATGTGACAAACTATTGATTTTGAGATTAACAAAAAACAAAATAGTATCTGAGCTCAGATTTGGATCTAAAACTAAAATAAATATTAGAGACTTGCCATTCATAAAATAAATGCGTTTCTGCTTATTAATTTCAATATCAGTTTATTCCATCTCCGATTCTACCTCAGTTATTTCAAGTATCGGTATCTACAAGCATCTATACGCTATATCAAATAATATAAAGTATCGATAAGTTCGGGAGAGTATTTAATCGAGTGATTGAATTCTAAAGCATGATGATGTTTCAAACAATATCATTTAAACGAATATTTTTAATATAAACTTTTAACAGATTTAAAAACTTATCATTACATTATTGCCAATGAGCTAGACTAATTACGACGTTGTAGTAGGATTTATTAATGGAGTACTTTGGAGGGGGTAGAGCCCGGACGTTGGAATGGATTCTGGGCCCCAGCCTTTGATCGCGGGTGACATGCCGCACTGACAGCCTATATCGTTCACTTACTGCATGTCAGCTGGTAACTCCAAGTCCTGGATAATCGAGTTGGAGATTGAAAAATAAATGCAATCGATAACTGCACCGGACATTCTTGAAAAGAAATATTATTTTAATAGAATAAAAAATAAACTCTCAAAAGTTAAAGTAAGTTAAATTGGTTACGGGAGTTTTTGATAAAAATGAAAAATAAGAGGAATAAAAATAATTTGTACGTTAAAATCAATTAGAGTTGAGAGAGCTTTTAAAAACAATTCAGATTAACTTTTAAATACCGTTATGACTGAAACAGTGCTGTGAAAATACAAGCTAGAGGTACGACGCAGTGTTGCTGTTCGTTTTGTTAACAATTAATATATTAAGGCAAAAAAAAAAAAGATAAATCAGCGGAATTTGTCTCCTTTTTGCAAGGGAATTTCAATCGTTCAGAATCGATAATTACATCAATATAAATATAGCAGTGTTAATGTTTAATGACAGACCTTGAGCCCTATCAAGTATTTTAGATACTTCACTACATTACCTATCAAAGGACCGAGACTTAAAAATTATTTAAGACAACAAGTTAATTTTTTTAAATTATTTCTTTAAGTTCTTTTTTCATTATGAAAGAATAGTGGATGAAGATCCACAAGTTGGATCGAAACGTTGGCTTGCCACAATAAAATCATTGTAAACTGAAAATCCTTACCATCATTTAACCTATCTTAAACTATATAAGATTAATGTAAGGAGGTATCGAAGAATAATAATAACTCTCGTCACTGGTCAGACTGGTGTGTTCTTAGTGATATTCTTGTTATTTGTTATTGCTAAAATTACCTAACAATGTTAATGCTATGTAATACATTTTTTGACATTAATAAGAAGTTAATAAAGAAATTAAAGAAAAAATATGAGTGATTAATTACCATTAAAAATATAAAGGCCAATCAACTATTGTTGGGCATTAAAAGTTTCTATAATATTTTGTGAGCGTTATTATTCTTAGTTGTTAAAGTAAAAAGCTTACCGGACTTACATCCTGTCACAAATAAGCATAATTTTATGTTAGAATTCTAGATTTTAATTTGTTAATTAAATTATGATCCTCACTTTTTTCCGTCTGAAAATAAATAAACAGATCAAGTCTACAAATTCGTACACTATTTTAATTCGTATTATATCAGCCCCTACTTCGAAATCAAGTAACGAATAAATGTGTCAAAATAAGTAACTAAACGTACTGTTTCTAGATTAGAATATGTAGTATATTATATTTTATTTCTAACTTCAAATTTTAAATCGCAGTTTTCAACAACTAATTAATGAAATGGTAAAATGATTTCATGAAAAACTTATTACACCTAAAGTGATCAAATAAATAATCTAATTATATTTTGTTTTATTAACTATTGTAATTAACAAACAACATATTGCGGTGGAGATTCTTTCAAGGATATCATATATTTTACATAAATTTGTTTTTTCATGTAAAAGATTGTTTACAATAGTGTGCACTAACGTTTATTGTTATTGTTTGTAAAAGAGTATTAGGCGAAGAGGATTTTGATCCTATCAAAACATCCTGAGAACTTAGACGTTTACCGCGAACCCACATCCGTAGCCGTTGTAAGGTACTCAACATTGTAATAACCCTGGGTCTATCTGATGAACAAGTAAATAAACTTTGTTTATCAAACTGTTCGATACATTGTAAATCTAATTTTATATTCTATTATATATTATTACTAGCTTGGATTATAATAAACGTTGTTGGAGAGAAAAAACCATGATAAGTAGCTATTAAATCAAAACTATCTTACGGAGATGTTGTATCATAACCGTTAAGTAACTCAGAATAATTAAATAAGAAAAATAAATAATTAAAAAACTTTAAATTAAAATTAAAAATTAGAAAAATAGTTATGTAATTAAATTACCGAAAGTAATTACCTATATGAATTTTCCAGTGTATTTGTTAGCGAACAAATGTTAAGAATAAATACAAATGAATTAAAAATTCTAAAGTGCATCGATAAATCAAACCAGTATATTTATGTATAGAAAACGAACTCGACCTATAAAACGACAATCGAAAAATACATCTATGTCGTCATTGTTATGTATAGAATTATGAAATAAATAATTACATCTAAATGTAGCTCTTCAGATTACTCAGGTTTCCCTTACAAACAACACGGCATTCTGCAATTCCCTAGTGGATATAATCTTTTTATAGTCTATTCTTGCCCAGCTATTCGATTTTTACTATATAAAAAAGTAGGATCAATATTAGCAATTTTCCAACTTGCAACCTACCTCTATGGATTTAATCAACAAAATTTTATTTTATTTATAAATATATTTCTAGACATTCCAATATTATGATTATGTTTAAGTATAAAAAAAGAGCCTTTTTCATTTCTTGAATACTATTTAATACTAATTTGTATAAAAAGCTGACCCGTGCGAAGCATTCGCACTCTAACCTACCTAAATCATACTTAATTAAAGTATACACCGTATATTTCATACACCATTTGTATTGATATTAGTATTTTATTAGATTTTCATTTTCATTATTTCCTTTCATTATATTTTCATGTATTTCCTCAACTCCAAATAAGATTTTTTTTCTTTTTCTTTTCTTTTCTATGATGTACTAACAAATTATATTTTAATCGATTTTAATTTATTATACTCAATATTGGAATTATATTCACTCTTTGCGTCCTACTGCTAATGTAAATCTACAAAATGTCTCGAGCCCTCCTTCATCCTTGTTCCTCCTTTCCCAACCTCCTCTCCCTTAACTCTTTGACGACCTTTCCTTTCCCTTAACCTCCCAGTAATGACTAATATCCTAACCTTTCCCTTAACCTCCCAGTAATGACTAATATCCTAACCTTTCCCTTAACCTCCCAGTAATGACTAATATCCTAACCTTTCCCTTAACCTCCCAGTAATGACTAATATCCTAACCTCCTGTCACGTTAATGCACAATCCCTAACAGCTCACTTTGAAGAATTCCAAAAATACTTCCTCGACAACTTCCATCATATAATAGCAACAACTACCTATTTTTACGCCACGACAGATCTAATCGTACGGGAGGTGGTGTCGGATTATACATCCATGAAAACCTAAAGGCCAATATCCTCCTTCAGTCCCCTTCCCCTGAACTCCCTCATGTAGAGTATATGTTTGTTGAAATCTCGTCCCTTTCCTCTTCCTTATTATTTGCCGTAGTCTATAGACCTCCTGGTGTTCCTTTCGACAGCCTCTTCGAATCTACCCTCATCAATCTTGTATCCATGCATCCTAACCTCATCATCACCGGAGATTTCAATGTAAATATGCTTCCAGACTCCCCCGAGAAATCCTATCTAACCGACCTCCTCTATTCCCTCAACCTTTACCTAGTTCCTTATTCTCCAACACATCATACACAATATTCCGACACATGGCTCGACCTTTTTATCTCTGACTCTCCCTCTAAAATTGTCTCTTCTTCGCAATACCCCGTTCCTTTTCTCTCATCACATGACCTCATCCAGATCTCATACGACCTCCCCGTCAAACGTTTTACTCTCAAGGTGATATCATTCCGCAATTTAGACCTATTTTCCTATGAATCCCTTCAATCCGACCCTAAATCCGTTCAATGGAATCTCATATATTCTTATGACTCAATCGATCCTATGATCTCTATCCTCACCTCAAATTTAAAATCTATTTTAGAGATCCATGCTCCACTGAAAACCCGAACGTCGTCCTGATGCACCTTGGTTACCCCTGAAATAAAGGATATGATAAAAAGAAGGGAAGCTGCAAGACGCAAATTACGGCGAAACCAGAGTATGGCAGCTGATTATGCGTCTTTCAAAAAACATAATAATCTGACCCAATCCGAAATCCGGCGATCTAATTCCCTTCACTTCCACAATACTCTTACCAATGCCCCCGATCTTAAAAGCAAATGGAAAATACTCCGACAATTATCCCTACCAGGTTCCAATAACCCTAGCTCCCTTCAGCTCTCTCCAGATGATCTCAATAACCATTTCTCATCCTTCGCTTCTAATTCACCCCAACCTGCTGATATTAATCAACATCATTTTGATCCGGAAAATTTATTTTTTGCTCACATAACCTACGAAGACCTACTTACTGCTATCCTTAAATCCCACACCAACGATTATGGTCCCGATGATATCCCAGTAAAGCTAATAAGATCCTGTCTCCCAGCACTTATTCCTGTTCTTTATCACATCTACAACTTTTCCTTGCAAAACTCCATATTTCAAATTCTTTGTCCATTCCCGCAATACCCGTTCCAGGTCTTCAGATCTATACACTCCGGCCCACCAAACGTCAGCCTTTGAAAGATCTATCATTATCCGGTCCTCATCCCTATGGAACTCCATCCCCCCTTTTATTCGTCATTCCAACACTCTCCCTACCTTCCCGCCTGTTCAATCACCTCCTTTCCACCCAGTTTGCCGAACAATTGTAAACAGTTTTTCCTTTTTCTCAATTTTAATTGTAAATTGGTATAGGCCTTTATAATTTATTTATCTTCAAAATACATGTTCCGTTTAGTGTATGTGTATCTAAGTTATTTTTCATTTTAATTCAATAAGGATTTACTTAGTTTTAATTTTTTTTTTTTTATCACAAGAAGATTTCCTTATTATTTATAATTTTTTTCTCAGCTTTTTATTTTTTTTATTCTAATTTGCTCCATTTATTTTTTGTTTTTTATATAGTACTTTAAGGCACTGAAGCCTATTATATGTACTTGTATAATTTGTTCCTAAGGGACTAGTACCCGGGACAATCAATAAAGAGTTTATTATTATATTTAGTAACGTATAGAGCGTATTTAGTTCGTCATGGGCATAGGTGAGGATTGAAGTAAAGAGTAGATGTGTTTAAATTGTAGATTATTTATATTTTGAAACATAAGGTATTTGGGTGATTCTCATTTAAATTGACCATTTAACTTTTTTAGAAATTGAATTTCGGGTTAAAAAAAATTCATCTTATGAATAAAATTTGATCTGAATATCATCAATAAGATGTTCAAGAAAACAAAGGTGAACAAAGTTTGTCAGTTCGTTTAGTATTAGTATTTTTTATTATTTTTTCAACACAAAAATGAGTTTAGTAAGAAGCGTTTCTATATTTTTATTTACTTTTTTTTTTATTCTCGCTCAGTCTCGTCACTCCATATCACGGCGTAAAATCTCGTCTGTAAGGCATCGAATCTTGTTTTCCTCTTGTTGTACAATAATTAATAGGTTAGCGTCTATTCCTACTCCTTTACTTGCCAAGCTTAGTAGCCTATACTTTCTCGCGAGTTGACCTATGAATAAGTCGTTCTGTCAAGGCTTTGGTTTTTCGTCGGATATTTGCAGCTCATTGATCATCTCGTGAAATATATATGATTTTGCTGCAGAGTTTTTACTCAGTTCAGTGTCAACGATTCACCCATAATTAATTCGTTCACTGCTTTATATGTAGGTCAAAGTCAAGGACTGAGCAATTCGGTGTAGCGGTTAAGAAAAGCTTTAAAATGATGCCTCGTTCACGAAATTCGATGAAGTATTAAGGAAGTTATGGCGTACCGACAAAAAAAAGGCCTTGAGAAATAATATAAAATAAGGTAAAAAAAAACCTTATGATAGAAAAGAGTACTAGATTTTTGTTAGAACACTAAAGAACTGTTCTTGTAACTGTTCATGAATCTAATACGTTTTTCGAGAAACTTCTAGTTCTGGTAGCACAAATATAATGAGTAACAGGTGGGGATCAGTATTCATGTTAAATAATGGTCAAATATGTATGTTTGCATTAAAGTATATTTTCAAAAATCTGCAATTAGGTATATTTGAGAAATATTCAATTAATTGAGCACTACGCTTGAAAAAAAAAAAAAAAAAAAAGGGGACAGGAGTACTATTGCATATTTATATTTCAAATATGCATATTTATACATCTATATAAATATGTAAATAAATTAAAAAGAATGTGTAATACAAATAATCTATGTAAAATGAATATCTAGTGTAGTTGGTAAAGTAAAGTAATTTTCAACCGCAAAATATGTTTTTAACTTACATTGAGAAAAAATACATCGATATCTTATTCGTCTCTAAATCGAATAAGATCATGCTCCTCACGATGCCGTCAATAGTATTTTTTTATTTTCACTGATAATACTTGAAAGATCACAGTTTGAGGATATCACGTTTTTCTAAAAGTACGTAGAAAAAAATTATCATTTATAGTAGTTTTTTTCATTTTCGTAATTATTTATTAACGTGCCTATAGATGTTCGTTTTGTTTTATTAATATTTATTTTTTACTGTAATATAATCTATATTAGATTATGCAATGAAACCTAAAAAAAATAAATAATAAAGTACCTAATAGATATCGGCAAGGTGTGCTGGCTTGGCATTGAAACTTATAGGAGGATAAAATATATCCTTTAAGCTAAAGTGTTGAGAGATCTTTGATACTTTTGAAGTCTTTTGATTAATGAGCTTAAATTAAAATAATTAATACTTTGTATGCTTCTTAAAAGTTGAAATTCAACCTTCAAGGTGTAATTCGATATAGCGGAACAGGAATGGTGGATGAAAACGGATAGTAGTAGGGAGTAATACCTTTCTCGAGTTTCGAGTTTCAATCACCAATGAAAGGAGTCGTGAATCCTTATTTTGCACCCCTTTATTCTCTTATCCCGATGCTACCGAATCATTCCTTATATTGATCTCTTACATATGTAATAATATATGTATAAATCATAAACATGTATGGTTAAGATCATTCCATACAATGAAACGTTGACTTTATGACGGTAAAAAGAAAAAAAAATTGTTTCATGCTATCTAAAATAATATTTCACTCATACATACATACGCTTTAAGCAAAAAATCCAAATCACAGTAGCGTTCGGCTCGAACAACCCCTATTTCCTTCTTTTATATAAAGTATTTGGAAAAAACAAAAAATTAAAAAAAGTTAATTGATCCTCATTCATAATTGGCTTTTTCCTCTAAATCAATGCAGGTAAGGCTGGTCCATTTTAGTTCTAAACCCCTCATTCACACTTTAGGTAAAGATAGACCCGCACCTGCCCTTTTATTTTTGGAATTTCCAATTTTAATGTAGGTATGTTATCTTCGAGGTATGAATACCTACGAAATTACCAAATCTTTTCACTTTTTTCGATTGCATTTCCGTTTTTTTTTAACATGACACATGGAATCCTTCCGATATCTGACGAACACATAGAAAGGGGTAGGGATCGGTGTTGTGATTCTGACGTATCATTAGCTGTATCTTTAAGTTGCTGATCTTCGTATATATTCAATGCATCGAACAAGATATACCTATTAACCTATTCATCCCTAATGTGCATTAAATGCGGAAGTATGTATGAGGAAAGTTTAAAGAAAAATCTTGACCAAATAGTTTTTAGGTATTTGATCCTTTATTACTATATTTTAATATCGCGCATGAAGAAAATAATCAATTTAAAAAAAAAATTAACCTTTAAAATTAATCGCCTTAGTGACGAAGAGACCGCACATTTCTGTTAATTACAGATAAACCCCCAACCCTTTCGGGAGTTCTATCTCCTCTTAGCACCAGAACAGATCCTGTAGATAGAATGTCGCACAGTGGTGCATTAGGGGAAAAAACCCTAAAAATAAACATATTTCTGGAGTATTATTTTAATAATTTTTCAACACCTAACTACCTTTAGTACAGTTTTGTGGAACGATTTTCCCTAATATCTCAAAGCCCGGACAAATATACATCATTGAAGTAGTCCTTTTCTTATATGTTGTGAAAATCACGGTTTTATTGTTCTATAGAGATGATTTTTTTTTTAACTAACTTTTTATCCGATTACTCTCAAAGCCTTTTGAACATCATTATACATATATACTGGTTCCATTAGGGGTTTTATTTTGATAAATTTAGCTTAACAGTGACAGCGAAGGATTTGTACATTTGCTGCCTGAAAGATCTAACTTATCGTGTTTTCATTTGAACTTTAAAAAAAAGCTCCGTCGAACTAGGTTCTGCGACATATTTTAAATAAAAGTACTACTATTGGAGAAAAATCGGTATTAGTTTCATTCCCGTACTCGGCCGTATGTGTTCACAGGTAAATATTATGCTCTTCAAGTAAACACCACTTGTTTTCTCCAAAGGATTATTTTTATCTCTTGGAATTACTTGTATCACTCATTACATCAGTTCTCCATTAAATTTCGTCGTGTTAACAATAAATCGATCTAGTGACGGCTTATTTGAACCAAAAAAAATAATGGACAATTTTTCTATTACACATAAAGTGTTGTGCGAGATTCTGTTTACCAAGGATCGTCCTTGGGAAGTGTGTTTATAGGAGCGGTTTGCTTATCTAAATCAAGAACAATTATCACAGGTTATAAAGCAAGTGAAAAGAAGATTTCAGCCTCATTTTCTCAAAAGAGAATCGTTTTGACATTCGTTTGACATTTGAGGAAGTGCAAAGTGTTCCTACTGATAAAAGTCTAGGTGATAGACCTAGAAAAAGACTTCTCTGAATGTGGAAGAAAGGCAAAATTGTACGAAATTCGAGAATTACAGGAAAATTACGACCGATATTTAATAAACCCGGCTGCTTCGACGACACAAAAAATAAAATAAAATAAACATGCGATGTTGGATGATCGAGCTTTAGCTTTGATGATTCAAGCTCAGCTACCTAAATACCAATATGACATTATAATTAATACTATTAAAAACTTGGGATTTAATATATTACCATGTTATAGAAAGTTGTTGGATATCCCTTAAAAAACATATGCATATATCGATACCAAACTTGATCTTTTTTTAAATTTTGCCTTTTTGACCTCACATGTTGACCTTTCTAATAATTTGATTAAGTTGGCTATCATTTCATTTGATTTAGCACCTTAAAAACATATATATAGCTACCAAACTAGATTTATTTTTTATTTTTGACCTTTTGACCTTGAATTTTGACCATTTCCAATAATGTGATTGAGTTGGCTATGGCTTCATTCGATTCAGCAGGTAATAAAACATAAAAATTGTAACTTTGATGCCTGTAACCCAAATGGTTCGTTTGAGATGAGGTTTTTTCCCATTTTTCGCCCTTTTGCACCACTGTGTGTCGGTCGAATAGCTAAGTGAATCATTTAATTTATTTTTTGAAGTAACGACGTCGCACAGAGGGTATTTGACAGGTCTAGCCATTAATTAATTTTAGGCAGCTGATTTTGAAGACAAATATTCTAAAAACTCTAGGACCTCTAGTTTTTGAAATATGGTATTAATCTTCCAAATAATAATCAATCCCATCAACTTGGTCTGGTTTTGCAGCGCAAATGATGAAGCTGTTAGAAACTTAAACCAAACTTTAAGTTTCTAACAGCTTCTAATCAACATTTATATCGACAAGTTTCTATATTTAATAAAAATAAATATAATATATATAAATATAAAATAAAAATTTATACATCTTATTTGCGATATACAATCAAAGGTTGGGTAAACTATAAAACACTTTTTAATTCTTAATTAATCATCTGATAATATTTACAGCTTTCATCGCTCTCCGATTCCAGAAGTCTCGGGCGAGCTTGTGGACGTTCTAAGTTTGGGAACGTCCACAATTAAACCCATTTTGAGCCTGAAATCTTCCTAGATTCACTTTTTCTCCTCTTTTACCAAGTGTTTCTCCTCCTCCGACTGGATTCGCCATCTCCTAACAGGCAGCTTGTACGCTAGATGCACTATGCTTTCAAATAGACTTATTCGTGCGAGGAGTATGGATAGCACAAACCTGAGTGTTTCCTCTCTTATCTCTTTAGGTTGGTCTAGATTGTTGAAATCCTTTGAGGTAGCTCCGCATATGAAGCATCGCAACGTTGGTTTTGTATCACTTGCAGCATTGCAAACTTTGCCATCTACCATAATTAATAACATTTTATGTTTTATATAATGTGGATTATCATTTACAACTACATTTGTTCCCTCTAACGAGTTGCATAAATGGTCAACATACGAAATTTCTTCGTTGGTAATGTCGGCAGACTCTTTTACGAACCTTGTCTGTATGGGTCGACAGAATCTAGGTGAGGAAGGCGTCGGATTTTGCCAAATAATTTATTTTTTTGTTCGATTGAGAAACCAGTCGAAAAGATACGAACGACCTTTGGAAAATGTTGGCATCTGAGTCAGCTTCATTTTTAAACTTTTGTTTGCATTCTCTTTGTTGAGAACCGTCACATCCCCATTTGGAAGTCAGCTAAAGTGACGTACGTTCTTCATCACTCAATGTTTCTCCTATTTCTTCCAGAGAGTTCAACAGTCTTGTAACAGTATGGTCCATTAAAGCTTGTAACTAGACCTCTGCATGAGAATCCGCGACTCGATAGGAACCCTTATTTGGATAGCAGCTAAGTTTTGATTTTTGTAGCAAACTATAACATGGATATAATTTTTTACTAGAATTTCGTACTAGCTCATACTGTCTTCTAGACAGATTTGCTTCTACGAACATCGATAACGCCTGCACAGGCGGATATTTTCGTGCAGGTTTTATCATCGGACAATAATTCTTTATATTTAGTTGCTTGCTGTGGATCTTGGGTGATTTCTTTAACCACCAGAGAAGCATTTCTATGTCCAGCGGCATATAGTTGGGTTTGGGTTGCATGAGAAAGGATCTGCAAATTTGTTTTTCCGCGCACCTCTTCCGTTTTTCGTCTCTTGCTTCTTTCGCAATCGAATAATTCCTGGGGTCGACCTCTAGACTTAGCTACTTGAGGTAATTGAAATGTTCCTTCCAACCAAGATGCATTAGCTGTTGAGAACAATTGTTTGCTTTAAGCCATCTTCGCCGAAATTCTAACTTAAGCCTTGAAAATTCATGTTTTATATCCTTCTGTTGCTCTTCAGAATAATTTTCTTTATTTACAAGGTAATTATCCAAAAATTCTAATTTCTGGTCGATACTGGGCAATTGCTGGCTAATCATCAGGTCAAAAAGGTCTCGCCTCATAAGAATTTTCATCCCAGATTGCCCCAAAATAGCATTTGCCCTTAACCCTGCGTTAGTCGCGCCCCTTTCCCTGACTCCAATAGTCACTATGCACCTGTGAGGTGAAATCCATTATTCACCTCTAAAAATGATTGATACCCAATGATATTTATTTAGAATAAAAGGATATGGGCAGAAACAACAAATTTTACATTAACAATGAACTTTACTATAAAAATATAACAAAGAAGAAACACTAAAATAAACAAGAAGAAATATATTTCTTCAGCGGTATCTTTGCCGGGAAAAACCGGGGTTTATGGCCCAAAATTTCTCCAACAATCTTCCCCTCGTATATCCTTGGGTATTTGTCGGCAGCATTGTTGGTCTTCGGTTTTACTTATTTTGAATTTCTCACAGCAGGTTTATGGCCCCAATAACTTACAAGGCGGTATTTCCAAGACCTCAGAGGTGAATATTGCCGCCAATGACAGGAAGTGCAATCTTCGGTGACCACCAGGGTACTGACTGGTCGGAATACTAAAGAGGGGAGCATATCTAGGAGGAGACTACACGGTGGCGTCTTATTAGAAATTGGCGTCAAAAAATTAAAAATCATGCACCTGTCAGGTCCACGCGACTAACCGAGGGTTAAGTAATGAAAATAACAAAATGTATATACATAATCTTTTTTAAGAATTTCTTTTAAATCTTTGCTTCTTTATTTAGATTTGCAGGAGAAAAAAAAATCAATATTTTCCAGATTAGCGGCTATTGATTTAATATTACTATAGTACATAATTTGGACAACCAATCATGTTAAAAAAGTTATCGGGACTCATCGGAAAGTATAACTAAATCATCATCGAATGTTAAAATTCACAGTAACAAGCAGCAAAAAATAAAGAGCATGTTTCGTATTTTTTTTTAGTACCTTATTCTATATTTTAATTAATAATATTTTGCTATAACATAGATAAATACCTGGTCTTTCACAATCCATAATGAGAAGGCCTAAAAAAATCTGATCGCTTACAAGTAGCACTTAACTATGCAACTCACAAAGTTACTTTTGATTTTTTGCGAAACAAAACAAAAGAAGTTTAACAGGCCAGTTTAAACTGGTTTTTCTCTAATCCTTTTAACTAGAGAAGCGATATATGACTTTGACTTGAATCCCCAACTATTCTAATTGAACATTCAATAGGGTTTTCCCACCTCCGCTGCATTTTGTGAAACTGATTTTTGGCCAGCTAAACCTGTCAAATACCCCTATGTGCGTCGGCAAGATGAAGCCCTACTTCATATTTAACTTTGTGTCAGTCTTGGAAAAGAAGTGCTACCTAATGTTCGTCTTGAAAGCTAATTCTATCTGCAGATGGAATATTTATGGACTATTTGGACCTCGAGAAATGTTTCAATTTTGTCTTTGGCAGAAAAGAAGAAGGTGAAAATCTTATTGTATCTGTGGAAAGTGCATTTGTGGAGAGCATGCGGTCAAGTTATGTCCAGATTGTAAAACCAGGCTTTGACTTATATATTATCAATATTTAATGAGAACATTTATTAACTATGAGTTCAATGTAAATTTTCCTATTATTTGTAACTCAATGTTCCTGTTTAGTTGGTAGTGTAGTGTATTTCTATTGATATTCTTTCGTAGTTTATTTATTCGATATACTATTTCAATATTTTTTTGGGAATTTTGCTGTTTGATGTTTTATTTGTAGTTTTTTTTATGAAATGATTATTCTTTCCAAAAATCATACATTAAAAATCAAAGTGTTTTGCATATATTGAACCTTAACTTTTAGTAATTAAATTACACCATTCTTAGTTTCTTATTGACAAAAGGCATAAAAAGTGTGAATGTAAATAATGTATGTTTTAAATTATTATAGGGATGATTAGGCTTAGGATGATTAGGCATCCCTGAAATGATAATATGGTCACTTCGTCTCATCGACGAAGCTCTACCTAAATCAGCCCTTCGATTAGAGCTACCTTTCCCAGGTTAAGGTCTTCTTTTGGCTAGAAGTACATGAAAGTATTCAAATTTTATCTGAACAGAAAATATTGGCCATGGCCGGAATTAGAACCCGGGTCTCTACATCACCGTTGCAGTGCTCTAATCACAAGTCTACCTGGGCCCGTATCTTCAGCAACGTCAAACATTTTTCTTCACTGATTCTGGTCTGGTATATCCGGGTAATGGACAATCGTTAATCTTTAGATAAAAAATATTCAAAATTACAAAGAATAGAACAAATAAAAGTCTTTGATCTACGCTCAAAGTGAACTGTTCAGTTGAGTTAATTAATTGGAGGTGGCTCGGAACACTTTAAGAAGTAGAGGAAATGAGATATCATGCCTTTACTAGAAAAGGAAAATAAAGTAGTAAACGTCAAGGACGAAGAGTCTTTTGATTAGGGCTAGGATAGGAAGGAAGGGCTAGATATAATCAGAACCGGTGCGCGCTCTATCAATAGGATCCAACCTTAAACGCTCTTGTTTTCCGGACCTGAGCCCAACCAACCAACCCCCTTGGGCTTTATACACAAGATTTATTCCTCTCATGAATAATCAATGAGACATCCTCAGGGAAAAGAGAGAGAGAGAAAAAGAGAAAGAGAGAGAGAAAGAGAGAGAGAAAGAGAGAGAGAGAGAGAGAGAGAGAGAGAGAGGGGGGGGAAGAGAGAGGAAAAAAAAAAAAAAAGAAAGAAACCTAAACAGAACTCTAATAAATCCTCGACTTTCTGCTGTCTCGATCTAATTTTCAAATCACATATAAAAAGGGCCATATAAAAAAGATCCCGATGTATATTCTATTTTTTTTATTTTCTGTTTCTGGAAATTTTGGAACAATATAGAGAATTATTCAGTAACCAAAGGAATAGTAAAGCACTATACACACACAAAGTAGTTGTAGTATTACAAATAATTAAAAAAAAAAATTATACCAAATAATTAAAAATAACTGAAACCTAAAATCGCATACCAAATTGATCAATGATGTTACATCCCTATTTTGAGAGTAAGTAAACACGTCATAGTATAAAGAAGAGAACTTATTTTTTAGCTATATAAACTAAATTATAAACAGGATTCAAATGACCGTAACTAAAGGTCCTCTAATTTCTTTCATTTACACAATCGTAAAAAAATCGACAGTTTTTGAGTTATGTGCTCAATATAAAATAAAGTTCTCTCAAAATAAAGTTTTATTTTCTTTCTCGAGGTTCTCTGGGAGAAATAATATTTTTCAGGACGGCAAGGGAAGAATATCTTCGAAATGAAGTACCAAAATGTTATGGCGCACCAACAAAAAAAGATTAATATATTTTATCTTTTATTATCTAAAAATTAAATATCTTCTAATTATTATTTCTAAAAAGAAACGTCAGACAGGCAAGAAGGAGTTAAAGGAACTATCCTACGTTAAGGTGGAACTAGATGGTCGACTTTGGCCGGTGTCAAAGCTAACCTGAAAGAGCATAGCTTACTTGGAATCAGTGTTGAGTTAACGCCTCAGACCTGAATGCCAGGATAAAGATTTTATAAAACCACTGCACTGACCGGTAAAAGAGAAACGGATGACGTCCAGTAACAGTGAAAGTTATATACTTTGCTCAGTAAGATAGTTTTGTTGTGAAATAACTGGAAAAATAACCTTCATTAATTCATCTCGAACTTCAGTAACAAAAGAGATCTCACATCTATTTCCGTTTTAGCTGCCACTTCTGATTGGTGGATATATCCGCATTAAGTGATTGATAACAACGATAATAGGTCTTAAGTATGCCTATTACGTGAATAATTTAGTTTTATTATTATTCTTAGAGTACTGCAAAATAAAAAATACATGTAACACAAAATAAAAATCGCATACCTCCAATCGGAGCTAAGTTTTATAGTACAGAACGTAAATTGGATGATAACAACGATTAGCGGCCTAAATGACTATCGCCTAGACCTGAGGTACGGCGGGGGCTGATATTTCATGGTTGGCTCGCCACACTCGATCAGCTGACTGCACATTCATCTTCTTTCCTGTTAGCCTGTCCCCCTCCATCCATCATACAATCGCTGCCGCGACAGTTTCTCTCTTCCTTACTGTAGTAATTCACTTCTGCTCCTTGTATTACCGGGGAACCGCCGTCTCCCTTTATCATCATTCTTCCCTCTTTTATTTCACCGAAGTTGATCGAAATTAATTGAATTCGGAAGCTGAGGGTGGAATACTTTTTAATCACTCGATGATTCGCGCCTAAATTCCTATCTAGAACGCTGTTTATAAGCCTGTAAAGTTACAATGCCTTTAGAGATTTTTAAATGTTTTTTAGAATGTTGGCGTCATTAGTTCAACCATGAGGCTAAGCAGAATTTTGCTTGAATCCAGTGAAGACTGAGTCGATTATATTAGGTTAAATCAGAATTCACCTACTGAACAAATTTCTATTCCGTTAATAGACACATGTTTGCCAATACCATGTTTATATTATAATCTTAGTTGTGTCCGTTGGAATGATGTAAAATCGAGAATAGAGATTACGTATTAGATTTATGTGTCAAAGACATCTAAAAAGAAGCCATAAAATTGAAAAGTTTGTAGTAATTGTAAATCGATATTTTTCCGAGTCGAAAACCAGTTTTGCTCACGTCCATACACATTTTAAGAAGGTAGGTTTATGTATTTACTTTGTTTGATTTCCACTGTAACCACTGTTTCATTTGTAAAAATGTTTTTATTGAAGTTAAAGTCTGTTAAAACCAAAACTTCATAAGATATGATATAAAACCAAAAGTAAGGTCAGGCCTTACGAATCTCATGGTCGTGCCGAATAAATAAAAATCAGTATATATTTATTATAGTATTAAGTATAATTGGCAACATATAATTCTCAGATGGATGTAAAAATATTCATTTAAGTATATTTAACTCATATAGGTACCAAAACCGAATTAATATTTACAACACCTCAGCGGTCCATGTGAGCACTAAACATTACATACATAAATTCGCTCAGTAGGAAATCATTTTTTTAATTAATATATATATATATATATATATATATATTAGGCTTACATCAACTTGATTACTTATTTGATTTGGACAGGAAGAAAGGCTGAAAAGGACTGTTTTAAGCAGAAGGAAATTTTGGGGGGAAACATTTTCTAAAAAGAAACACTGCTCATGGTTATTGTTCATAAGGTATTTCTACAAATATCCTTTAACTGAACTATAGGAAATATTTAACACTCTTTTTTTTTTTATTCTGGAAGTAGTAAGTGAGTTCCTGTTTGCCGGGAATTTTTTATTTTAAAGAAACGAAATATATCCGCATACAACGGATGATCGTGGTCCCAGGGATCGCAAACAGCCCAAAAGATTTTTGACTATGTATTTGAAGAAAAACTCTTGTGTTGCGGTCGCCTAATCACGCTTACACGTTCACTACCCTGTATCATGTTAACATGTACTACGAATGACAACACCTGTAATCCTTCAACTAAGCATATAATCTCCTCCCTAAAGGCGATGGTCTCATCAGTATCTGAGCCTCTGATAGAGGCTCTGTCATTTCTTTTGTTCCACCTCTTCCAATTTTCCCAACTTCCGTCCACCCTATCTTTTGTTTTCCCCTTCATTTCTCTCTTAGCCGATCTGCTATTCTTTTTCTCTCCCTATCATCGTTCTCTTCTGTAGATATTTTTGTATCTCATGCTTTCAAACTTTTCAAGAATGATATTCTATGAGTGTTCGAAGAGATATAACTTTTTTATTATAATTATATCTGTAATTATAAATGATTTATAGTGAGACTCTAATACGGGGTTCAATAATTAATTATTTACGAAAAATTAAAAATTATCAATGCAAACAATGAGAACAAGAAAATAATAAATTTAAAACGACAGAAAATATTTAGCTGCTTGAGGTTACACTGACTCACTCGCGACTCGCTCACTTATATACCGTAGGCAAATAAACTTAATAAAGTACCAAGGAGGTACAGGACTTAGCGGAATACATCTTTCTTCATATATTTTTTTATAATTCGTAGGTGTACTGCTGTATAAATATGAAATAGGATAAATTACCACACGACGTTCTCGTGTTACATTGAGACTTTCGTGTATTAATTTATCCTAATAATATTAGGGAAAAAAAAGATATTAGGCAAGTTTCGTCTATATACTTAATATACGATATATATATCTGAAGAATTTTAGATCATAATTAACTATTGTTTCTATTTCGTTCATAGGCATGCAAGTATAAGCTTATTTTATTTATTTGAATATTTTTTTAATTCAAAGCAACGGATCAATTTGAATTCTTTAAGTGGGCAGTATGTAAGTCAATTTGTGTTGATTAGATATAAAAATGCTGCTTTTTTATTTTTATTTTATCATCCTGAGTGGTTTTTACAACCTAAGGTTATAAGATCTGAAGTTTTTAATCAACTCAATCAAGGAGTGTGAATTCTTTAAATTATTTCATTGTTTGGATCCGTTTTCTTAATTTTCTTGTTCTAATACATTAGAAAAAAAAAAGAAGAGAAAATTATTTTTTTTTTTTTTTTTTAAGGTAATCAAAGTATGGGATAAAATGTACTCCACGGTGCCATTAATATACACGTAAAAGGCTGAGGCAATCTAGGATTAACAAGAATGTTGTTTTGTTTTTTTATTGTATATTTTTCCTGGCTACAAAGGCGTCGAATAGCACATGAAAAGTGCATATATATAACGGTTTCAGAAAAAGTAAATAGAAATAGTGTACAAAGACCACTTTGTACCTCCCACTGGATAGGTATAGCGCGAAATACAATAGGGGGATAAATGAAGGTATTTTGTATTCGTGGAGAGGATTGAAATAGTAGTGAGGAGGAGATGAACAGTTTGTTAGGCCCCAGGTGATGTCCAACCGTTCCTACCACCGCACTGTAAATTAAATAAAAGAGGGTCCAAACTCTACGCGGCTATCCCGCTATAACCAAACCTTCTCTCACCGACCCCACCCTAATTTCTTATCATACAATATTCCCGCTATGAATATTATATATCTTATATTAATATACTTTCACAAATGATCACCAAGTGTGCATATTGTTATGAAGGAAAAAATGTTCCGAGATGACATTTTTTTTTATTCTAATTTCGTTAGTCATAGGGGTGATACTGGCCAGCAATATTTTGAGCGGAATGAAAGAAAAAAAAATGTTTAGGTATATATTTGAAAAAATATATATATTTCTTAATTTATTTAAGATTATATTATGTATTAAATGTTTTTCGTTGTGGACTTGGATATTAGAAGGGGAATCATAGGTTATATGTATTTATAAAATGAATATATTGACAAAGTGATTCTAAAAACATTTTATTTCAAATAGTGTATGCTTTTGATTTGAAACGTTAATAAAAAGTGCTTACCTTAGAATAAACTTTTAATGAATTTGTTTTTTACAGGTAAGGGTTTTGGAAAATGTTTTAGAAACATTAGATGTTATGTGTGATAAACTTTATTTGTAATTATTAAAAATATTTTTTTTTTTTTTACAGAGCAGCAATTAAGAGTTTATACATTGGAATATATATATATATATATATATATATATATACATATATATATATATATATATATATATATATATATATATATTATATATATATATATATCTGAGAGAGAGGGAGAGAGAGTGAGTGAGTGAGTGAGTGAGAGAGAGAGAGAGAGAGAGAGAGAGAGAGAGAGAGAGAGAGAGAGAGAGAGAGAGAGAGAGAGAGAGAGAGAGAGAGAGAGAGAGAAGAGAGATCCTAGTTATTTACATTTAATTAACTGAATTGATATTACTACTTTAGATGATGTGATTGCTGAATAATTAATATACTTATATTAATTGTACCCTGTTCTGGAATTTCCTCGCACTTAATATCAGATAGCCACGTCCCTATACAAATTTAAGAACCTCCTATCTGAATCATCTCCATAAAGATTTATTTTCATTTTACTACTATATTTTTTCACTTTTATTATTATATTTTTTCATTGCTTCAATTAATGATGTTTGCCCAATTTTGTTTTAATAGTAGATGTAACTAATTTAGTTTATAATTATGTATCTTATATCCACCGTCTAATAAGGTTGAATTAGTTAGCCTATTAGGTAAGAATATATACGAGTATATAATTTTTAATACCAAAACATTTTGAACATTATATACCATTTTAAATGTTTTATTACAGTTTTTTATGACAAAAGATAAAACTGAAACACATACACTAAGGAAATATTAGGAGATGGCAGAAGGAGACATGCGAGGAAAAATTACATTTATATCCTTTTCCTTCTTTTATTTTCTCCTTTATGCCTTTCAGCGTGGTGGTGTCAATTATACCATTCATGAATAAAATATTATGAATAAATATGCACTACAATAAATCAATAATCAATTCATGGCATGGTTCGAAATAGAATTATGCATGCCGTACAAACTTTTAGCTTCTTTAAGGAAATATTTTTTATATAGTGTAGGTTTCCTAATGGGAAAGGCAAATTCGTAAGAAAAGAAAAACTATTACAATAAGTTCTTAGATAAACCTGTTATAGTAATAGTTCTTAGGTTTAATAAACAATTAAAAAATACCAATATTTGTTTGTTTTGTTCAACTTCCCTTTATCATCACTGAGATTAATTGGACGTTATAATCAAAGAACACTTGAGATTAAAAAATAATACATAGCAATCGTGATTTCTTGAGAAGTAAAAGGATTTCTTTGTTAATCATTATTGATTGAGATGGTAATGGTATTCGAAGAAGATTGTATTGGGCAAGGAGAGCTGACAATAATGTACTGAGCCAATCTCCTCAGAGGAGCACGTCATTCCAGCGGCTCTGCCTGTGATGGATCATCAGCTGCCTCGACCCGAGACGAATCGATATCTAAATACCGAAGTTTAGTCCCTGCCTCACAGCCCACCTTGGCTTATTAGACTTTAAGATAGCTGAAATGTTCCCTTAGTTTTTTTTTTTTTTTTTTTTTTTCACAACTCCCTAAGGTGAGACAATGAGTGACTTAGATAATTGAAAATATATGATAAATTAGGCACAATAGACGGAAATGAAAGCCTTTTCAAATCGTGATTTTACAAATTAATCAGGGAGATCGATCCTCAGCTACCTCTTTTGGTAGTATCTATTGGTGTTATCGGACATGTGGGCTTGCAAGGGCAAAACACAGGGCCAATGCTATGATGATTAGTAATTATAGATCTATTTGATTATAGTAAATAATTGAGAGATAATTTAGGCATAGATAAATAAATAAATATATATTGTTTTATGCTTATATACATATAAGTGCAACAAGAAATTTAATTAATCTAAAGACAACAGACTTGATATTTCCAAGAAGATGGGGAAGATCCAGCACAGCATGCAGACCTTGGATACTAGCAAGTCAACATCTTAAGTTAGTTTGGTACATACTATTCCAAGAAGTGCTTCAAAGTATAAGTATGAGAACGAAAGATTTACGATAAGAAATTGGCCTATTTACTAATTAATCTCATTAATGTCACTAACTAATTCAAATAATATTGTCACGCGGACAATCACTATCGAAAGCTAAGCAGGTCATCCAATCTATGAGATCCTGAAAGGGAGGGGAACCCCTAGAAGAGGAAGGCCTAAGCGAGGAGAGGGAGACAGTTACACTTGGAGTCCTGAGACTGTCACAGTCGGAGAGAATACTGCTAGCCAGTTGGGGATTGGAGTCTGGGACCTGGGGGCAGTCTGTTAGTGAGAGAAGAACCAATCTATTCGCACGCTGACATGTGCTCCCTGTAAGCATTTAATGAAGCCTCTCTGATTTTTTGAGTGAATTTTAATCTCAATTCGTTTTTCGGAACCTTCTCTATGATTCGGCGCACAATATAGTATATAGTTTTAGATCTCCATGAAGAGAGGTTTTTAGCACCACCTTTTCCTTTGTTGACCAATATTGTGCGCCGCTGACGAATAGGTTCCGGTACATACGCCACTTTCAGCATTGTCTCTCTAATAACCTTGATTTAATTGTTTTTTTTTAACTATTTAGACGTCAATGGACATTAGATTTGGCAACGGGACGCTCTCGTAATCCGAACGTTTGCAGAGTTTCTCTCTTTCGAAGAGACTTCTAAAGTGGAATTCTACGTCGCACAGTGGGAAAATTTTGTCGTTTAGCGGCCAAAAATCTATAACTCCTGATTAAATGACGATAATCAAATAATTATTTTTTCATTAAAGAGCATGGGATTTCCTTTGTCAGTGAGAATAAAAATAAAATAAAAATACCATCGCTCAAAGTATTTCAAATTAATTTTTAAATGAATCCTTTCTTCATATAAATTTAAATAAAATTGTTTATTCGGTACAGGGTTTGACATAGGGAATGAAATGAGTCGGGATTATTATCTATTGAGCTTTCTGCTTATATACATGTCTTTTTCAGGCATTTGCTCCTATTGAAAGATTTAAAAATAATTAATGTCTGATCAAGTAAAAATCCAAAAAGTGAAATTAAAAATATACTATTTTTTAGGAATTTTAACGGAAAAAAATATTGTCCTATAATTCAACGATAAGTATTTTTTTATGATATAGTCTAATTCGAGGCCGTAAATATATGGAAAGTTCAAATATAGGGATTTAAATCTTAAAATCGATATATCACCGATCGATCGCATTTAGATTAGATTGCATCGATCTAATTTTATTGTGGCATTTTAGCACCCTTCATCCTTTACCACTGCGAAAAAAATCAGAATCAACTATTGCCAATAATAGAAGTTATATCAATTTAAATACTTTCGTTTCATAAATTACATACTCATCGTGGATGAAATTAAAACGCATTTTTATCCAATAATTCTACAGCCATTCTTCTTATTTATAAAATATGTTTGGTGCCTTAACATAAAAAGTAAAGCGCAATAGGGAAAAAAATTGAATTTATTTGAAGCAAAATCTATGCTCATCTCTCTGAGCTCATCTCTCTGAGCTCTCTCTCGCTCATCTCTATGCTCTGATATTTTTTTTTTCCTACAGTTTTATCTTTTATATTATTGCACAAAAATAGGATTTTATTTCTTCCACATTGACTATGTAATTTATGAAAAGAAAGTATTTAAATTGATATAAATTCTTTTATTGGCAATAGTTGGTTCTGTTTTTTTTCGCAGTGGTAAAGGATGAAGGGTGCTAAAATACCATAATAGAATTAGATCGATCAATTGCGATCGATTGGCGATATATCGATTTTAAGATTTAAATACCTATACTTGAACTTTCATTTTATTTTCGGCCTCGAATTAGACTGAATCATAAAACATACTTCTCGTTGAATTATATGACGATATTTTATTCCTTTAAAATTCCTAAAAAGTAGGGTATTTTTAATTTAATTTTGTGGATTTTTTCTTATTTAGACATTAATTATTTTTAAATCTTTCAATAGGAGCAAATGCCTGCAAAAGACATGTATATAAGCAAAAAGCTCAATAGATAATAATCCTGACTCATTACATTTCCTATGTATAACCCTGTACAGAATAAACTATTTTATTTAAATTGAAGTGAAGAAAGAATTCATTTAAAAATTAATTTGAAATACTTTGAGCGATGATATTTTTTTTTTTTTTAATTCTCACCGATAAAAGGGAATCCCATACTCTTTAATGAAAAAAATATTCTATTATCGTCATTTAATCAGGAGTTATAGATTTTTGGCCGCTAAATGACAAAATTTTCCCACTTTGCGTCGGTTACCTGAAAAAGCTTCAAGAGCGGGCCACTTCATATTGGTACTGCTCTTGCTATCTTTCTTGTTGGCTCGCTGAGTATTCGATGTTTCCAGCACCCTTGCTAAATATATCAGTTTTAATTTTTTCTTAATGGCCAGGCAGTTGAGCATTGACATTTTTCAGGAAATTTAAAAAGCTGCCTAAAGCTACATCGAAAATCTCAGTTTTAAAATTATTGGCTTTAGTGAGGTATCCAAAGGCAGCCGATCATCTTTGTGTATCTTGTTCAATATCCTCTGACTCATCTTCGCCAAAGTATCTTTTACATTGTTCCTAATGAGACCTCCTAGTTTTGCACTGTTTGCGTCCATGGAATGTTTCTTTGCTACGTAGGTTCTGAAACCTCTATAGCCCTTAAAGAACAGACCAGAGTTGGGAATGACACGCTTTATCGTTAGACCCTAATACAACATTTGTTTGGTATGGTTCCAATTCATTTGTTTCTTTATTAGCGATTGTGGTCCTCTGCGAATGCTTCGCCTTCATTGGTAATATTTTTTCGATATGCAGAGTTTTGCCTAATACTGTGCCATCATTTCCTTTCCATTCTACTTTAACAAAAAAAAATCTGTCGACTGCCGCGGCAGCCACAGACATAACGGAGGCAACTTATTCTTCTTGAAAGGGGCCACTCGATCTCAGAACCCAGGCTCTTTGACCTTATTCCACCTTTTAGAATTATTTTCGTTATGATCCATATCTTTTTATTTTTACAATAGGTACACATAGTACACCTTCCGTGGAGAAAAAAAACAACGATATAGGTACTTATACCAATCGACTGTTTAAGAGTATTGAATAGCTTATTGTTTTCTATAGATAAATATATAGATTTAAATTTATAAATAGCTTAAAACTAAGCAATAATTTAACAAACAAAAATAACAATTAAAAATAAAATACACGTACTTTAATAAGTTAAGACAATAAAATAAATAATAAGGTTAAAGATATATAAATTAGGTTAAGAAAAGATTTGTAAAAAAAAACGTGGTATCGATGCTTACATCTCAACGGTCGAGTCTAGATATAATAATATAAAACTCTTTGCATTTTTTGGCGGTTATCGATCTAACTATACACGGTACCTATACAATCTAAATTAGTTGACGTCTATACATGGTTACGAGTCTAATTTTTCAATGTGAAAATAACTTGTTTTAATTCTTACCTGAAAAACAGCTTGCATTAGCCGTTTTAACGAGAAAATATTACCCCAGTCCATAGAAAATATTTTTAACTTCAATCAATTGAAAATATCTACAAATATAAGCAGTTTCTAAAATAAGGAGTGGGATCTTTAGGTGGGTTAGAATCGTTTACCGCAATTACAGGAGTCTTCTTCCATTCTGTCTTTGCAAATGTAAATTCCAATTATCCTGCAAAATTTCTAAAATTTGTATAGAAATGTGGATTTTAAATAAATATTTTCGGCATTGCTAAAAAGACTCACTTACAAAAACTGCAAACGTTTCAATCAAAATTGTTACGACTCATTACAAAAGCACCTTGGTACGTGACTAAGAAAACATTACATACAGACCTCCATGTAGTAACAGTCGACCAGCACATAACGACGCTATACAAACGATTTTTTACTAATTTAAACGGACATCCAAATACTTTAATCAGTAATATGGCAGACATAAGCATGGGTACGAGAAGACTAAAAAGGCGCTGGATGAGAGATCTGCTCTCTTAGACAACCGAGGTAATTGACTCAAGCCAGGAAGGGGGTACTGCTGGGTGCTTTCCCTCCTCATGCCTGACATGTCATTATAACCTATTACCACCATCTCATTCGCTGATTGTCAGCACCTTGCTGACAGGTGCGGATTAATAATTAAAGTAAAATAAAAATAAATAAATATTTCATTGATTTTTAATGAGGAACGTTATATCAAGCACGGTTGGTATTTATATTCAATTTACATATCACGTATGGTAAATTTTGAATTCCACACCTTACCAACCAAAGGACTATAAGATCGTTTAAGATCCAAAAAAAAAATGAGGAAAAGTAAAAGTTTTTAAATTAGGTATGAGCGAACACAGTGTTACCAATCCTATCTATCCCTAACACCGACCTAGAGGCCAACTAACCTTTTTTTTATTATTTTAAAAGTATGCAAATTATAAGAATAAATGATAGGAACTAAACCTTTAATATATTAAAAAAAATATAAATAATACATATTGAAGTAGCTATTCTTGTTGGTTAGTGTATATCTTCCATTTGTCAAATCAATATTTCATGATTTAATTTTTTTCCATCGGGACGAATTCCGAACATTTTTGCTTGATTGAATTTTCCGATCGAACCTATCGTAGTACCGTAAACGATGCAAGAATAAACTAAGTAAAACAGTAAAATTGCAAGTTCTTGAAATTGAGTGAGAGAGATTGTATGGGCTCGAGGGAGTGAGAGAGAGAGAAAAAGAGAGGGAGGGAGATAGGGGTTTAGAAGCTCTCTTGCCTTATTACTCTCATTGAGGAGACATTTTCTTTCCTCTCAATCATGTCAATGCAATCATTGTAGCTTCACAGTAATATATTATGTTTAATTATAATGTAATACATAAACAAGTCATTCTTCAGAACGCAAAACGAACATGTTCCAAGCGGTTATTTTATTATAGTGCAAAGTATCAGTTAAATCCATTTGCAATTCGCGATGCTTCCAGCATATTATCATATTCCACAAGTTGGTTCTGTTTGTAACATCTGCATGACCTCAAAGTAACTTTGACTCTATGCTTCATCACTAGTTACTCTATTCTACAATTCACTCAGATAGTTATGTATGTTTGAATTAGTAGTAAACATTATGTCTGCTTTCAGATTCGAAAATTTAAAAAAAAAGTCACTCTGCCCAGGTTAAGGATTGGAAACACTGTGTTCGCTCATACCTAATTTAAAAACTTTTACTTTCCTCATTTTTTTTGGATCTTAAACGATCTTATAGTCCTTTGGTTGGTATGCTACAGATAAACTGCGTGTTGCTTAAAACACAATAAAAGGTGTTAGTATATTTCACTTCTATTGTACCAAAATACTCCCTGACCTTTCGGATTCGAACAGCTAGCTCACTGTGCTTCGTAGCCCATGAGATTAGACATATCCGGAAGGTGTAGTAGTGCGATGTCCTTCCACACACGATGACAGCCTGTCTTCCCGGCCACCCAGGGGACAGCCCAGCTCGAGGGATCACCGCCTCCTCTTGACACATCCACCCTCCCTCACCTACGGCTCTACTTAATTTTTTTTTCTGCATAAGCTTCATCATATAAAAATAAAATAAAAGAAAGAGACTAAGCATTTCCTCTTTTAATATAAAGGTTGAATTAATTTCAGTTATGGAAGTAGTTTGTTGGAAAAAAAAACAAACAAAAAAACATTATTGCAATGTTGGGCTCAAATATCTTTTAAATGGATTCCCTTCATAACATTTGACTATGCCGTCTCAAAACACTCGTACAAGAGATGTAGGAAATCAAATTACTGATCTTGGAAAGACTACTGATTTTCGTAAAATAAATCTTGGAAATAATTAGTGATAGGAATTTCAGAATTGCAGTGAGGCATAGGGTTATCGATAAGAGTAAAAAAAAAACACATATACAAAACAGTTTATCTCCCAACCATTAAAGAAAGTGAAAGGTGGATTATGCTGTACAAGCCGCGTAAGCTGCTCAAATGAAATTCCAGCGGAGAGTGGTTGGAAAGACTGTGTAAAGAATGAACGCATAACAGAAGAAGTAAAAGTGATGGAGCTAAGAACTTCAACGACAGCAGACAAGTGTTTGGTCAATTTTGTAGAATGGAGGAAGAGAGTGACCCAAGAAAGGTCATGGAAGCTTGGGAAGCTGGGAACGTTCATGAATTTTCTATCAAGAATATATGTAAGGGATTTGATGGAAACGTTCCAAGATATCAGGCGGCTTATTGGTGGGTGGCGGGACTAGTAATTTTGCTTTTCCGGGCAACAGATGACTGTTAACCTGAAGATAGCCAGTTAAATAGCCGAAGACATGAGACATTAAAAATATATTCGCGATTAATCCCCAACCCCCTCCCCTGTTCAGGGAAATCTCCGTGTCGCCTAAATGTGCGAGGAAGGCGAGAATAAAAGTAACAGAGATTACGAAGGACCGAGAAGCATGGATGCATTGGGTAGAGGCTCACTGACACCAGACATTTATAGGAAGACAAAGAATTAGGAGATTTATTTATTCATTCATTTATTTACGGTGAGAAAACTAACATTTTAGTTGCCTAAGTCATATTTTCTTTTAATTTGTAAAAATTTCATTCAGCTTAAAATAAAAATGTTTCGTCTTTACACAATTTTTATGTACCTCTATCCCTAAATAACTAGAATGTTGTTATGGCTTATTGAAATAATAAATATATAATCTGAAAGCCTCGGGTCCATGTGGTGGGTAAGAGTGTTCAGGAAAAAAAGGGTTGGTAACACAGGGATAAGGAGATTCTAAATTGCTATCGAATAAAATAATAGTAATGCATTCAATTCCTTCAAAGAGATGCTTTATTTTTTAAAGAGGTAGGCTTCCAATCGATTGTAAGTATTCTATATGACGAGGCAGGAAGAAAGGATCCCGACCTAAAGTTTTAATTGAAAGCTTGTGTACTTGGCTAAGTGGCTTTGGGCGGCCTCTGCTTGGCAGCGATTGGCTTAGAATAGATATTAATCTTTCCAAACTGTCCGTTACTGCAGGGCAACTGCGTTATTAAATTTTAATATTCATGATAAATTTTCATATTTGGTCAACCGAAGGCCTTGTTAAACAACAGCAACACGATTAATCTCTGAATATTGAGCCGTAGTACTTAGTTCCTCGGCCTCTGCAGAACTGGAAACTTTCATCTCATCTATCCGTTCTCGTTTCATTTATTTTCTATTTTGTCTGCCCATCACTCTTGGCTATTTTATAAATGATATTGTAAAATATTGTATTCGACCCAACAATTTTTTTTATTTAGGCAATCACAAGTTTTGGCATTTTTTGAAAATATGCTCCCTACTATACTAATAAGCAAATACACTGACAGGGAAGTAAAGAAAGATAAGAAAATCAAATAAATAAATAAAAGACATAATTTGAATTAAAAAAAAAAAGATCACTGTTTAGTACAGTAAATATATTGGCCAGCACCTCAACAGTCTTTATGGCGGATTGTAAGTTGGTACGCAGTTCCGTGACGTAAGGTAACACAGGAAAGCAGGGATTAAGCCGACTGCGGACCTTTAAGGCAGAGTTCGTAAATGTGCAATATTTATATTAGAGTTCCGATAATCTTGAAGATCAATTAATAACAACATTATTGCATGAAATACTTCCTTAAAGTTGCTGTTTAAAGAAAGGGAAGACACACGGAGAATTCATCCTCAAAGACGAGTTTTCTAATTTTTATTATTATTAGATTTTTGAAAATCCTGGATATGATGTATTTTATTATATTAAAAAAAATGTAGGTCTCTAACTGCCTAAATTAATTTTGCTTCCATTTTTCACTTCACCCCGGTGGCGCTAGCCGTGCCAAACTGCGTCAGGAATACAAACCTACGCAGCTCACGGAGACTCCTTTGAGTGAGTAAAACAGATAGAAAGAAATGCAAATCCGAATATTAGGGGCGAAGAAAGCATATTTGTCATTAAGAAACCGAAGGGAAGGTGGAAAGAACTCGATGACTTAGGATCTGAGGATTCACGGTATTTCATGCAGACGAGCATCTTACTGGGATGACTGGTAAAAGGTAGTTGAGATAGCCAAAGACAGCTTAGTCAAGCCGATAAATAAAATAAATATCATAAATTAAACACCTCACGACGGTCTCAAATATTCAATACATTTTTAAATGTAACAGGAGCTTTCGGGGCTCATAGCACCATATTCATCTGCATAAAACAATAAACAATACATTAATACATATATCATTTTATTTTATTTAAAATGTGTCTTGCATATGCTCAATCTCTTCTAGTGCCCTTAAGGGAGAGTCTATATAAAACTGGATGTTACATCAGTTGAGTCATCATCAGTTTAAATACCTAAAATAGGAATATGTATATGATACTATTAATAATGCCTAAAATATAAATGTCCAAAATAGGTGTTTCAATATTCAATTTACTTACTCGTCGTGGGGAGAGACATGTACTCGGCATAGCTGCCACTTGTTCTCTACCCTATTTGCCGACGAACAAGGCGCCCCCTAGGTCCGGAATTATAAACTTATATAGATTAGAGCTTATATATGTTGTATATGAGCTTATAGACTTAAGGGAACGAGAAGAGGGTAATAGATTGAGCATATGCTAGAAACATTTTAAATAAAATAAAATAAGATATGTATTAATGTATTGTTTATTATTTTATGCAGATGAATATGGTGCTATGAGCACCAAAAGCTCCTGTTACATTTAAAAATATATTGAATATTTGAGACCGTCGTGAGGTGTTTAATATATGATATTTAGAATTGAACGGTCTATGATCACATTATGAGTAAAATAAACATATAGAATTCAACATTTAACTCCACACTCAACTTAATACCACAAAAACCTAAAATAAAGAAACCAACGGGGGTTGATGACCGCTGCAGTTTTTCGCTCCTAAGCAACAACAAACAACAAGACCTAAAATCATCGATAATTTTATTCCGTGTTAGTGAGGTTTTTTTTTTAGTTTAAAACAACCAAGGTAGTTTTGTCTTTTGTGGGTAACTTTGGCCAGACAAACTCAAAGGGAGTGTCTACTACACCTAAGATAATCTTTTTGAACTCGTTGGGCCAATATCAACCCACTGAGACCAAGTTACCCGAGTTGACGGCATCTTTAAAGAAAAACTACGGCAATGTTTTAAATCGCATAGTGTGGAAAAACATATATATGCTTTTGATGTATATTTTATCCATCAAGAGTACGGATGACCAATACGCTATCTTAATTTAATATCAATATTATATCACACTTTTCTTCCTCTCCTAACTTTACACTTATCAGTCATGCAACGAGATCCCACATCCAGCTCCTTTTTAGCCTTCCAAAGTTAATATCAGACTCAATGAATATTTCATTGAAAGGAGGAAAGTGCTAAGTTCCAAGTAAAAAAAAAATCTTTTTGCAAGGATATGTTAGTGATCCTGTTTTGCGACTAAATGGGTGACGTATATTGGAACCGTAGAAAACCACCTAAAAATAGAAGAAAATATATGGCATGGTCCAAACATTAGGGAGAGTCTTGGTTGCAATGCATTGTAAGGAAGTACTGTTTCTAAAATGCGAACTACACGTTTCAGTCACTTTTACTTACATTTATTTGCCAATCTTCGACTTTTATATACTTTCCGATGTGTGAATGAACTTATTCGGTGCCTGGCAGCTAATTCAATAGTTTTCAGGATCATTATTACATACATGATTGAATAAAGCAGTAACGAGTTAATTGAAATTCGTTTATGTTCTTTTATAAGCACTAAATATTGATATTTGCTAAAATATTTTTTTTGTTTAATATTGCAACGTTAAATAAATAAAAAAAAACATATGATTTCAAATCCCAGACAGTTTGTTGGAACAAAATAAGCGGTTCGAACGAACTATTTGAGTCTAGATCTTTCGAGCTGAATCCACGCAGCTTTTTTCCGCTTGATTCACTTACCCTGGTGGTTTAAGAAGGGAAATCTCTTATCCATCGCCTTTTTTGTCTGTTTAGCCATAATCCTACTAAACCTGTTTGGATATCCCTTCAAATTAATAAATAAGACTCAGTAAAGCCTCGTTATGTGCTGGTGTTTTATTGGTGGTTGGAGTTCTATATATTAGGTTTGGTTAGTTAGGTACAAGGTGTAGCTGTTAGTTAGGTGTTTTTGTAATGATTAGTAACAATTTTGCTGTAAACGTTTGATGAAATATACATACATGTATTTTTTAATAGTGAAGGTTATCGTAGCTACATTCTTGTAATTAGTTTGAGTTCGGAGAAAATTAATTTCGGAAACTGGAAAGGTTTTTTGTTTTGACAGAGAATAAATGTTCGATACAATTTGAGCGAATCCCGCCTAAGTTGTTTTGGTTAAGTAAAGAATCGGTCTGGGGTTGATAATCATAAATTAAGGTTATAATAGAGAGTGGGGTGGGGGGGGAGTGTCGTCGGCGGCGGGGGAGGGGGTGCCGCTAGTCCAGTCAGTGCTGTGGATTCTGGAGGAGAGCGCCATGTAACAGCTCCAACATGTTCTACCAGCTCATCATACTTGCCGCCGTCCTTTACAGTGAGTCAATTATACCTTATGTTTGCCATATTAAGAGGATAATAAAAATATATTTTTAGAAAAAAATAAAAAAAAAAAATTTATTTTTGGAAATTTCAATTTAAAAAAAAATTAATTTATCATGCCCATCAGAGCCACCGAATAACTGTATATTAAAAGAAGGCGATCTTGAACCATTCGAATTGTTTTTAATAATTTACCACTTATATTTCTTGCTAAGATCAATTACTGACGTGCACTTACAGATAAAAAACTTTATTCTTACCTAAAATATCGCAGATATTATACAATTCTATTCAGTAGTTCCAATAAAGAAATGATGTTTATTAAACTCTTAAAGTTACAAAAATAAAATAAAATAATAATAATAAAACTGGTAAATAAAAAAATATTAAAAGCATTGATATACATAAAATGTTAAATACCACGTTAAATGCAACAATTTTTTCGGAAGCGCGATGTGCGGCACTGGTACAGACAACGTGAAAAAAAAGGCGTTCTTGAAAAGTTTTAAAAAGAAACACCCATAAAATTATATATTTAATTATATTACTAAAGATCAATAAAAATATATATGATGGGTTATCGAATAAATTTGAAAGTTTTTAATAACAAAACCATAAAGGTATAGAAAATATTGAGGATAAAAGTAAAAATAATTAGTTAAAAAAAAATTAAAATGAACTTAAAATATTCCTGAAAAATAAGGTAAATATTGATATATGAATTTATATAATAAGGTTTTATAATCGATTTATTGATTATAATAATTTAACAGGATGTACTATTTTATGATAAGACTATTGTACAAAAAAAAAAAAAAAAAAATTATACATAGCTGAAACATTAGCTGCTTAATTTCACGTTTTAAATAAAATAATAAGTTAAATGAAGTTTGCTTCAGCTATAACCATTATATCGCTTAAAAATTAAAAATTATAGTTTTTATTAAATTTTGGAATATTTTCTTACATTTAATATAATATAAATTTAATATTTGAATATTTAAAAAATAAAATGTTTTAAATTTAATCAAGAAATAAATTTTCATCGATTAAAATAATTATTCATTATTACGTTTTCTATAGCTATGATGAGTGAATCTGTCTGAAATATAAAAAAGTATCAAGCCAAAAATGACGGTTTTAGGGTTTGAAAATAATTAATAACTTGAAAATATTAAATAAAAAATAAAAATAAAAACCTGTCGGCTATCTTTACCCAAATGCCCTTTTTTTTATGACAAATAAATCGCTAACTTATAAAAATGCTTAAAATACAATATTGAAAAAAGTTTATATTCATAAATAGACCAAGCGTAAAAGTTCATTTAATAAACGAACAAAGTATATAAAGCGTTAAATAATTTAAAGGAATAAAAAATACAAAAATAAAAAATGACTGAAAATTTTAAGTAATTTTTTTCTAGAATAATTCAATCCCTACCTTATATTTTCAATTTAACGTCACGCGTTAAAAAAAAAGTATCAGTTTTTTTAAATTTTATTCTAGACGTTTTAATGACTCTAAATAAAACTATAATTGCTTTAATACAAGATTGAAATTGTCTAGGTTGATTCTAGGTTTCAGCCAAAATTATAGGTGAAAACAATACATATAATAAAAAAGAACTGATACTTTTTTTTAATGTATTAGGAAAAAAAAAACCGATCATTTGAAATAACTGAGATCGTTAGTTATGGTTATTAAATCGAATACCACCTATAGTACATTTTTATCTTCTCCTTAGAAATTTGCTTATTAACAAATGAAAAAAAAATCTCTCACTTTCATTTGTTTTTCTTTTGTTATTTTAGTTTAAGGAAATGGAAAAAAAATCAAACTAAAATAAATTTTGCAATTTCAATTCCACTTGAATTTATCCGTCTGGTGTCAGATAGAAAATGAGGAGAAAGAACATTTTCCGGATGCCAATAGACTTTGATACACTAAGTATCGGAAATCTATTAAGTCGGCATCCTTCTTGCTCGCGAAGTATCGTGTCCGTATTTCGCAGTGATCTTCTAAAAGATTACCTACCTTAGATTAGATTTAAATAAAATGAAATCTTTTTTAATAATAACGGAAAGAAACAAATATTTTACTGGTTATTTGTTTTTTATTGTAGCTATGCAATAATTATAATACTAAGTATTGAATTTACAAATATTTCATGTAACGGAGAATATTAAATAAATTGATCAATATATTTTTTTAATCCTTAGCCCCTTCGGATGTCTTGTTATGTTTAGGCGGGATAAAAAAGGGTTTTTTTTTTTTAAAAATAATATTTTTCTAAATCTAAAAATATTAGTTTACCCAGAATGGAACATAAAAGGGGCTAGGGTTATACAGTAGCGCACGACTGTTACACATTGCGGTGCTGCATTCATGTATCTTGTGAAGGGATCAAACAATTTCCACAGGCAATAAAAACAAATCAACTCTGCAACCTTAACAGGTCCTAGTCGCATAAATCAACATGACTGTCTACAGTGTCATTATGGGCCATTGCGGATTTGCCCGCTTGCAGTCCTACCAATGGAACTCTAGTTAAAATAAATAGATTGATATGACCACGTTTTCTCAAAAGTAAATGTTGTTTTTTGAAAATAATAACAATTAATCAAGCAAGTGATAATAATTGGTCTTTTAAAGTTTTTAATCAATGACCAGTCATTAAAAATAATTTCACTAAACCCAAAAGGAATTTTTTTTATATTAATTAATAAATTATGGAAACTACAATTTTCAGAGTTTTATTTTCTTCTTAATGGTAACAAAAACATTAAAAATGATCATTAAATTAAATCTAAATTTAAATTTTAAATTCCTTTAAATGATTAAAATAAAATTAAATTTATTCAAATTTTAAAGAAACAGTATTAACACAATTTAAATGAAGGCAATATTAAAAATTATTTCGGGTGATATATTTGAAACTTTTTTTTTTTTAAACCTGTTTTCTTTATTTATTTTATCATGTGCGACGTTTCGGACTTATTTTCCATTATCAAACATCTTAGCATTTCTGCATCGAAACATTATATAAAATATTCTGTCGTCTATTTTTTTATTTACATAGTTTTTGGACTATGGAAACATTACTATTATCCACTGGCTTACTACGGACTAATCATCAAAATTTATTAGCCCATAAATCCATGATCATCAAATCTAAATCTTATTGTATTTGTTTACTCATGCTAACACTTAAAAAAAAGAGTTTGGAAATTCTCAATATTTAATATAAATCACCAAAACTGAATATGTAGAAAAAATAACGGTCTCCATTTAAACCCGCTTAAAAATTAAATATTGGGTTATTTGTTATTTTACTGATCGTTAGATTGTAAAAAGAAAATTTTTTATAATATCTATCATTCTTAAATATATTGATTACAGGTTATTGATGAATAAATAAACATATATATATATATGTATATATATATATATATATATTATTATTATTATTATTATTATTATCATTACTATTATTATTCACATTGAAGGTATTCTTCCATCTCATCAGTTATTTAAGGTCAGTAGGAATCTCCTAGAAGAGATTACACAATTCCAAGTTGGGAGGCAAGTAGTCCCCCTTTATTGCCACGGTAATCAATTCGGATCCTTATTATCTAGCTCAAGGATAGACGTGTATTACATGGCTAATCCTCGTCTAATATTGTATAATATATCCTACAAATTTATATTATCTGTATAATACACACTTATTATTGGATGAAGTTTTTTATTTATTTTTTATCTCATCAAACTCAATTTATGTTTCTAAATATTCCCGTTTCAAAAAAAATTATATTTAATCGAAAGTGGCAATTTGTGGAACTTTAGTTATTTTATTTGTGATAGAAAAAAGCCACTACGCTATTATTGATTTCCTTTGTTAAATAAAAGTAAAATAAGAAAGGAATAAAAAAATATAAGTCAATTAAACAAAAGTAAACTAATAATTATGTGTAATTAATGTTAGTCTAACCACCAACTCGGTTTGTTGATGTTTACACAGACAGAACCTACAAGTTACCGGTACAAGTCAACTGTAATATTCCAGTGAACATCTGATGAGGTTACTTTGTAGGGAATAAACAGGGTTACGCGTCACGATCAAGGAAACTTTAATAGTTGAAGAATACAAAGACCAAATTTATTTTTAAACCAACGCCGGTAGAATGTTCCATACTTAATGTGTTTTCCGATCGATATGCGAGATTTGTCTAATATGTTTATAAAGTTATTGGCAGGTTTAATTTTAGTTTTACAGGATTTGCGTTTCATTTCATTTCTAAAAAAATGCTAAAATAAGATTATAAATCTGCTTAATGCCTCGGAAAATTCGGTAATAGTGATAAAGGGGTTTCTTGTAATTTTTCATATTATGGAAAAACTTTTTTCTTTTAATTGATGCGTAGAAATAGTAAAACTAGTTTTCCAAATTATCTATATTTTCCAAGTTTCGTTATTAGATTCTCATGATTCTTTCAGTTTATGCCACATTGTTGGAAAATTGTATTGTAATATAATATTAAACAATAATGACCAAACAGATGAAAAAAAAAGTTTTAGGCACGCGTCACAGTGGGGAAAACAGCCGATCTAGGAGTGCAAAAGTCCAAAATTGAAGTTGCGATATCAAGCCTAATAAGATTAGATATGTAAACACAAGTGTCTAGTGAAAACAAAACAAGAGCTCCGACCTAATAATAATCCTTTATTTCAAGGTAAGTTCAATAATACAATTTTTATTCAAAATATCTCAGTTTCATTCTAAGCACTGTTGGGAGAAGTTGTACAAGAAAATTTTATTTGGAGTGTATAATACGAAACTTCAGTTACAATGGAAGGTAAGAAGAACAATATAAATGTTGAAATTTTTTTTGAAAATGTGGCTTTTGCAATATTTAAAAAATAAGGCTCTTTTTTTATCGTACGCTCTGATATTCGCCCGTATTCGCGTTGATTCCAAAAATAGTACCTTCTAATTGAACTATTAAACGATTTTTTCAAGAATCCCGTGCAACTATTTGCAACTTTTTTTAAATGAATTTTTGAATTTTTTTTTGTTTCAGAAAAATTTACATTTTTGAAAAAAGAACTTTTTAAAGTATGTCGGAGCCAAAAATATTTATCGGAGAACACAAGCGTTCTAGATTTTATTCGTAACTCATTAGAAGACGAATCGAAAACTCTTTCGGAAGACTCGCTAAAAAAAATTAATAATTTTACGAGCAAACTCGCCAGTAAATGGGCAAAGCACCACCGTCTTGTCGAAAGATTTTTAACAGTGGAGAGTGATTGGCTTGATGAAAGCATAGAATTGAGTTGTCATTTTAGCTCCCAAGCGCTTGACGCTCCCTCAACATCGACCTGCATAGGTCGACCACCTAAGCCTTTTGAAGATTTGTCTGTACGGTCAAAACGACGAGTAATAAAACCCCTTTTGGAAGTTGCGTCGATGGAAGAACTTACATTCGCTGCAAGTTGCAGTTTAAATCTAGCCGGAAGAAAACGTGCTGGCGAGTTAGTAAGAAGCATTTCTTCCCCAAAATTACCGTGTAGGGAAGAGAGTCGACCCCAACCAATACCCTATACCCCGGAAGAGGCGTTAGCGTTGTTTATTGACGGGCATTTTTCAAAATATACCTATACCTTGATGCAGCAAGGAGCTAAAAGACGTGTTGCAAATTTATATCTGACATACAAAAAAGTGGCACTCGCCAAAAAAGCTTGTTACCCTCGCACAATTGAAATAACTGAAACGTCAGCGAAGGTGTCCCTGCAAGCACTAGCCGATCATACCGCCAATAGGCTTATCTCTGCTATTATGGAAAACTTATCTCCTGATATCGCACAAGGAATGAAAGCCGGAATAACTCTCACCATTAAATGGGGATGTGATGGAAGTTCTGGCCACTCAGCTTATAAGCAGAAATTTGATAGGGACGACGAATCAGATGAATTTTTGTTTATAGTCTGCTTCGTTCCCTTACAAATTAAGGCGAAAGATACCGAGCAAGTCATCTGGCTCAATCCAAGACCCTCTACAAGGTTCTGTCGCCCTATAAAGATTATGTTTAAAAAGGAGTCTCAAAATCTCATAAAAGAAGAAGTAAAAAATATCGAAGAAGAGATCATTAACTTAGAACGTACTAAAGTTAAAATTTTTGGAGAAGAGATAATTATTGATTTCGAATTTCATCTCACCATGATCGATGGGAAGACATTCGGTGCAGTCACAGAGACATCTAACCAATCATGTGCTATTTGTGGTGCAACTCCAAAAATAATGAATGATTTGGACATTATCGAGAAAAGAAGAGAAGATTTTAATAACATGAAATATGGCTTATCGACATTACATTGCTATATTCGTTGTCTCGAATGTATATTGCATATTGCCTACAGACTTGAAATTGGTAAATGGCAAATTCGAGAGGTAAATGACAAAAAAAAATTTCAAGACCGAAAAATATTCATTCAAAATGAATTGAAAAGACAATTGGGGTTATTGGTAGATATACCGAAGCCAAGTTTTGGAACAACTAATGATGGCAACACAGCCAGAAGATTTTTTGCGAATTATGACCGAGTTTCACAAATAACAGGCGTGAATGAAGAATTGGTGAAAAGATTCGGTGTGATCTCAAACACAATGTCGAGTGGGTATAAAATAGACGCTAACAAATTTCAAGTATATTCATATGAAACTGCAAAATTATATATAAATCTATATCCATGGTACTACATGCCCGCCAGTGTGCATAGGATTTTGATACATGGTGCGGAAGTCATAAAGGCAGCTGTCCTTCCGATCAGGATGCTCTCGGAGGAAGCTCTCGAGTCCCGTAATAAGGATGTACGGCGATACAGGGAGAATAATGCAAGGAAGAATTCTCGTTTAGGTACCATGACGGACTTGTTTCACACTTTGATGTTTTCGTCGGACCCTCTTATTTCGTCTACGTCAGAGAGAAATGTACGATCAGCATCGAATCGAAAATCAGTTTTCGAAAGTGACATAAAGTCACTCACTTTAGAAGAACCAGACGAAGACGAAGAAGATGATGATTTATTAGATGATATTTATTGATGAAATATGATACAATTTTAAAATAAATCGTTTTCAGAACCTTTTTTTTTCTTTTACTTGCGTTTTTTATTACAGCAAACACTTTTTTTATTACTTGTTTATAAAATAAATGTATTAATTTTCAGTTTTATTTAGTTTTCCTTGCTCTATTCTGTTGTAAAGATTAAGAAGAATGGAAATTTATATTTTACGTGAAACCGGCCAGTAATGTCTGGTATTAAGCCCAAGAAACCAGATAGAAAAATTGGACAATTTAGTTTACATTGTTTGGTGAAAAATGATTTACTGTTTTGTTGATATTGGGCAATCAAGACGTTTAGAATATAACAAAATTAAAGAAAAATAAATTTAGAAAATTGTCCAGAAACAAGATTTATTTTAATAATAATTAATAAAATATTTCATAATTTAATCGACTATTTTTATTAGAAGCAAAGGATTAAATATAAACGATGTTACAAAAGGTTGGAATTGAAAATAAAACAATAATTTAGGATCAGTGACAACAAATAATAATTCGACTAGTGAAAATTTCTATTTGAAATTTTAATCCTTTCGTATTATATATTTTAATACATTTTCAGATCATATCTATAAGTCGCAAGAGTTTTGTAGGCGAAAAGACTTTTGCACTCCTAGATTGGCTGTTTTCCCCACTGTGCGCGTTGGCTCTCCTTTCACAAATCGATTTTAATACATCCTAGATGTAACAATTTCAAAATTTCTTTAGTTTTCTGAAAACTAACATATTTTTGCATTCACGTTTTTAAGTATTTGCAACACTTAGATCTATCTAATCGTTTTATTATAATGAAGAGATTGGTACTTTTCTAATAAGTTTTTACGACGGATGTCCTAAATATTTTTCTATTATTCAATAATAGGAAATTTTTTTTTTTAATTTATTTATTTGTTATCGGGGAATCCCCCATACAAAAGAGTTGGCCCTAGGCCATTTTAAACAAAAATATTAGTAACACAAACCACAATCATAATAACAATTTTAAACTAGTAATATAAAATACAATTTTATGCTATAAGCAAAATATAAAACAAGGACATTAAGCAATAATAAAACATTTGACGTATTTTCAACAAATATGATAATAAATAATAAATAATATGCAACACTATCTCTTATTCTATCAGTCCGTTCTTAGTAGACTTATAAGTATAGCTAATACTAATTCACATTAATCACTTTGATGTAAATTATTGTCAAATACACATAAACCTTACACACTTTTTTTTTTTTTCAATTCATTAGAATTTGAATGTCCTTCAGATACGGCTGTAGGTAATGAGACCTGATGGTAGAATATAGAGGGCAATTAATTAATAAATGAAATAGATCTTCCTTTTCATGCATGTTACAGATAGCTCATTACAGAGCTCGTCGGTTTTTATTGTGTAGGTGTTGTTATTAGCCGTTATCTTGATTCTGTCTTTACTTGATATCCTAAGTTGACTGATGGATCTTAATTTATTTAACGATATTTTCAAATTTAAATAATTTTCATCAGAATCAAATGATGTTAAACATCGGTATATTGTATTGTATCTTGTGTTATAAATTCTATTATAGTCTTCGGATAGTATATTATTGTCCCATTTTTCACATAACGTTTTTATTATGTTTTGAAAGTTTTATATCATTGAGATTTGGTACCTCACCAATTATTCTTAACATTTCTGATACTTGGCTCACCCAATTGAATTCATATTTGTTGTTCATGCTTTTGTGCATTTCTGCCATTTTAATTAAGCACTTTTTCGGGAGCCTCTCTGTACCTATCTGATTTACTTTGTTCAACCAGATCAACATTCTTTTAAAGATATAGCTACTAATTGGTTTGGTTTTTGTTTCACATCGAAAATAATGGTGTATTTTGTGGCCACTAGTATATATATTTTATAAACCCTGTTTGAACTTGTTCAAGGCTATCTATATATCTTAATCCCCATATCTCTGAGCTATAGAGAAACACATTTGCCACCAGGGATTGGAACAAATATTTTTTCGTATTCCATGTGTTTGATTTTGTTTTCATCAATATATTTCTTAGTCTTCCTATTGCAATATTAGCTTTACTTTTAAAATGGTTTGTTGCCAGAAGGAATTTACCACTAGACGAGAAAGGAACGCGTAGATACATAAAATGGTCGGTATATTCTATTTCTTTATTTTCGTAGTAAAGTTTGTTTTCTTTTTTATTTCTACCATCTTTGCGGAATTTAACAACTTTAGTTTTCGAAACGTTCAATGTTAGCCCCTTTTTAATGAAATAATCTCCTAACATCTGTAATTTTTCCTGGGCGTCATATCGAGACGTTGCGAAAATCGCCATGTCGTCCGCGTACTGTAGTGAGATGATTTTTGTATTTGCGTCTATAACGATTTCTTTTGCTCCATGGTTTGTGAAGAAAACATCTAAGTCGCTAATATACAAAATAAATAGCCATGGAGAGATTGAGTGACCCTGAAAAAGTCCCTCTGTTATTGAGATACTATCCGATAACTGGTTGTTGGCGCTTATTTTTACTTTGGCCAATTGGTACAGATTCTGGAGAATTCGAATTATTTTGCCACTTAAGCCAATATTGTGTATCATATCCCATAGTTTTTCATGTTTTACAGTGTCGAATGCTCGCTTCAGATCCACGAAAATAACAAATAAATGTCCACCTTTTTTCATTAATTCCATACCAATTAAACATTGAAGTATAAAGATGTTATCCTGACAGCTGCGGTTAGGTCGAAACCCAGATTGAGTTTCCGGAATTATATTTAATTCTTCTGCCCAAGTCGTCAGTCTATTGCCTATTATTGCTGTAAATAATTTAGATATCACGTTTAATAGTGTGACACCACGATAATTTGCCGGGTCATTTGGGTCCCCCTTTTTGTACAACATTTTTACTATGTCCTCGGCCCATTCACAGGGTAACTTTTCAGAGTGAAATACTTTATTAAATATCATAAGCAGGTAGCTTTCCCAGGCTGCAGGTAGGATTTCATATATTTCATTTGAAAGCATATCTGGCCCTGGCATTTTATTGGTCTTTAATTTCCTAATAACTATTTTTAATTCTTCTAATTCTATGTCTCTATCTAAAAAAGGATGTGATACGTCTATAATGGGAGGTAGTATGGTATAAGCATTAGATCTATAAATTTCAGAATAGAAGTTTTGCCATTCTATTAGCGAGATTTTGTTTGTACTACATTTTGTATTGCGAAGGTTTTTTATTAATTGCCAAAAATCTTTCATATTTTTTATATTTCCGATCGTTTCGGTAATGTCCTTCTGGTACCTGAGATTATTTTCTGATATAGCTGTTTTATATAGTTTTTTTGCTTCTAAGTAATTTGATAAATATGGCTCACTTAGTTTGTTAATTTTTAACTGTCGATAAGTTCTTTTTGTTTCCAGTTTTAATGTTTTGCATTCATTGTTGAACCATGGTTTCTTTTTTGTTTTACTCATTAATTTATTATTTCTAATTTTTTTAATATGGACCATGTTTAAGTGTTTAAGAATGCCTAAAACGGTTTCTCTAAAGTTTTTGTACAGCTTATCACTATTTTCGGAATATTTGTAGATATTATCTGAATTTTTTAACATTAATATAATTTCATTTATTTTGGACGGGCCCCACTTAATTATTTCTCGCGATATCTCTTCTGTGCCGGCGATAGTTGTTGACAATGCTACATTGGTTTGCATTATTAACACGCATGCTAAATGGTCGGATCCCATGCCTGAATCTGTAATATAAAAATCATTTATATTTGTAATCGCACTATGATGTACCCAGATTAGGTCTATAACACTGCACCCCTGATGCGAGATATAGGTGTACTGCGCGGGCTGGTCTGAGGGGCTCCGCCCGTTGCATACTATAAACCCTAAGCTCTCCATAGTCTCAGTAAGTAACCGCCCTCTCCTGTTTATCGTCCGATCTAAAGATGTCCTTCCATGAGCCAAAGCATTGCTTTCGAATGATTCGGGATCTAAGCTGTCTGCTGTGCTGACTGCTGTGAGCAAATCCGGCAATAATAGGAAATAATCAATGAACGGATTTTAATATTTCAAACTAGCTGTAGCACAACCCCAAAAGGCACATAATTATATCACTATATTAGGATATAGTGTCTTGCATGCAGGTGATTTGAGCATGATCACGCTCAATCCCCTAGTTTCCTCTCATCACACATCACATTTACACTTACAAAACATACCTGTCCACCCGTTTATATTGACAATAACCAAATTCCTCAGACGGACACAGTACACTATCTGGGACTCACTTTCGACAGAAGGATGACATGGGCCCCACATGTCAAAATGAAAAAAGAGCGCTTATCAAAAGACTTAAACTTCTCTATCCAAGGTAATTTAATCAAGCCAGAAAGGATGCTTTCTCTCCTCATGCCTCACATGTCATTATTTCCTATTGCCACCACCTCATTCCCTGATTGTCAGCGACTGCTGACGGGGGCGAATCAATGATTGAAGTAAAAAAAAAAAAAAAAAAAAAAAAAAAAAAAAAAAAAAAAAAAAAAAAAAAAAAAAAAAAAAAAAAAAAAAAAAAAAAAATCTACTTAACAGCTATTACTAATAATTAATTCTATTTTCGATAGGTAAATGATTATCAGGATTTTCAGTTAAAACTTTTTTGTTGTTTAAGGCTTCCATGGTCCGAATCCATTACACTTCAGGGTTTGACCATGTCATAGGTTTTCCAACGACCAAGCTTTCGCCCATCTTGCTGTGGGCTTCTTCAGGGCCAATACAAGAATGAGAGTGGAGAAGGGGATCAGTAACTTATAATCTTCCGTCGGAGGCGAAGTCTGTGTTCCCATTGGCTAGCGCCCGAGGGGGCGTGGTCAGGTGGAGGGGGTAGGGGAGGAGGGATGTAAAACTTTTTTATTTTGGTAAGCCAACGTTTCGATCCAGCTTGTGGATCTTCATCAGGACTACTGAGTCCAGAGTGATACAAAGACTTGAGTCTGTGTGAGACTGAAAATGCTGATAATCATTTAACCAATCGTAAAGAATAACAGTTGACTATCTCTCACCTCTATAATTCTATTTTTCTTTATATTTTTATTTGAACAAGCTACTTTGGGCTTGGCTATACTGCTGGCTATACTCGGTAGCATCTGATTTCAGACTTAAACGTATCCTCGTATAATTCAAGAAAGGTCCCTAGGTAATAGGTAGGTCCCTAGGTAGGTCCTATAATTCTAGAAAAGGTCCCCCATCCAGATTATTTTTAGTTGCCACCTAACTGGCATGTAAGACCTGGTCATGTCTTTTATAAGTTTGTTATTTTATCAAAATATTTCAACTTATCATGACTTTTAACAGTTCTTAATTCCACGAAACGGCAATATTTCCAACTTTTAAAGATTCTCTATTTTTCAAGTACGTACTAGGTATACACTCGTATTTTTTTCGTATTGCATTATTTTTCTACACTAAATTTCTTTGATCAGTACTTTACTAAAAGGAAAAAACACATGCATTTTACAATGTTCCTATGACTACTGTTATATAATATCATAATTATAAATTTAGGATCAGTATTTTTATAGCCTCGGGATGTGCTGCTCTCTCGCGGTACACTTATGAAGGAAGCTTGGGACAGCAACTGATTTTTGCCTTGCGAAGCGCTATATCGAATTTCACGGTCATCCTTGGAAGTTCAGAATAATCTTCGAATATCTTATCCATTTTCCTTACTCTCCAAAGGAACTAAACCACAAAGTAGAGACTCTCTCCAGGTGAGTTTGGATTTATTTCCATAATTGAGCGTTTAAGAAATTTTGATTCAACTATAAATATACTTTTCACTGCTAGAACAACTACGGAAAGAGCAATGTAAAATCTGATTTATATCATCTTCTGATTTATTACAGCAAATCTATGTATGTAGCAGGTGCGAAGATAGTCACGCTTATATTTCAAATACAAGTCATTCGGTTTATGTAAATTTTGAGGTTAGCGATTGGTGTAAAACATCAGTGCTTATATATTAATTTCATAGAATCCCATTCCATAAATTACGCAGCAGAATGTACAGACATATCAATCTTTTTTGCTTATATGCGATAAACGGTTTGTTAGTATGGGTGTGGCCTATTTCAGGACGTTATGTGGCCGAAAGAAAAGCTTACTCGCTTCGCGTGCTTTTCAGTTGAAAAGGATCGTGATCAGCTTCTTAGATTCCAGCGTTCTTCTCTCCCTCGCCATACTCGCGAGCCATATGTCCTTTTGGGTTCAAGTTGTTAGGCGTATTTATTTAAATATTTTGATTGAAATTGTTGTTTTATTATATAATAAAAACAATTAATAAATAATATTAATATTGCTATTATTGAATGCAATATTGCAAGGCATTCAACCTATGAAAAATGGGATTGTACAGAACTTTTTTAATGTATCGTGATTCTGTAAAACGTTTAATAGCAGATAATTACTTTTTAAATAATTGTTCTAGTGACAAATAAGTGTTCTTCTAATGCGTATATGCGGTTCCATATTATTTTTCTTTCTTTTTAAACAGAAGGATAAAATTGTACAGCAGTTAGTAGTATGAGTTACATGGAAATGATGTCAAAAATATAAATAAATAAGGGAATAAAGTTTCCTTGAGATATTGATGTATATAATATTTAAAACATTAAAATGTCTTTTCCTTATTACTGAATAAAATAATAGGGAAGATGTAGAGGGCTACTTGCAAGACGGCATTTATTACTTAATTAGGCACTTTATTCCATTTCTTTTCCTAATATTTGAAGGGTCCAGGGGAAAAAGGGTACTTGTCCATTTTTTCTCGAAAATGAGATAACATCAAGATCTTGTTGCTACTTGTTGTCAGTTTTAAAACCTATATACCTCCAGGGGAAAAACAATTCCTGTCCAAAGTTATGAGCCTCAAAAGTTTCGGAGTTCTGGGGAAAAAGGATCTGAAGTGAACTTTGTTTTTTAAACACTGAAAATTATGGAAAAATGGACAAGTACCCTTTTTCCCCTGGACCCTTCATTTTAAAGAAGTATCTAAAAAAAAACTTGTAAAAAAATGACACTATTTAATTTATTTTTCTTTAATTTAATTTATAATTTATCATCTTCATTATGGAGTAATTTTTCCAGATTTAGATAACGATAGAGCTTAGATGAAAGTTAGTTAATATTGACATATACAATGTCCGAATGCTTTCTACAGTTCATATAAGTACTCATTGCCTTAATTTATTGATGCGAATTTAATAGGAAAATGTTTAAAAATAACGATTTATGACAATCTATATATTTCTATATAAATAATTGCATATTTTGAAAATTATTAACATCCAGCAAGTTTGATGTAAATAACATGTGAGTATTATAGGTATATGAATATTGGTGGATAGTCTGGTTTCGGCTTTTACTCCAATCCTCCTGTTGGAACAATAGGTGAAAACCAGAAAATTATCAATTACGCTCTCATTTAAGAGCTAAGCAGTCTCAAATCCATGGGGGATGATAAAATTTGCAAGTTATCTCTTTATAAGTTAAAAAAAACAAAACAATAAACTGTTATGTGGGTCATTATTGATTTTTATTGATCCCTTTAACACACCTAAAACTGTATTTTACAATTTTACAACAATTTTAAATCCATAGATTATTTGTGTGATGTAACAATGAATTTTATGAACGATAATATAATTAACTGTTACAAGAAATCTGCTTAAGGAACAACTCTTAGAAATAAATTATTATTCTTAAGTGGTGCAGGGGGCTTTTATTTCTTAGGAAACAGGTCGTCCAATTTGGCCGAATTACCTAGAGGCAGGTGATGCATACAGGAAAGACACTGTCCACAGAGGGGCCTCTAATACCTCAGGGGAAGGGCAGCCTAATTGGTACATGGCTATTCCATTTACTGAGCCTTTCTGAAGAGTACCTCTTATAAATGAAAAAAAAAAATGGGGATTTCAACTATATAGCGATTAAATAAAAATAAAAAAAAGTACTGTGTGAAGCATGTTAATATGTGATATTTTTTTTCTTTTTCGACAATTGAGGCTGAACAATAAAATAAAAATGACATACTAAAATAAAAAAAAAAAGATTAATACATTTCTCAAACATATTTTTCCAATAGCTGTCTCAGAATCACAAAAAACTCAGAGGAAATGTGCTTACAGTAAAAACTCAAAGATTCCGAATTCTCTCAAAAAAAATATGTGGCTTTTTAGCCTGATATCTCCTATTCATGAAAAAGGTCCCCGTTTTGAACACAATGGATATTGAAGATGTATAATGGCCGGAAGTTACTCCCTCTCGAAATGCTTAATTAGTCCACATGTACATGACTGATAGTTTAATGAATTATAAAATAAGTTATGGCACCAGTTAGCGCTAGATTATGGTTCATTCGGCTTCTAATGGTATCCGTTTCAACTTTTCAACTTATTACAAATTACTGCGGATTACGTTTAAATATTTAGTATATCCTTCGTATTTTAAAATAAAGTCATTATATTCACATCACTGCAATCAATGGAAAATAAAAATTAACAAAAGCGAATGGATTCCGGAAAAAAAAAATAATTTTGACATAAGAAGGAAACATAATGTTTAATCAATTCATAACGTAAACATAAATTTAATACAAAAGAAGTAAACCTTTCTATGAAGTGCAGTGAGCGAATAAATGTAAATATACAGATAACATGACTGGATATGAATTGATAATGAAGTTTAAAATGTTCGTTTGATTAATAAATGAGCCATTCGATTGATAGAATGACTAACTTCAATTCCAACATTTTTCTTCCAACAAGTTCTTTTAATAATATATTTTTTGAAAAATTTATACTTTTTTATTTTGCATTAATAGGACAGACATATTAAAGCATACCAGTTCACTAGGATATACATACTAAATAAAAATATACGAATTTTACAAAAAGAAATATTATTGCTTTTCTGAAAAATGTAGAAAATGGATTTAGCCAATGTGTCATGTATTACACAAAAAAATATCCAATAATTTGTACATATATACCCCTGATAACAAAATAAAAATATTGTTTATTTACAAGTACAGAAAATATAATAGGTTTTCAACAGGAGTTTTTTTCTAAGTTGTTAAAGCTTTTAAAACCAAAAAGTAACCTGGAAATTATAATTCAAGTTCCGTGGCAAGGGGCATACTATTAAGTCAGCATTAATCCTCCACCCTCTCCTCTGCCCAAGCAAAACTCCTCGTACAATTCAAAAGGAGAAGTAGAAATTGGAATTTTCTTAAATAAACATATCATAACTAATTAATTTGAAACACTTGGTAAATGCTTAGTTTCTGGAAATCACTAAACATGACAGTTTAAAATTACTTAAATTGAAATAAAAAGAATATCTTGGAACGTTTCTTGAAATTCCCTTCAGGAAACAAATCTAGTAAGCGATGAAAATAATTCAATGAGAGGCGGCTGTTTGATATAGCGACCCCGGAAATCTCTTCTAAATTTATCGGCTACAACTCTCCCTTCGTTTCAGTTCTTGCACCACTAGCTCACTGTCTCAAAGCTGAACTAAAAGCTACTTTATCTTTTTGCTTAGGTTTTATCGCCCCGTTTATCTCCCGGTATTTTACTGCCTGTAGTCTCTGAATACTTACTTTAGTATATTAATTATTGTTGCAAATATTGACGCTAAAAAAAAATGGTTTGAGTTGTTCATCTATCTTACTTTGGTGATAGGATAAAAATAATCCTTTTTTGATCGATGGAGCGAAGGTAATTGGACAAATTTAAATTATTCAAATCACAGTTTTCAGGAAAACATGAACCTATTAAAGCAAATGTTAGTCAAATTAAAAAGTAGCAATTACCGACTAAAGAAGGGATCACAGAGATAGGGATGATTGAAAAAAAATAAATTAAAAAAACATTATAAGTTAATTATTGATTGTTTAAAAGTGTCTATATAGTTGATTCTTTTGAATCTGATTAGCGGTTTTAATGTGATTACTGAAAAAAAATTTAATATTAAAGAAAATAATATAAAATTATATGGTGTTACCACAGATAACAACTATAATAAATTATTAGCAAGTATTGTTTTTTTTTCGCGCTATAAGTTTAAATTATACCTTAGGCAATGAATCGCTTACAGCAAATATATTGCATAACAATGTTGGTTAAATTAATTATATTAATGTAAAATTATAATACAAAAATGGCAAATAAATAATTAAAACTCAAATTATTAACACGGTTACAAACAGTAACAACAAGTAACAGAGCAGTGACTCAAAGGCAAGACTAAGCTCCTCCTACTCCCTCGCTTCTTATATTTACTCTGAAATGAAACAAACCAAAAAGTGTTTAGTAAACCACTGTACTTGAAGATTGTGCCTTCATATTCAACAATTACTTTATCAAAGAATGCATCAATTATTTCGTGAAAAATAAGTAATACAATTGAAAAAATGTCCTAAATAACTATTTCAACTAATTTGTTATATTTGTTTGATTATGATTGAATGAATAGCAGTATAATTTAGCAGCATAATAGCAGTATAAGTATAATTTTAAATACTTAGATCAATTGCCTGTACCTAACCAAAACCTAGTATTGATACTTGAAATAGTGATTTAAACATCAAATATTCTCCGTTTGCAATACTACGATAGAGTTTAAATTAAAAAAATAAAAAAAATTTGGATAAAAATATTGCATTTAAGAAAGCTGACTATAATATCTATATATATAAGAGGCTCTGTCCTGACTGACAGAATCAACGCAGAGCAAAAACGATAGAAACTTGAAGTTCGGAATTTAGATTTTAAACGCGATGTAGGTAACCACTAAGAAAGGAATTTCAAAAATGTAACCCCTAAGGGGCTTAAATGGCGAAATTGTCGTTTAACTTTAACGGAAATCTATTGTTGAGATTTTAAACCATATGTTTTTTATTTGAATATCGATTTAACGTTTCAATATTATTAAAATAGACATTCATATGAAATATGGCTACTGATTATTTAAATATTAGTGGTAATCAAATAATGCCCACTGTGATTCCCATGATTGGGGATGGTGCGTGTTTATTTCTATCTCTTCTCCATATATATAAGAGGCTTTGTCCTGACTGACAGAATCAACGCAGAGCAAAAACTACTAACGATAGAAACTTGAAGTTCGGAATTTAGATTTTAAACGCGATGTAGGTAACCACTTAGAAAGGAATTTCAAAAATGTAACCCCTAAGGGGTTTAAATGGCGATATTGTCGTTTAACTATAACGGACACCTATTTTTGGACTTCGAGAAAAAATATCTAATTTGGACTCATTTTAAAGATCTTGATCTACGGGGCGTCGAAAACGATGTTTTAAAGCCGAAAAATGAAGCGTTCACGACGAGTAAGTTGTTTCGCCGGTTTTAGTGAATTCTCTCTATTGCGCGCCTCCCTCTCTTCTACCGAGCCGGCAGCTTCCCCCTCCAACCTTCCACCTACCGGAAGCTCCGATTCTACTAAATCTTCTTAACATCAGTTAACATATTATATTAAATCAATACCAAGATAATGATCACAGAATTGATTTTGAAGGCCCGCGGGCAAAGCCGCGACGGGGAATGCTAGTATTATATAATCAAACTGAATGGATATTTGATCAAACGCGTGGCATTTTGAACCATTTGATCCAGCTAACTCTAAAGTTTAGATCACAAAAACCCTTCCAGCCCAAGACGTCCTAACAAATGGTCATTACATGCGGAATATTTTAGTGGTGCCCTATTTCTCCGGCTGACTAGAGGAAATTACCCGACGATAAATCAGGCTCTGGGGTAGGAGGAGGGTCGAGAGGGGGGGGGGGTTGTTTTGGGGAGAGGGGTTGCGGGGTATTAGGGGGGGTCAGCGTTGACAGGGCCCTCATATTGCAATCAACCCCCCTCATTGTTTTATCTTGCCGTGCCAGTCAGCGGCGACAATTAACATCACTCGAGGCCGAGTGCCGTCACAGGACATATCACGAGTATGGGAACGCTCTGGTATTTCAACTGCAGCAGGCTGGTCGAGAATGTGACCCATAGCTCAGCATGGCAGAATGAAAGGATGTCCTCCCATCCCTGGAAAACTAGATCCGTCGGAAATTACATTAATATATTAAATTACTTTTAGCTACTCAAATACCAGTCTATAAAATTGAAGCTGAATTTTTTTTCTCAGTGGTGTGATATGAGAGAAATCAAACCGATGATTCGTGATCACTTCACTATAGTCAATCACTTTCTATAGTCAATTCCACGTCGAGATGGCAATAGATGTCGTGCACTGTAGACAATTTTTCAAATCTACCTGATTTTCACGTGAGGATTCTGTCTTTCATAATGTGCAGAATTTGATTCTCTATAACCCATTCCTAAAAATAAAGCACAAAGGGTAAATCTACAATCGCAAAAAATTATTTTTGGTAATATTTTTACTTAAAGATTTTAATGGAAATTCTTGTGTTCTTGTCCTTTTTAGAGATATTGCTTTCAAAAACCAACCAATTTTTTTTTAATTTTTACTGCTTGATGGAATCCGCCTCCCCAACTTTTACCAAATTTCACTTTTTGAAAAAGATTCAGCTTATCAGCTATTTGTTTGGGAGTAAAAAATAAATAGAAAATTATCTCTATTCTTTATAAAACAATGTGATAATTTTGTTGGATAGGAGTACGTTACAATTAAATAAAATATGCAAGTTAGATTTAATTACTTTTTAATTTACTATTGAATTAAATTCATCTCAAGCACCATCTTGTGCTCAAAGTAATATCTTTAAAAATATGAATTTAAAGACTAGAGAAACAAGAATTTCCATTAAAATTTTTAAGTAAAAAAATTAACAAAAATATTTTTTTGCGATTGTAGATTTATCTTTTATGTGTTGGGATAGGCTGATAGATAATCAAATTCTGCACACTAAAGAATTTTTCGGGAAAAGATTGGAAGAAGTTGAAATTAGAGGCAACGTCGCACAGATGAAAAAGGACAGAGCTATCTAATCCAGCTCGTGTTAGAGAGTGACAGTACTCCCTAAGCAAAACATGTCACACAAACACAACTGCCATGTCGAAGTGAAAAGGACTATAGTAAGGGCTTAGTTCTAAAAAGTATGTACGTTTCAAGAACTATATTTGGACAAACGACTCACTTAAAACATTTATACAAAACTAAAGAGACAAGAACTGAACAGATGATGTAAACAAGATTCGCACCCTCTAGACAACGGATAATCACTTGACTTACGGAACAAAAGACTAATATAACACCATACTAAAACCTGTATGGGTTCAATGTTACAAACAAAATTCAAACCACGCAGTCAAATTTTTTTAGAAAAATTGTAAACGCACCTAGACATTGGTGTCATGATTTTATTTTTTTTTTCAAAATGCAGAAAAATTGTATTTTCCGTCTTTTTTTTGCTGATTTTTTTAAAATAAGGTTTCATTAATGGATTCTTACATTATAAAAAGTAGATTTTTTTTTTTTTAAATAAATTAATGGTACTTATAATATAAAATTACTCTAGATTGAATAAGTGTAAACTATACACCTACGTTCCAAAGCTGGCCTTCAACACTTCCATTAGATGAAGTGCTAACTCTGTGTTGTGAATACCGGGCGAGGGTAGAACGTTGATGCCTGGTGGAGCGTGATGAATATGTATCACTGTAATATGGTTTGATGTCTCCAATTCCATCTGACTACGTTTCCAGCTGTTTATTATTCCGAATCAACGGAAATAGCCCGCCCAAAATTTTCATACAGGAAAGGGAAATATTGTTACGCATCTCTGTTCTTAAATAAATTGTTGTAGTATACGTAGATAAATATATTGTAAATTTATACATTTTGGTGATTATTCAGAGATTATGAGCTTATTAAGCTGTGGTTATTAATTTATTGATACCAGCCAGAGGTGAATTAAATTCCAGTGTAAACTGAAAAGTAATTAATTCCAATTTGCATATTAATTTAATTGTAACGTACACCTATCCAACAAAATATTCACATAGTTTTATAAAGAATAGAGATAATTTCCTATTTATTTTTTACTAAATGGTGAATAAGCTAAATCTTTTTCGAAAAGTGAAATTTGAATGGGGTTTCCATCAAGCAGTAAAAATAAAAAATAAAAATTGGTTAGTTTTTTTTATTACCTTATTTATTTTTGCGACATTATTTAAGTCTTGAAACACAATGATGTTCTTTGAGCCATAGAGAAAAATATTTACAGTCTTAAAGGATTTCAGAGGCGAGTTGATTATTTTATTATTTTTATATATTAGGTTCATTAATTCATCTTACATGAGGTAAGTAAATCTTACGAGTAATAGAGCTATTATAAAATAAAAACATATTAAAATAGCATTTTTTTTTTAAATAAACAAAAAAATCAATAAATAAAAGATGGAAGTATAAGAAAGAAAAAAAATTAATAATGGCGTCATCTGTGGTTTGGTAGATAGCATTACAACCTACAATACTAAAAGTCGACGGTTCGCGACCCGTGGTGGCACTATGATTTTTTAAGGGGAGTAAAAAAGTCGTTGGCTATGCCGTCCCTCAGATAGGACGTAAAATGGAGGTCCCGAGCCCGTACGATGAGGAACCGTTTAAAGGCACTATATATTTACATATTTTTCATTAAAAAACTTTGTTTAAATAAAAAATATAGCCATATATAAATATATATAAAAAGATAAAGAATTGTGATCGTAGACAAAATTCGACTTTTTCGGTTTTCAATGGAAATACAGGTTTTAGGTTCGCCTTGTTCAAACAAATAGTCTCTGTGTGCGGCCAGAAAAGTTCAAAACCTCGTCCAAACTGATACTAGAAGTTTGAGGTAGGTAACCGTAAGATGAAAATAAATTTTAAATTCATATTTACGTAAACTATTCGTTTCCATAGTTACCAAAAGCGATCCTAGGACAATCAGCAACTTTTTCCCGACTTGAACATTTCCATTAATCAGGAGAGAGGGTCTCGCATCCAGCTTCATAAATTTAGCGATACCAGTCTGGGAAAATCTTTTGTTAAAATAAAAATACATCACAACTCTCGGAATTACACATCATAATTTGAAATATTTTATTGTATTAAACTTAAGAATGATATGTATTATGTTTAGTGGGCAACCTTTTTCTAACAATTAGAAAAATATAATAATGCGGAAATCATTATAAAATAAACATTAGTAGTTCGAAAACTTATATTCATGTAACTTCCTTCTTTAAAATTGTTTAGTGATTTCAGATTTCATATATATATGAAGCTGAAAGCAGTCCTTCTGACAAGTTAAGAAAAGATATTAATGTTCCTTAAGCCTGAAAATTAAGCAGACGTTTAATATGGGTAATTTGTTCCTTGTCAATTACATAATTACCAAACAAATTACTGGTCACGAAACACCTGATCCTGATAGCCCTAATCTTGTAATCTAGTTTCATAAAGGGAATCTTTACTTGAAAGAGATAACAAATTAATTTCAATGTTGATCTCATTATTTATTTTTTTACAGCTTTTAAAATACGTTATTTGTTTTTATTTCTAAACATTAATTATAAGTAATTTGCGAACCATATAATTGATTATTATAAGTTTAATATAATTGATGAAACACATTAAAGATTTAACTGCTTCATGACGGATCAGTGTTCACTAAATAATTAATTAATTATTAATAAATAACTTAACCATGTATTGCTACTAAATTTTATTGAATGAAAATTAAATTTTCCAGTTATACTAATGTTTGATGGAAAATAGACCGATAGTGTTGCATCTATCTATATGTGCTTAAAAATTTTACATGATGATTATCAATTTTTGTTTGTTCGTTTAACGTCACTTGATGCCAATAAGGCTATGCCTATCTATCGGAAGATGCTACAGTGGGAGTCTCTTTGCCTATCCAGGTATAATTTGGATAGGGATCTTGAACGAGTACCTGACAACGAATAGTTTACGTAAATATGAAATTAAAATTTATTTTCATCTTACGGTTACCTACCTCAAACTTTTAGTATCAGTTTGAACGAGATTTTGAACTTTTCTGGCTCTATTTTGAGAGATTATTTGTTTGAACAAGGCGAACCTAAAACCTGTATTTCCATTGAAAACCCAAAGTCGAATTTTTCCACTATCACAATTCTTTATCTTTTTATATATATTTAAATATGGCTATAATTTTTTATTATAAAAATGTTTTTTAATGAAAAATAAGTAAATATAGAGTGCCTTTAAACGGTTTCTAGAAGTGGGACTGAACAAGGAGCGAAGTAGGCCGAATAACAGAGCTCTCACTAAGTTTATTATTAGTTTTCTCATCAAAAGGATGGACTCCTGAAGTTTCCTTGTCAGCTCTTGACACTCAAACATTTAACTCTTTTATTCACTTCTTCCGGTATATATATCTTCGTTATTTTTTTTTTAACAATTTGAATATAATTCTACGAATAAATAATCATAAAATTGACCATCATAAAATTCAAACCATAAATATATACAAAATAAAAAAAAGTATAATTCATTTCACAATACCTTGATTTCAACAAAAGTTTTTTCATACTATTTTGAAATCTCGACTGGGTTCTTTACACATTAAAATTGAGTTATTTGTGTAAAGAACCCTGAAATAATGTGAATTATTCAATTGATTTATTTTAATGTAATGTGGTATGAGATAACCAAAAAAGTATATTATTCTTTTATTTTGGCAAAAAATAAAAATATAATACAAAATACAACAACTGACCAGAATATTCGACTTCTAGACAGAGTTGGGCGTATTCGTATTCGCGAATAAGAATACGAATATCACCCGAAGCACCCCCAACCTGCGAATACGAATACGAATATTCGTATTCGCATATATGAATACGAATATATTTTTAATCGCAAATGTAAATACGAATAATCGAAGGGAAAATCAGCGAATAATCGAATATTGGCTGATTTTCCCTGCGAATATTCGATTATTCGCTGGGAAAATCTGTGAATATTCGATTATTCGCAGGGAAATTCTGCGAATAATCGTAAAATCGCTCCTGAAATATACAAATACGTTCGTATTTACTTCATAAAAATTCAGATACACCCATATTCGCTACAAAAATATACGAATACACTTATTTTCGCAGGAATAAATATTAAAACAGCTATATTCTCAACTAATTAAGGTATTCCATGACTAAACACTATTATTGTTGTATTAAATTTTCCGTTAATATAAAAAGTAATTATTCAATTGTTATTTATTTATTACTTTCACTTACCTACATAAGAAATATGTAGTAAGGGAAAGTATTGCCATCGTGAAAAATGCCGACTTCCGGTTTTCCACGGAACCGGACGTTTTGGGGCCCCTTGAGTCTAAATAACCAAGTCCCGCGAAATGGTCAGTGTGTATGTGAGTGGCAGGACTAGCTCAAAACTATTTGTCGTACGAAACTGGAATTAGGTATTTGAGGTATGTAGGTGCCCGCGATGTGTCAGCCAAGATTTCGTCATAATTGAGTTGGCATCGTGAGCACTTTATCCGAATACTATTTTTCTATTTAGGATTTCTCAAAAAACGGTGCTAACAATTTCAATTAAACTTTTTAAGTTTAATTTTAATGAAGTATTCTTTAATAATAACGAAATCAATTAGGTCTGATAGGGCTTATATTAGTGGCTAAGGAAAAAATCTTGCTTTAACGTAATTTTTTTTTATTTCTAATTTCGAGTAAATAATTATCCTTTGTCATCCCCATTTACAAGAAATGGCTAAATATGAAATATGAAAGAATTTAAGAATCAAATAAAAGATAATTAAATTTTTTAATTACTAAAACAAAAAATTTAATTTCCGATTATATTATTAGTAATATATGTATAATATATCGTTCGAAAGCTTGGAATTTAAAAATAATAATATTAAGATTATTATATGGAGGAAGGCCGGGCGATAAGAATCAATAGACAGGGTTAATCACAACGACCGATATTAAATTGGATAAATAGATATAGTAGAGTAAATAGATTACTGATATGACAACAAGCTCTTAAAACACGCTGACTCTTTCGCAGGATCAGTACGCCTTGTCTTGTTAACAATGAGCATTTAGTAAAGAATTACTGCGCATGCTACTGTTGCCATCGAGTTTCAAATCCTTGTTGAAACATAACTTTTATTCAATAGGAATAACCATATGTTTTTTCCCGACCGATAAAATTTTGAAGAACACGCTCTTCGCCCGGCCTTCCACCATATAATAATCTTAATATTATTATTTTTAAATTCCAAGCTTTCGAACGATATATTATACATATATATTACTAATAATTTAATCAGAAATTAAAATTTTTGTTTTAGTAATTAATAAATTTATTATCTTTTATTTGATTCTTAAATTCTTTAATATTTCATATTTAGCCATTAATATTCATATTCGTATTCGCTGGTTGGGGGTGCTTCGGGTGATATTCGTATTCTAATTCGCGAATACGAATACGCCCAACTCTGCTTCTAGACTACAGATTATCACTGAAAATAGGATAAAAAAGGCAAATATATAACAAAATTCTAAAATCTATTTGAACTTATGAAGCAGAACTTCGGGGCTCCGTAAGACAGGTACACATAAACAAAATTGTAAACACTCCGTGGTATGTTTACACACAAAGACATGGGAATTTGACAGTAAAATCGACGAATGCACCACACTTCTCTTTCTTTTTCCTAATTAACCATCCAACGATGATTAAAAAGGCGATGGTCGAGAGATATCCTTCAACCAATGACCCATAGACACTAAATCATGCATATCGCAGAAATTTTTCGATGCACTCCAGCCCAGGTTCAAATGTACAAAAATATAAATAAATTAAAAAAAATAAGTCATAGTTTTAAGTTTATTGATTTAATTTATTGAGTGCTAACGATTGGTAGTTTTCTAAAAGCCTTTTCGTTAGTTTTATCTCTATTTAATTAACCATCATAATTACTCAATATATTTTTCTAAATATACTTCCAGCAGTTATTATGAATGAAAATTTTTTTATAACTATCGATTAATTATTGTCTAGATTCTAATTAAAAAAAAATAAATAAATAAATAATATTCCTAATCCGCCTTATTGTGTGAGATCTCCAAATTTTAAAACCACACGGCTTTCTTATAATTCAAATGATAGTTTTTATTCTCTTATATAAATAGTTTCTTCTAAATAAAATTCATTTATAATTAAATATAAGTACATCGGCTTTCACGGCAATACAGCCAAGTGAATAATTTACATAGGTACATATTACAAAAAAAAAAAAATAAATCAACAAGATTAATGACTATAGGAAAAGTACAAACAACTAAATTAGCTTCATTATGAGGACTTTTTAATTATCAACCCTTAGATGAGAAGCTTGAAGGGCATACCTTACGCAGAAAATCGCGGAGATCAGAATCAGAAAGAGAAGACTTGACAAGGAATTTGATGAAGGGAAAATGGGAAAGTTAATATATATTTCAAAACGAAATTAATTCTATGGAAATATACATACAATCTACGAAAGGTAATTATTTACCTAATTATATATTTTTTAAAAATTTTAATCAAGATTTCTGAGAAGTTACCTCGATTTGTCCAATTTATTTATTCCAGAATAAAGCAAGAAAGTTAATTAATGTTCTTAATTCATCTTAAAATGGAGCGTTTCATAAAATTATCATGAAGTAAAAGATTGAAGACATAAATTGATCCCATCTAGTTAAAAATTAAGTCCTTAAATTTCATTTAAATCTCATGTTTTATATTCAGTTCCAGATTGCTTTAAAGAGAACAGTAAAAAGGAAAAGTCTAGAATAAGAGAAGCACTTAGGAAATTGTAGGTGGAAATTTAATTTGCATTGGTTACATGGAAATGGGTAGAGGATGTAATTTTTAATTCTGTGAATTCTTGATGCCCCGGTTCTACTAATGGATGTTGAGTAATGTAGGTAGGTACATGACCTGAATCAGCGCTCAGGCAGTCAAATGAAGAATGTAGATTTTTAAAAGTTCGTTTATCTTTCCTTAATTTACTTTACCGGCAACCAGTTACCTTTGGAAGCATATTTTAAAATTTATTAATAAATTAGGTACACCCTACAAATACTTGTAACACAATTTTAACATAAACACCTTTTTATACGATTAACACAAATGATTTCATCTTATAACTGACATTAAATTCCCTTCGCACTTTTTCCAACTTAGAATTGTGAGATTTTGACTACCGTACAACAAATGTAACTCTTTTTTTTCTTTTTCAAAAACACCACATTAACCTTTTGTCCTTGAGGTTTCACATATGGTATATACTTTCATTTGGCCACTTCATTTAAATAAAGCACATTGAATATAGAAAAATAATAATTTATGAATAAAAACCTGGGTATCTTTTGCATGAGAAGTAAAGTAATTTTTTATATTTCTATGTCATATTTATATTATTTTTTTAAGTTATATATTATTATTATTATTAAGATTTTTCAATATCAGGAAGGAGACTAATCATTTTTTTTTTCTCTGAAACTATTGGAATTCTAAATAAGTGATATGAGAAGCCTGACTCCAAATCATCGTGATTCTATATATTTTTTTAAAATAGGTTATCTGTTTATATTTTTATGTTTTATTTTTGGACAAAACTGTTTTTAATATTTTGTTAAAAAAATTTGTAACTTTTTAATGGTTTTTATGTAATATGACCTTTTTACTTATATTTATATTTTGAATATTTATTTATTTATATATAATTAGGACTTGTTTACTTATTTCTATAAATAAGTAAACAAGTCCTAATTTTATTTTAAAATAAACATGAATCTAATGTCAAAATAATCGCAGAGAAGATTTTAAAATTAATACCTTCATGAATTCAGTTGGTAGCCTGTCAATGGCTACAAGCTTCTGATTTCCATAAGGATTCTCATCCAATAGTTTTGTTCCTATTCTCTTCCTACATTTTTTTCAATAAAGGTAAGTAGTTTATTTTATTTGCTAATCTATAATTGAAGTGTCTGCAGTAATTTTAAATTAAAATAATCAATTTTAATATTATTATTCAGGGGTGACAATAACTGGTCATTTTTTGTCAATGTATTCTATTATTGTTACATCGTGGAGTCTGATCCATATATAAATGAAGATGAAGATATGAATGAGGATGTAAATTAATTAATCAATGTAAATTAATTATTTTATTTTACGTTATATATACCTACCGAAATTTATAATATATTTGTTTGTGTTAAAGTAGTTTCATTTGTAATGTTAAATAAAGAGGTTGAATATTTTAATTGCTTTCTATATTACATTAAAGTTTAATATGTGTGAGTAGTGTTATTTCTTTATGATGTAATTCAATAAAACTTTAAAAAAAATAAAAGTTATGGGTACAGGGGGTGTCAATAACTGTGGTGCCAATAACCCATCAACAGGGTGTCAATAACTACTTTTTGAACTTTTTTCCATAAATATTGCCATATGGTAAAACTATTGAACTTTTGACCCAAAAAAACATCTTGAGTCTTTATAAGGATAAATAAAAAAGGAGCTCTAGGAATTTTCAATTTGATCCCTTCATAAAAAGTATTTTTTTTTTAATTTCACCACAGAAATTTAGTCTTAAGGGTGTCAATAACTGTCTGGTTTACCCTATGTGAATTTGAGGCCCTTTTTTTCGTCATATATTATGTTATATTCTATTATTATTTATTATAATTATATTATTTATTTAACACATTCATACCGGCGAGTACCCTGCACTGAGTGGTGGCCTGCACTAGACTGCAGCGTCGGACACTTTAGTCAATCACAAAACTTTCCACGACGATGTATAACAAGGTATGATTGTATTGTTTATTTTATTTATTGTTTTTGGAGTGTCAATACTGTAAAATGCCCTTGAATAACTCCCGTCTGATAGAGCGAAAATCATAATGAGGCACACCCTAGAAAGGCTCATTCCCAGATATCTGGCCACGTAATAATTCATGAATGTAACGGTCCCAACAAAAGTCTAGAACTTTTTCAATGAAATAAAATTAATCATATAATTTTCTTTCAATCTACAATATTATTTTATAGGATAAAGATGCATAATATAAACATATCGAACGTCGGCAAGATACAATATGTACAGTACCAGTCAAAAGTTTAGACTCACTTGCATTTAATCACAATCTTCAAGTTTAAAAAAATAATTGTAACGAAAGAGATAACATTTTAAAAATGATATGATTGTTTTGAATACAATCTATACAACTAAAGATGATATTCTGTTTATTTTTTTGTTCTTTATAGAAATCCATACCTTATGGATATGGAAATTCTCCAAATTTCGCTTAGTGGTTCTTTCATACCAGGTACGAACACCTGTCCATATTAAAATTCCACCACTTCAGCTAATCTCTGGGTATATTCTTTATTGTTATAAAAATCGTTATGATCTCGCTTTACATTACATTTTTACGAAATCAACCGTTTGAGTCGAAAATAATCTCATTTCTGTCCTAACAAAATTTTCTTAACCCACGGGTTTTCTCATTGTTTTCCAAGTTCCCTGGGTGAAACTGGGGTATACAGATAGTTTATAAATGAATCATTAAAAATAAAATTATAGTTGTTATGTTGTTCAATAAATAAAATTTTGTTATTTATTTATTTTACAAAATCTAAGGGTGAGCCTAAATTTTTGACTGGTACTGTAGATATAACACAAAATATACCAATTTTGAGAAGTCCATTGGAATGGAATGCATTGGATTTTAACCTTTTGAATCCGAAAGACAAAACTTACAATGCCAGAATATAGCCACAATAGTATTAATACTTCCATTCGTGGAAGACGCAATTTACTATATTCTTTCCGGACGGGATGATCGTTTTAAGGAAACTAGAGGGTTACTTTTCAGTAGTACCTGTGGTACTAACTGCCTCAATGGTAGTCTATTTGTTATTAAGGCTATTTTCCTGGTGCCTGTTTGAAGTATATTGTAAGACAGACTTGACTGAAACAGATTAATAAAAATCATTTGCTTATTAAGGTGACAAATTGAAAACCAAATAAAATAACTAGGAGCTGAAAACTACTCATATTAATATAACAAGAATTTAATCCATTTTTACTATACTAGGCCAATGCTATTACAGCCATACTACTGTAGGAAACATTAATAGTAAATATATAATCATTTGTATGTAAATCATCATTTACACTGAATTGATTCAATTTATCGATTGTAACAATCGGTCGATAAGAATTAGAAAAAGAAAACATATGTTTATAAAAATTAATAATAAAAAAGTGTACTTAAAATGGAGTCAGAAATTTAATTCTATAAATAGGTATTTTAGTCACAAATCATTGCGTATTTAGGAATAACCCTACACTACCTAAAGTTATTACAGCTGTTGTGTGTCCCCTGTTCCATGCTACATAGTTAGTACCAGGATTGAACCTTAAAATGAGTTACTTCATTAATTATTAATTTTCAAAATACTAATACAACAACCAAGTGCCAATATCTCTTTATTCGATGGCATGTAAGAGTATTTTCCTTCGTGTACCCTTCCTTTTTTCTTTTATCTCTTTTGAAGCTACAATACAATGTTGAGGAACATCAGTTACCTTTTGTCAGATCCACTGGCTGAGGAGTGGTGGAATAAAAGGAAATATTGCTCCCTGAACCATTGGATTGGCAGGAGGAAAGCCTTCTTTCCCTTGGGAGCATGTGAAAATAGGAAATGGCTACCCTCGTCTTCCCTACCTCACGTTTCGTCTATTTCGTTTATTTAAAAAAAATAGATATTAATAATAAGTTATCGTTATTTTTATTTATCATCTGCAAATGTCTTATTAGTCAACGTGGAAAAATGCAAATTTTTTTTTTTTTTAATATATGTACAAAAACTTAATTTTAATTTCCAATTTTCTTAGTCGTTATAGTTATTTTTGAAACAGAATATTTATCTATTTAATTTTTTTGTTGCCTCATCCCTACATTGGCAATGTCTAGGTTAGATCTGGTTTTTTGTTTTTCTATGCGATCAACAGCAAGGTCATTATGCCCTTTGCAATCCAAAATTTCGCAATCAGTATGATATGTTTTTTTAATGAAGTTTTAAAGCTACAAACATTCCGTGCAGGACCAGAGTTGTGCAAATTGTAATCAGAATAATGATTTGTAAATATGAATAATTGGTAATCATAAAACAAATGAATAACCATTATTCATAATCAGTACGGAGTATTTTTAATGATTATTGAGTGTTTATGGTATTCATTTGAAATTAATAATGAATAACTAAATACCAGTTATTCATAATTCATTTCAAATAAATACCATAAACAATCAATAATCATTAAAAATACTCCGTACTGATTATGAATAATGTTATTCATTTTTCATTTATTTTATGATTATTCATATTCATGAATCATTATCAGATTACAATTTGCCCAACTCTGTGCAGGAGGTTCTAATCCTTTCAGAAAATACAGAACTATAATCAATCGTACGAAAAGATTTTTAATTATCACAAAAAAATAAGAAAAAACGTAATTTATTGTTAAAGCTTTGTTTATTTTCTGAAAATGTGTAATAATTATTAAGTTTAATTTAAGTAATTATGTTAACATAGTTGCTGCTATTTTAAATTATGTTTTCCATTAGAAGTTTCATTAATTTTTAGCTAAGCTATTTCAATAATGAATTGTAATTAGGATTTGATTTTTACAATAGTATTGTGAATTTCCATAAATAAAATGCCTACAAGAAGCTTATTGTTATAAGATCAGGATATAAAAGATCGGCGTTACACCTAGTCGTAGCGTGTAATAGTGGCTATGATAGGTCAAATACCTAAGTACCTACAATAATCAGAACAATATAATTAAAAATACATATAATTGAAATTACCTTATGAATTGTAGTAATTGTGGTATTGTGGTGTCATTTTATTTGTACTCCTGCAATTTAAAGTAATTTTTATGAAGTACTAATAATATTGGTATTTGCATAGAAAACGAAGCAATTAGGACAACTATTATAGGACAACAAATTCATATATATTTTTATTTAGCTTATAAATATTTGTATTAAGTTATTTACGATCAGAAATAAATTAAGTAGTACATTTTTTGTGCTTTTGTATTTGTAATTATATTACTACAACTACAAAAACATGAAATAGTAATTGGTTGTCAGAAAATTGTAATTTTTACTAACCATCACTTAGTGATAACAAGAAATCGTAATTAAGAGCCATAATTACGATGATTGGAAAATTAATTATGATCTCAGTGATTCTAATTGGAAACTGTTAATTCTATATTTCTGACCTTTTAACTGTTCTCCTGTCGGAATTATGGCCCACTTCTGCTGATGTATCGAATTCTATTTATAATTAAATACTCGTAATTAATTACTGTCCAAATCTGTCGGATATAGATGGTAGTTAAAAACTATTCTATAAATATATAATAACTATTATATATAAATATAATATTTCTATTTTAGAATGGTCTTATTAATAATATAGAGATAATGTATATATAATAGATAAACAAAATAAGTTAAATATATAGTTTAATAGGCCAGAAATCAAAGAAAAAAACATCCAAATAAAATATTGATTTAATATTTTAAAAAAATTCTTGATTGAATGAACTTGATACATTAATTCATGTGTCAGGTAACGTTACAAACTTTTCATGATTTCCCTTGTTACACGACTAAATGAATAAAATATTGTTGGAAGGATATTGTGGGGAAGTTTCCGAAGGCCACCCACCCAGACAAGGTATTGGAAAACTTATCTTCCTATTCCTACCGCTTACCATAATTGATCTTGCCAAAATCGCGAAAATAATTTGAGAGCTATGTTTACACTTCAGTACAATACACTGATAGTAAACAGTAAACAAGAAGTGAACAATATTACTAATATAATTATGACATTTTCGTAGTTTAATATTTATTATATTTTATTTAAATTAACTAAAATTTTCAATATTAAAAACATTATGAGAATTAACATTGCATTATTGTTTTGAGGAATAGGTAACCCTTCATAACTTAATATTTGATTTATGTTAACATTTGTAGAAATATGTAACTTCATGTATGGATGGTATACCATATCGTTAATAAATTGTTAACGTCATTAATTGATTCTCTTATCTCGAAACGAAACATAAAAGCTTTCCTTATTTCGTTAATGGAGGCATTTTTTATACATATATATTTAAGCTATTAATCTTTCAGAAACATATATTCGTTATAAAATTGATATTGAAATGTGTTATTATAGTCTCTTAATTATCCACTATATTTTTTATTTTATTTTTTATTTTTTGGCTGATTTTATGACGGTTGTAGTCAAATTAAGATTGTAAATCCAAGTGCTTATATAAAAAAAGTCTACAATAATTTAAAAAAATATTTTAATGCTTTTTTGAAAATTGTGTAGTACAGATATAGGCCCTTCAAAATTGGTCACATAACCAAAACGTCGCACCCAGGGGTATTTGGCCCTAAAAGCTGGCCAAAACCCATTTTTTGAAATTTGAAATTTCTGGTAAATAATGACTCGAAGTTCAAGTAGAGGACCTGTTGGAACATGCAAGATGATTCTTATCTCTTCCAGGCCCTTAATCCGGCGGATATTCTAATTCCAATATGACCTTAGCCTTTACCTCGTCTCTGCACATAAATATTGTTCTACAAAATATATTAATTTTCTTTGTTTTTACTGAATTATCGGCATTATCATACGATGGATAGTTCGAGGCCAGGTTTGTACTTGTTATCCAGACCGTTATAATTTGTTTGTATTCAATACTAGTATCAATATTTCTTTGTTTATTGGTAGGTAGATTTTAGAGCTAAAAATAAAATTCGAAGGTTAAAAAGTTATACTTCTGGTCATTTCTGGGCAACGAAATATTTTTCATGATAATGTGTAATTATCGTAGTTTATGTTTCATGAACAAAATTCTGCGAATAGCTGCGAATGGGAGAATTATATTTTTTTATTTCTAAAATGTCAGTTTCATCAAATAATATTAAAAAAGTAAATGTTATTATATTTTCATTTATTTATATTTTAGGATCTTCTGGAATAATAATAATAACTAGAAGGGAATTATTTGACACATTTTTAAAGTCGAAAGCATTAGCTTTTAAAAAAAATAAGGAATTTTCGTAGTCTTTTCTCATTAGTAAATATTGCCTAGCTAATAGCCTAGAGCAGGCAAAAGAGCTAAAACATAAATTATCAATGTTGAGGCATGATTTCTAAGTAAGATGGAATGCTTCTTCAAGAAAAAGAAAAGTTTTTAAAGCAGCAACAAGGAATGGCTACGTGGGACGATATCAATTAAAAGCTCAAGATCTGTTGGATGCCCTGAAAAATCATTTGATGGTTTAAGTGAAAGAAGCAAGAGGCGTAAAACAGGAAAACTCAGATCATCAACTAGCACTGATATGCAGACGTACGCCACTTTTATAAAACTAAGAGATTCTGGTGATATCAATGCGTTCCATGTTCTGAAGGATCTAACAAAAACTCCATCTCGTGCCAAAAATATAGGAAAGCATTTAAAAATTTCAATTTATCAGAAAAAATAGAAAAACTATCTATCAGCACTGGAAGCTTTATTTACATATATTGCATATTGGTGGTTATTTCATAAATTTAGAAATGTCTCTATATTTGCTAAGGATCCGTATCCTTTTCTCCATAGAAACTTTACGTAAAACTTTATCACCACAAATTTTTATTTTTACCTATTTTACACTATTCCCATTTTTCAAAAATAATAGTAATAGATAAATTAATAATGAATCTTTATTTTTTACAAGCATATTTCATAGGTGCAATGCATAAAGAGAAAATAATATGAACATAAATTGTAAACCCATAGATGCCTGTCTCACAGTCGGTGGAGTAACGTAAAAATTTATTTTAGGAAAATTTTCACCTATGAATATTTTTTTAACTGCTAAAAACATATTTTTAATGTCTATTAGAAATATATAAGCCATTTTGAGGACGTTAGAACCAATAAAATGGAAGGAAGTAGTTTTGGCCAGCTTTTCGGGTCAAATACCCCTGTGTGCGTCGGATATAATAACAACTAACAATAAAAAAGAGGCTCCTTCAAAAAAAAAAAATAAATAAATAAAACGATCTCTTAGTAATAATTTGAATTAAAAAATCTTATAATCGTGTATTATTTTCCCTTGCGGTACAATTACATAAACACTGCATGGATCGGTTATTTCATAACTTTATAAAATATATCTTTCTCAGCACATTTTTTGAAATATTTCGGGAAAGGAAAAAAAACGAAACAGTATAGCTTGCTATTTTGTTTGATACGTACTTTTTTGCAGTATTTTTTTTTTAAATTCAAATAAAGACCTCCCCACGGGTTCTGAGCCTACTAACGTTCAAGCCATGGCCATTATGTATTAGGTTTTTAAATTTTTAAAACTCAAATTTTTCTTGGCATGAAGGGTCCTTTGTACACTTTACATTATAAATTAATCCAAATATATTATTCGCCAACAGCTTAAATTAAATTATGTAGTTAAAGTATTAAACTTCTCTTGAAACATAAAAAAAATATATTTTGTTCGAATTCCTATCAAGGCTTTATCCCTGACAAACAAACATGTGATATCCGTTTCGTAACTACACTAAAAAGCTAGAGTTTCGAAATGTGAATACTCCTCAAAATTATATTCTTAAAAGTCTATTCATAATTCTTTTCTTTGCTCCTGTCGCAAAACAAAAATCTTTCTCACTATCACTATACGATAATTAATTATACGATTCTTTTAAATAATACATTTTACACCATATACCAGATTTATATTTTATTATTGAAATTCCCCCCTGTAATATCCTTGAAAACCAATCATAATATATTATCTTGATAGACTGCTTCATTTATTAACGTTATTGAATTGATAGCATCCTATTGCAGTCTCACAAATAAATATAACGATTTAGGTTAATACTTACCTGATGCAGCAATGTAGCATTATCATAGCTAACCTTAACCCAACCCAAAAAACAATAGAAAATTTTTTTGAACCTCTTAATAATAAGAATTTCAACGCAGATATTACATATATAACAAAGGAAACACCGCTAATTAATGGGAATAGTAAACCCTACATTAAACACAGCTTAAACTCAAATCACATAAAATCTGGTGCGTGCGCGCAACACACAACTTTCACTTACCAACTTATATTAGAAATTAATGCGTTGTGTTAATGCCACTTCTCACTCAGTAACACATTTTTCCACATTCATTTCCTATTTTTGTTTTCATTTGATCTATAACAAACACTAAATAAAAGTTTTTACTTGAGATAATTCGGCAATGCAAGCATAAAACTGTATAATTTTCTATCTACTTGTTGGAAATTTCATTTAGTTACCATGAAACCAATAATTTCTATTATATGAACAGAACGGCTTTAATTATGAGCAATGATCTGCCATTAAAGGCGTACTACGCATGCGTGGGCTCATCGTGTTTTATGTGTCGACTTAAATTAATTTCTCCATGTAAACAAAAACAAACAAACAAAAAATGCCCCTACCCCATTTAAGCCCCCTAAGAACATTTTAATAATGATAAAGCTTACCTGATAATAAAGAACACCTAATTTTCATTAAACATGACGAATTTGATGAAAACCGTTAAAGCCGTTTTTGAGATAATCGAAAAAAGGTTACAAATTGCAAAAAAAGTTATAAAATAAAGTGCCCCCTCCGTTTGACAAATTTTGATGAAATGCTGGCTATCACATCATTGGCATATACATACATCAAATACCCAGTTTGATCAAAATCGTTAAAGCCGTTTTAGAGTAAATAAAAAAAACACGAGAAAATGATACAAAATTTATTAAGTAAAGTCCCCCCTCCGGTTGATGAATTTAGATGAAATGTTGGCTATCACATCTTTGACATATACATACATCAAATACCCAGTTTGATCAAAATCGTTAAAGTCGTTTTTGAGTAAATAAAAAAAACACGTGAAAGTGATACAAAATTTATTAAGTAAAGTCCCCCCTCCGATACATCAATTTTGATAAAAATTTTACAGTCATATCTCGGGCATATACATACATCAAATACCCAGTTTGATCACAATCGTTAAAGCCGATTTTGACTAAAAAAAAAAAAAAAACATAAAAAGTTATTAAATAAAGTACCTCCTCCGGTTAATCAATTTCGATGAAATTTTTACAGTCATATCTCAGGCATATTAATACATCAAATATCAAGTTTAATCAAAATCGTTAGAGCCGTTTTTAAGAAAATCGAAAAAAACGTAAAAAGTTATTAAATAAAGTACCCCCTCCCTTTGAGCAATTTTGATGAAATTTTTGCTGTCACATTGCGGGCATATACCTACACTAAATACCCAATTTCAGGTTCGCACGGTTTATAGTTTTTGAGCTAGTCTGTTCACACACACACACAAACACACACACACACACACACACACGCACACACACACACACACAGACCATTTTGCGGGACTTGGTCATTTGGACTCAGGGGACCCCAAAACGTGTATTTCCGTTGAAAACCGGAAGTCGAAAATTTTCACGATCGCAATTCTTCCACTTACTATATATTTCATATATAGGTAAATGAAAGTAATTAATTATCGCAACTTATTAAAAAAACATAAATATAATATAATATAACAGACAACTTAATATCCTTTGAACCCATTAATAAAATTCAAAATATTATAACTAAAACTAAAGATAAAATCCCACGAATAGAACAAAAAGACGTAATTTTTAAAATTTCATGCAATGACTGTAAAAAATCATATATAGGCAATACATCAACTAATATCAAAACACGAATATACAACTATAAAAATAACCTTACGGAATCCGCCAAAACTAACACAGCCCTATCAATACATTCTAAAAACACTAAAAATAAAATTAACTTTGAAAATGCACAGATTTTACACTGGGAAATCAAAAATAATATAAAAGAATATATAATATATAATAAATAAAAGAAATATCATTGAATCCATATATATATAAAAGAATGAAATAGAACTAGTAAACTATAAAAAAGATTCTGAATAGTCAGTAAACATCACTATGCCATAATAAATAAAATATAAAACCATCAGGATAGGAAGATAGCAGATTTAACAAAGGTCAGAGGCCAAGTAGCATGTGACACGAAACACCAACTTATCAATAATCGACAGATTCATTATTAGAATGCCTAATGGGGTGGCGGGATGGCCGAGTGGGCAAACGCGTCAGAAAATACGCGTTGCCCATGGCAACGAATGATTGAGAACCGAAAGATAGCAAGTTCAAACCCGGAGCAAGGGGAAATTTAATAATACTCGGCATCAATCCCCCACCCTCTCCCCTGGCCCGGGAAACCCCTTATAGCCTAACAGGCGAGGAAGGGGAGGACTAAGAAAAAAAAGAAGAAAAAAAAAGAATTTCTAATAATTTAATATTAACAAGAAAGAAAGGGTTGGTGAGTGATCTTGCCATTTTATTGTTACTTATTGATTTTTATTTATTTATGTAACTTATTTAAATTGAATAACTTGACATGCCTGTATGTCATTTTTATACCTAGTTATAAACCGGTCTGGAACGTCCACCAAATGTAAACATGTAGACGTATATATTATGAGACTGCAACAGGGTGCTATCACTTCAATAACCAATCAGTATACCTAAGTTATACACTAATCCAAGACGGACGCTCGCTGTTCTAGGGCTGGGTTCAGAGTATTATTCAGATTGAATTAGGGGATGGTCGAGCAAATAGGCTTGATTGAGGACGCACCTGACCGGGCCTGTAGTGTTAGCAAACTGATGGAAACTCTAAACATTGATCAACATGGCTGAACTTTGGGCTAAAATGTTTTCATTCATTGCTCCTATCACTCGGCCCAAATGATCCTTATTCAGGTTCCATTTTCAGCTCTGATGAAATCACTCCTGCAATTAACTGCTTCTTATAGATTTTATTATAGTGGAAAGAATCTATCAGCGTTCGTTTCACTATAAATATTTTAATCATATCTAGTTTTCTGTGTTATTATGATATACCTGAAGGCACTCATTCAGAAAGGCATGTATAATATAAGGCATTATAATTCCCTATTATATAAGTGGATTTGTAAATTCGTCAAACTATCCAATGGCTAGAATCCTAACCAGAAAATATTTGAGATATTCAATAAAACGTATTTAGAGATATCGGTTTCTCACGTGCTGCTTACCTGAGAAATTATTTATTTATTAAAATCAACAGAACCGCTAAATTTCTTTCTCATTTTTTAATGGCTTAATTATTTGTTTGTTGAAGTTATTTCTATTTCTTTTTTTTTTCTTCATTTTGCATGTATTTATTATTATTTTTTTTTCAGAGATGTGGAATGATATATTTAGATTAATTAAGTTTACTAATTTTATTATTTAAAGATTAATTTAGAATTTAGATAGGTCGACTCTGGACTGACGGTCTATTAGACCATAGTTCTATTAATGTTTTTATTCAGCTCTATATAAACAAATAAAAACAGTTATTAATTTATTCATAAAACGTATTTCCGTTGATTTTAAATTTATTATTTAAAGCAAAATAAAAAGAAAATTTTCAATTTATTCTTGAACATTCAGTCCCCGAAGAACAACATAAGTGACAATAATCAAGACAGCATTTGTCTGGTTGTATTATATATTGTTATTAAAAACTAAAAACAAAATTCAAAATAGATGAAAGGACACAATAAATAAGTTGAATATATAAAAATATGAAAATAAGAAGATTATTCTACAAAAAGAAAAAAATACATATATCACAAACCTATCGAAATAAAATAAATATGTAGGGTCAAACCTTAAATAAAGCTGGTTTTCTAACACTGTTTAATTAGGTATTGGGAAAGCTATTGATTTAATAAGATTTCTTTGTGTTATTTATTTATTAGTATATTGCTCATTATTAGAAAAACATTTTTTTTAATTTATTTACTTTTTATAAGGTGTTACTAATTTATTAGTTTAAAGTTGTTTGTTCACTTTCACTAATCAGCATATAATTAATGTTTAATCCTGATTATATTCGTAAATTAATCTAATATTTGTATTAACCAAAATAATAAATTATTTTAGACATTATTAAATTTTGCATTACACTTTAATAATTAATTAATGTCATTATTATCAGACACCCAGTCTTAATGAAAATCGCTATTTTTAATGTCAAAAACCAAAAAAAAAAATAATTATTTTTCTTTAAAATTTAAAAAGATTCGCGATAAAAAACTATTAGTTGAAAAATCACAAAAACTGCTATTAATTGAAAGGACATGGAAAACAGACCATGTATAAAAACATATTACAATATATTTTAGCGTATAAAGATTTTTTAAAAATGAAATTCGATGTAGAATTGCTTGTATTTCTTGGTCTGTAGTTATCCCTGTAAGTTATATGTATAATATTCTCCTGTTTACACGTCATATACATTTATAGTTTTCATCAATATTTCATGAACATTATATGAGCATCTAGTTTTTTACAACATATCCTCTAAAATTAACCTTTTGAAATTAGTGATACTTTTCGTAACACGTTGGCTTGAGATCAAGGTAAGACGAAGAATCTTTTTGACGCTCATTCGAGGTTTACAACTTAACCAGAGCTGCGGTCTGCTTCCCACTTAGGAACTTGATAAAGTTTCCCTCCCTGCATCTATCTTCATCAAGGGATCAGAACTAGTTAATGAATGAGGGTCACTCCTTTGACCAGGGTAAAACAATGGCTAGTCCTCAACTAGTTATACTACAAAGTTATATCAAAGATCAGCAGCCTCATTAACAACAACTAGGAAAAAGCCTATTAAAAGATTTATCAAAACTGAAGTTTATCCAGATTCAATCTCCAGACTCCACCAGTTTTATTTTGAATCGCTACAATTATTTTTATTAAGAACTTTTTAATTGAGATGTCTCTTGCAAGAAACTTTTAAAGAAATTTTCTTATTCTGAGGGGTCACTAGACTTTATATGAGTTCTGTGAATGAATAAAAATAGCCTTGCAATGTAGAAGCATTATGTATGTTCAATCTATCAAAACAGAAGTATCTTTTATTTTTATATATTTTTTTTTTTTTAAGCAATTGATGTTATATACATTAAAAAGGTATGTTCGCTTTGTTGTTTTACTGTAACACAAACGTTTTTTAAACTATTTGACAAAATACTGGGGCAGGCAGGAAGCTTGCTGGAGGAAAATAATGGTTGAACAAACCAATATCTGCCATCAACACGTTCCACCACTATGAGAGATCTGACAGGCTAAAACTAACACGCCAGCTGTGGGGCTAGAAAGTCCAGCTATGGCTTGAATAAAAGCAATGATAAAATTAGGAGGTTTAAAAATTCGACAAAGATCAATCCGGAGGATTCGAATGAAGAGGCTCAGCGGCAGTTCGAATCCGCCGAATCCGAATTGGTATTTTGACTTTGATTTCGTGGCGGACCCACGGAATAAATCTCGACCTTCCCACCAAGGATAGAATACGACGGTCACCACTGGAGAATAACCCCGTATGCCAATGATGGTCAGCCGAATATAAAAATAAAATAAGTAAATCAAGTCAAATGTAAAAATCAGATTTCTATTCTATTCTATTCGAAGTAGGCTAAAAAATATATAAATGCCTAAATAACTTATTGTGTATGTAAAAATAACTTTTTTTTGGTAAAACACGCGCAGATAAGGCTTCGATTTTTACTTTGATCAGTAATGTATGTATTGTATAATTAATTTTTTTTTAATCGTTATACTTTTATTCATCTTTTTGTAAGCCTTCAGGGAATGTGATAATATAAATGAGTTAATTATACAGGCATTTTAGACATGAGGAAGAAAGTTCCCAACAGCACCTCTTCCCGCTACCTGACACTAATTTAAGGAAGTAATTCAGGAGAGGAGGTCTCTCATCCAGCTTCTTTTTATCTGACTTCTAACGGATGAACGGCCATGTAAGCCGTGGTAATGTCGTTAATTAATCTGTTATCATTTCCGTGCAATTCAATAGAATACGTTTTCATTTATTATCCTATCGAATAATAATAATAATATTAAGGTAATAATTTGAAATCTTCCGTTATTAAAACTAAATCATAAGGAGTGATATAACAGTCTAGTATTTTATTATGTCTTTATTCAGAACGCCTTGGTAAATTATTAGTTAGAGATACGTGTAATTAATGCTGTATACATGACCGTTTATACATGCATATAGATGTATACATGGCAGTTTAAATGGATCCGTAACAATGATTTCATTGTGAGATAATGCTTGCTAAGAACTGTTAAAATGGTATTATATAAAAGAAAAGTGCTGCACAATTATTTAATGGTACTTGATGAAAAGATTTTTATAATTACATTATATGGATTAAACGAATGAAAAATGTTCACTAGGTATGTTTAGCTTCTATTCTGTATTTATAAGCATGCATAGAAAAGAATAATGCGATACCCAAGGGCATCTAATTGCGCTTTGTAGATCATTAATTAATTTAATATAATTAATTAAAAAAATTTGTAAGGAATGACGCTTTAATTTTCTCGAATCAAAGGCAAGCGAGTTGACCTTCTCCCAGAGGTTCTAAATAAATAAGCTCATGGTGTTCCATTAATTATTCAAGAGGTGGCGAAGAGGATTGGTAAAACTCTCAACAAAGAGGGTGCCAGAGCCGCTTACTGAAGTAGGTCCCTCCTGCTAGCCATCTTCCAGACACTTTCCTCTTATCAAAAACAGCCCTCAGGGCTGTGAGGGTTATTATTTAGGTATGAGGGAAAATTTGAATTTTAAATTTTCAATATCGTTATTCTTCAATGATAACCTGTGGTTGTGCTTTCGTATAATGCGTTATTTATTAAAATATTCAGTTTAAAAGCCGTCTAAAACTTAAATATAATAATTGAAGCATGGAAATGCGTAAGGGGATAAGTGCCTTTGAGAAAAATTTCCAGAAATGATATAGCTTATACTCACTAGGTGAACAACGTTCGGCACTTACACCCATGCTATCTTTCAAACGTTCAATAAACTACTCATTAACAACTAAAAATTAATTATATCCATTTCCGAAGAATGGTTTTGACACACATAACAATTTGGCAAAAAAAAAAATGTATATATTTTTTTGGCACTTATACCCTTATACATTTCCACGCTTAAATTAACAGATTACCTAGTAGGTTATTAGCATAGTTTCAAATCATCTGTGTCAGATAAGAGTAGCTAAAACATAGTAACTTAAACAATTCAGCCAAATTTCAAAGTGAGTGTATGTATTAGTGTCTGTATAACTATTATCGCACATCATGATAGATTTTGTCCCTTATTTTGTATGTATCGAAGGATTTTGAATGCAATACCTTGTGTGCTTCATCCGATTTTCTCCCTACCAATAAGAACGTCAAAATTAGTTTCCAAAAACATAACTAATTTCTTTTCCTTACATCACTTAATGGGCTTTTATATTTGCTAAAATAATTATACATTATTTAAAAAAAAGAATATTGGTATGATTAGTATTGCTACAAATGCGGCCCGGCACAATTACTATAATATCCCATGAGCATGAAAAACGTTATTGTAGCATTGAAAAACGTCACGCTTTCACCCACAATTTTTTCACATTATTGCTTGCACTTTTGCTTCTTTCTTTGATAAAGTATTTTCGCCATGAATGTCTGTACATCATCTCCACGAAAAAAATTAATTGGACCTCATGGTAAATTTTTATAAGCCAAAATATATCACCCATTAGTACCTGTTTTAAAAGGGTATCTAACATTTTATTTTGATGAATGGATTTAGCATTGCACACGACATATGACTACGTTGATGAAAGAGCTATTCTGTAGGCCAAGATCAATAAGTATAATTTATAAAAATAAGTCCTATAAAATATACAAACCGTTTAAAGAAAAGAGCAAATTTGTGGATAATATGTTTCAAGAAAGGTTCAACAATTTTATTTTTTAATTGGATTATACTGATATGATTAAAACAAAATCTTTTAAAGCACATAGTAAAACATTAGATCAGTTTTTTTTTTTTTTTTGTTGTTTAAGTATTTGTTAAACGACACTTTACGCTACTACTGCTAATTGGGCAGTGCTACGGTTGGAGTCCTAAATTCTGCCAATCCAGGAATAATTATGATATGGATTTTTAACGATTATCGACTTAAACGATTTTTAGCAAATAATAATTACTATCACAGAAACCAATTATCAAGATTAACTAGATTGTAATAAATCTCTCATTAAAAAAAAATAATGGCCAACGCTGTTTAAAATTTATTTTATATTTAATAATTAAAAAAAAAAATTAATATTCTAACTCCCAAAGCAAAATTTCAATAAGTTTAGAGCTGTCTTCCAATAGTCCACGTAATATACTCATAAAATTTCATGAGGGACCAAACTAACTCCAATAATGTCAGACCAGCCGTTTTAATTTTTTTTTTTATTGCTTTAACGCGATTCTTTTCAATATACGCTATGTTTTTTTGAATTAATAGAATTTAATCATGCCCAAATAGTACAACAATTATACGTAAAACTTATTTTTTAAAATTATTAACCTTCAGTAGATAAACGCCTGTTTCAAATTTTGATTATAAAAACATTCATAAACACAATCATTGTCTGTAGAATAATAGATTGCCTACAAAGATTTTGAACATCCATATTTGAATTTTCGCGATGAATTAATGTAGTTTTATACACACACACACACACACACACACACACACACACACACACACACACACACACACACACACACACACATATATATATATATATATATATATATATATATATATATATATATATAAATACATATATAAAGTATTATGCTTAAAAACGGAAACTGGCCAGAGACAGAACAAACATTACTTTCTCAATTCAAGACTGACTTGCTTAAATTTATTAGAACTATCGACTTCGACTCACTTACCAGAGACGGGCAACGTAGGTAATTTCTTGTTGGCTTTTGTTTACTTATTTTATTTTATCTTTTATTTTTATTTCATTTGTATTTTTTTTTCATTTTTAATTATTGTTTTTTGTTTTTGTTATTCTTTTCTCATTATTTGTTTGAATTCATTTCTGAAATTTTGTAAATTTTATAAATAACAATTAAAACTATTGTAATATCATGTAGTATGCCTTTAAGGCATGGAACATGATTGAATGACAAATAAATGGTCCTTATGTGGGGGTACCACCTAAGGAAAAGAATAAAAAAAAAAAAAAAAAAAAATATATATATATATATATATACATATATGTATGTATTTATATAGAAATAAAATAGAAATTTATCGTTACTTCAGATATTTAAACATAAATCACATTAGCAGAATATATGTGAAAAAAGGAGGGGGGCGTTTTAATCTTAAATGGGAGTTACTTGGTGTGGATGTTTCACTTGAGATTTGTTTTATAATCAAAGTTATACTTGATGAATTCAATTTTTAACTAAGATCATTAGGATGGGGAGAAGGTATGATTCGCACGATAATGTGCCAACCACGTATAAAGAGGATACATTTATATTTAATATAGCCGCCTAATACCGTCACTAATTGATCTAATTAATTTAATTGCAATTTACATGTTGACATTTCTGCCTTAAATAATTAGGCAGTAATTATCCGATTTGGTATTGTCCTCTGGTGTAATTAGTTCAATTGTAATCATACCGTAGCTTATATACGATTATGAACGTTTTTTTTTTCTTTTTAAAGTTGAAAGATAAAAAGGTTACGTTCATACAAAATAGGTAATTATTTGTTGAAAATAAAAAACTACAAAGTTCTTATTAGGTAAGAAACTTTTCTTTTTACAACTCTCCACCAAATGTTGACACACTGATAACAAGTAAAGGTGTTGGGAACGTCGTGGTGAGATCAACAGATACACGAAAGGCATTTCACCCGGACAAGATTCCAAACTTCACTACTATTTGGAAGAATGACAGCAACGCATTTACAAATATTTCTTTTCGGATGGTAATTTTATGAAACATCAAATAAATGTTTAAAGCATATACATTTTGCCTACTTTCATGTGTACGTAATATGAATATTTAAAATCATTCATAAATTAGAATACCATTTATGTTAAGTATAATTATAATTGAATTTGCTTCTAACCGACGGGGTAAATCAGAACAATTTTGATGACTATTTATAATATGAAATCCAATTCTAAGAAAATTTAACTCCAACAAAAATTTTGTTCCGGTGCTTTTATAAGCCATAAATAAATAATTTGCATGTTCCATTGAATGGTATCTATTGTAGTAAATAGAATGTAGCGTCTGGTTTTCTCGTATATCTTTGATAAATTTCTCTACCTTGATCTACTGAAGCACTATGTATATAAGTATAAGGTTTTCTTTGTAAGGTGCTGGAAGTTTTATATTTTATGGTCGATTCTAACCATTAGGTATTTTTTAAGACTAAGTAGATGCTTTACAGTGAAATGCGTTGTTGGCCTCCTGCATGTGTCTAATTCTGCATGGATCATTGCTTCAACATTAAGATTATTGGAATTACTATCATCATCATTATTATCACCATCACCTCATCTTCCGCAAAGTTGTACTCTCTATTATAATTATACGCTATAATTTATCTATACTTTATTACAAATTTTTGTAGGTTTTTGTAAGTCGAAATTATTATTCATTGTTGGAAGGTTGTCCTTTGAAAAGGGATTTCCAACATATCTCTGTCTGCTTCGTATAATCTACAATGTTGCAAAATGTGTTTAACGGATTGCGGATTGCCGCAAGTCAGATAATCAGTAGGAGGATCGAGAGTCATTGAATAGCAATGTGTGAGATGAGAATGTCCACTGATTAAGTGTGTTCAGAACACTTATTCTCTGTGTCTATCTCTAATTGAGGGTTTTAAGGGGATAACATCATTTTTGATTTCCCTCAATTTATTTTCTGTTAAACCGATACCATATTGGTTTCTATTTTATCTTTATTTTCAGTTTTACAAGGGCAATATATTCCTCGGCATAACATACACAAATGGGAATACCAACGTTTATTGCTTTTTTGACTGCCTGATCTAGCACATTTTCAGCAATTATATGATATTGCAACACTATTAAGGGTTTATATAATTTTTATTAGAAGAAAATAATAATTTGCAACGCCAAACAAACAATGAAAACTCGAATTATTAACAATGTTAGAAACATTATCAACTTTCAAGAAACATAGAAGAAACCATATGATTAGGTCTCAAGAGCAAGACTAAGATAGCAATCCATTGCTCTTTATATTTAGTCTGAATTCGAACATTCTAGAAGATTCTAGAACAATCACGAATATGTACTAAAACATTTGGTAACTATTCCAACGAAAGCTTTAGATCTCTTATCCTTCATATGGATGGCATTTGTTTGCGTTACAATATATTAGATGGATATTATACGAATCCTTTGAATCTGTTGCAAGTAGTACTTGCTTAGGTTGTTTATTTAAATATATATATTTACATGTAAATCATTGAAATTTTTACCACAACCACGGTTGACCTCATACAGGTAAATCAAGCTCCGGATTTGATACTTATGCTAATAGCCAGCTTAGAGGATATGGTATAGCTTAAGGAGGATGTCCGGGCGGATTGTAGCTGAAGACGGAACAATTGCTGGCCACTCAGCCCGGAATCAGGGGGATGAGGGTGATGGGGGGTTGGTCTCCTTGAGGATTACCAGCCCTCTCAAATTGGGGTTAATGACCCTCGCTGGACTGCGCAATAACCGTCCACTGCGCGTTAATGCGATTTATCTACCGTCCCTCCTTTTGCGGATATCAATCTCAGCAATAGTAGATATCTCAGCGTTAGGTTGACTTAGATTTTAGAATTCGGAAATTGGTGGCTAAAACATATTTGAAGTATTTTTTCTTTTATTCGATATTGTAAATTAACTAGGAGGAAAACATTTTATTATTATTTATTTTTCTAAATATATGTTTATATTAAACATGCCCATTAGAAGCAGACTAAAAAGAATCTGGTTAAGAGATCAGAAATCACCCATTTCTGAAAATAGGGATGAATGAATATTCAAGCCCGGAAAGAGGTGCTACTTTGTATTTTCTTTCATAATGCTTAAAATGTTATGTTGATAGGCAATACATTTGTGAATCGCCTGCTTTGTAGTCAGGTTTGATTAGAAAAATGAATAGAAAAAAAAAACAATAAACCGTTCAGAAGCATAAACCATTTTACATT